>OU343160.1:249572495-250001990 GCA_910595825.1 Philhelius pedissequus | reverse complement strand
TTGCTGATATCAGTCTCCTCTTCCGCTCTTCTTCTTCCCTCCATTCCCATTCTTACTCTTCCTTCCACCCCTCCAAATAAGCTCATAAAATATTTTTTCCATTCCTCTTCTTCTATACCTTCCCCCATTATTTTTCTCTTCTTTCTTTCTCTATTTATTATTTCCCACACTTTGTTTTCGGTATTGGCCTCTGTAATTTCTCTTTTCAACTCTTCCTGCTCGGCCCGTTTCTTTTTCTCACACATCACTTGATATTCTCTTTTTTTCTCCCTGTATTTTTCTTTCGTCCCACTATTTTTCCTCCACCTTCTTAACTCCTTTCTTACTTCCCCTTTTTTATCTCTGCACTCATCATCCCACCATCCTCTCATTTTCCGTTTCCTTTCTCTCCCCCCTATCTCCTCACTTCGATCAATCTCTCTCTTTATCCTCTCCCCTATCTCCTTAACTGCTTCCTCTCCTCCCTCCTCCAGTCTAAATCCTCGCATTCTTCTCTCGTATTCCCGTTTCATCTCCTCTGACCACCTTCCCGATTTTGTTCTTTTGACCTCCTTTCCTTTTTCTCTCTTTCTCCTTCTTCCTTTTTTCATCGTGATCACCAATGGGTGATGATCCGACTCCACCCTATCTGCTACTTCCATCCTTTCTATCCCGTCTCTCGTCCTCTCGTCACCCAATACATAATCTATAACTGTCTCCCCTCTGCCTCCTGTATACGTGAACTCTCCCTCCTCGTCCCCCTCTATATTCCCGTTAAAAATTTCCCACCCTAATTCTCCTATCATCTGCGTTAACTTTTTTCCTTCAGCGTTCACTTTCTTATCTTTTGACCTCCTTCCATTCTCTTCATCTTCCATCTCCCTCACTCTTCCACCCTCTAGCCCTGTTCTTGCGTTGAAGTCCCCCCCTATTGTCACTCTTTCTTCATCTGCTTGCTTCTCCATCCACCTTCTTAAGCTTTCCAACTTCTTATCTATGTCGTTATTAACGTATGTTGCTACTATAACCCATTCATCCTTCCCTGCTTTTACTTTCCTGCTCATTATTCCCTCTTCCCGTTCCTGATGCTCATCTCCCTCCATTGCCATTTCTTCTCTAATTCCCATTATCATACCTCCCATCGCTCTTCCCTTCTTATTCTTCTTTTTTGCTCCCTGTCTCGTCCATTTATACCCCTTTGGCAGTTTTGTTTTCCATTTTTCCCAGTTCTTTTCCTCTACCCAAGTTTCTATCAACACTATAACTTCCCATTCTTTGATCCCTTCCCAGAACTCTTTTTCTTTATTTGCTAGCCCCGCCACATTCCAGAAGCCAATCTTCCATCTTTCCTTCGCCTCTTCTCTACTTATTTCATTTCTTTCTTCTTCTTCCCTTATCCGTTTTTTGGCTCCGTTCTCTCTTCTACTTCTCTTTCCCCTTCTTTTTGGCTACTTCTGCTTTCTCTCTGCAATTGGCCATCCTGTTCTTCATCTCTAGTCATTATTTTCCTTATGACCTCCATTTTCTCATCCCATACCCATGTCTCGTCATTTACTATCAGTTTCCCATATCTTATCCTAACCCACTTCCCCTTTCTCTTCTCTTCCTCTGCTCTCTCCTTTATCAGCCACTTCATTCTTCTTTCTTTCCACGTTAAGTCCTCTTCAATTCTCTCCCTCCTTCCTTTTAGGCTCGTTTTCTTTCTCATAACCTCTGCTTTCCCCTCTAGTGTTTCCATCTTTACCTCTATCATGCCCTCTTTCCTGTCTGCTCCTCTCCTTCCGACCTCCTTCACTTCCCTTATCCTTGCTCGCACTCCTATGCTTATAAATAAGCTTTCTACCGTTTCTTTTATTGTGCCTTGTATCTGCGCGTTTCTGATTATTACATTCCTTTTTATTTTTTCTTTTTCCTGTTTTTCTATCTTTGCTTCCATCTCTTTCATCTTCTCCATTAGATTTTCTGTCTCCTCTCGCCCACTTATTATTTTTACTCCTTTTTGAATTTTCTTCTCCTCTATCTCCATTACGCGTTTTTCTCTCTTCTCTAACTCTTCCATCCTTCTTGTCAACCCTTTTACCTCAATCTTTAGTTCTTCTCTCTCCTTCTCCGCCCTTTTCAATTCTTCTCTTATCATTCTAACTTCCTCCTTCATTTCTACTCTCATCTCTTTCAACTCCTGCTTCACTTCTTGAATCTCACGTTTTAACTCTTTGTTCATCTCCCTTAGTATCCTTTCCACATTCGATTCCTCTCCCTCTTTCTTCTGCGGTGATCTTGGAATTTTCTTGCTTGGCTGAAATACCGCTATTCCTTCCACCATTTCCTGCTCCCCTCCCTCTGTCTGTTCCCTTTTCCTTTTCCATAGATCACTTATATCTCCCATCGATCCCGTGTTCATACCCTTCGACAATCTTTCAATGTTTGTCGGCCTTCCTCTTCTCTTTATTTCTTCTTCGTTATTTTCTCCTTTTTTATCTGCCATGTCCTCTCTGTACCCCTTCCTTATTTATTTGAATTTATTTTAGTTTATTTTGCTTTATTTTATTCTATTCTATTTTATTTATTTTATTTTATTTTTTATTATATTTCATTTTATTATATTTTATTTTATTTTATTATATTTTATTTTATTTTATTTTATTTTATTCTATTCTATTTTATTTTATTTTATTTTATTATATTTTATTTTATTATATTTTATTTTATTTTATTTTATTGTATTTTATTTTATTTATTTTATTTTATTTTATTATATTTTAATTCAATTTTTATTTTATTTTATTTTATTTTATTTTATTTTATTTTATTTTATTTTATTTTTTCTTATCTTCTCTAAAACACGTCCGACACCTTCGACGGTCAAGAATGGAATAAATATAAATATAAATATAAATATAAATATAAATATAAATATAAATATAAATATAAATATAAATATAAATATAAATATAAATATAAATATAAATATAAATATAAATATAAATATAAATATAAATATAAATATAAATATAAATATAAATATAAATATAAATATAAAAAATAAATATAAATATAAATATAAATATAAATATAAATATAAATATAAATATAAATATAAATATAAATATAAATATAAATATAAATATAAATATAAATATAAATATAAATATAAATATAAAATATAAATATAAATATAAATATAAATATAAATATAAATATAAATATAAATATAAATATAAATATAAATATAAATATAAATATAAATATAAATATAAATATAAATATAAATATAAATATAAATATAAATATAAATATAAATATAAATATAAATATAAATATAAATATAAATATAAATATAAATATAAATATAAATATAAATATAAATATGAAGATTCCATTCTTGACCGTCGAAGGTGTCGGACGTGTTTTAGAGAAGATAAGAAAAAATAAAATAAAATAAAATCAAAAAAATCAAATAAAATAAAATAAAATAAAAATTGAATTAAAATATAATAAAATAAAATAAAATAAATAAAATAAAATATAAATATAAATATAAATATAAATATAAATATAAATATAAATATAAATATAAATATAAATATAAATATAAATATAAATATAAATATAAATATAAATATAAATATAAATATAAATATAAATATAAATATAAATATAAATATAAATATAAATATAAATATAAATATAAATATAAATATAAATATAAATATAAATATAAATATAAATATAAATATAAATATAAATATAAATATAAATATAAATATAAATATAAATATAAATATAAATATAAATATAAATATAAATATAAATATAAATATAAATATAAATATAAATATAAATATAAATATAAATATAAATATAAATATAAATATAAATATAAATATAAATATAAATATAAATATAAATATAAATATAAATATAAATATAAATATAAATATAAATATAAATATAAATATAAATATAAATATAAATATAAATATAAATATAAATATAAATATAAATATAAATATAAATATAAATATAAATATAAATATAAATATAAATATAAATATAAATATAAATATAAATATAAATATAAATATAAATATAAATATAAATATAAATATAAATATAAATATAAATATAAATATAAATATAAATATAAATATAAATATAAATATAAATATAAATATAAATATAAATATAAATATAAATATAAATATAAATATAAATATAAATATAAATATAAATATAAATATAAATATAAATATAAATATAAATATAAATATAAATATAAATATAAATATAAATATAAATATAAATATAAATATAAATATAAATATAAATATAAATATAAATATAAATATAAATATAAATATAAATATAAATATAAATATAAATATAAATATAAATATAAATATAAATATAAATATAAATATAAATATAAATATAAATATAAATATAAATATAAATATAAATATAAATATAAATATAAATATAAATATAAATATAAATATAAATATAAATATAAATATAAATATAAATATAAATATAAATATAAATATAAATATAAATATAAATATAAATATAAATATAAATATAAATATAAATATAAATATAAATATAAATATAAATATAAATATAAATATAAATATAAATATAAATATAAATATAAATATAAATATAAATATAAATATAAATATAAAATATAAATATAAATATAAATATAAATATAAATATAAATATAAATATAAATATAAATATAAATATAAATATAAATATAAATATAAATATAAATATAAATATAAATATAAATATAAATATAAATATAAATATAAATATAAATATAAATATAAATATAAATATAAATATAAATATAAATATAAATATAAATATAAAATATAAATATAAATATAAATATAAATATAAATATAAATATAAATATAAATATAAATATAAATATAAATATAAATATAAATATAAATATAAATATAAATATAAATATAAATATAAATATAAATATAAATATAAATATAAATATAAATATAAATATAAATATAAATATAAATATAAATATAAATATAAATATAAATATAAATATAAATATAAATATAAATATAAATATAAATATAAATATAAATATAAATATAAATATAAATATAAATATAAATATAAATATAAATATAAATATAAATATAAATATAAATATAAATATAAATATAAATATAAATATAAATATAAATATAA
The DNA here is from genome assembly GCA_910595825.1 of Philhelius pedissequus. NCBI lineage: Eukaryota > Metazoa > Arthropoda > Insecta > Diptera > Syrphidae > Philhelius > Philhelius pedissequus. Next base: position 249,996,782 of record OU343160.1, on the reverse strand, counting down.
ATATAAATATAAATATAAATATAAATATAAATATAAATATAAATATAAATATAAATATAAATATAAATATAAATATAAATATAAATATAAATATAAATATAAATATAAATATAAATATAAATATAAATATAAATATAAATATAAATATAAATATAAATATAAATATAAATATAAATATAAATATAAATATAAATATAAATATAAATATAAATATAAATATAAATATAAATATAAATATAAATATAAATATAAATATAAATATAAATATAAATATAAATATAAATATAAATATAAATATAAATATAAATATAAATATAAATATAAATATAAATATAAATATAAATATAAATATAAATATAAATATAAATATAAATATAAATATAAATATAAATATAAATATAAATATAAATATAAATATAAATATAAATATAAATATAAATATAAATATAAATATAAATATAAATATAAATATAAATATAAATATAAATATAAATATAAATATAAATATAAATATAAATATAAATATAAATATAAATATAAATATAAATATAAATATAAATATAAATATAAATATAAATATAAATATAAATATAAATATAAATATAAATATAAATATAAATATAAATATAAATATAAATATAAATATAAATATAAATATAAATATAAATATAAATATAAATATAAATATAAATATAAATATAAATATAAATATAAATATAAATATAAATATAAATATAAATATAAATATAAATATAAATATAAATATAAATATAAATATAAATATAAATATAAATATAAATATAAATATAAATATAAATATAAATATAAATATAAATATAAATATAAATATAAATATAAATATAAATATAAATATAAATATAAATATAAATATAAATATAAATATAAATATAAATATAAATATAAATATAAATATAAATATAAATATAAATATAAATATAAATATAAATATAAATATAAATATAAATATAAATATAAATATAAATATAAATATAAATATAAATATAAATATAAATATAAATATAAATATAAATATAAATATAAATATAAATATAAATATAAATATAAATATAAATATAAATATAAATATAAATATAAATATAAATATAAATATAAATATAAATATAAATATAAATATAAATATAAATATAAATATAAATATAAATATAAATATAAATATAAATATAAATATAAATATAAATATAAATATAAATATAAATATAAATATAAATATAAATATAAATATAAATATAAATATAAATATAAATATAAATATAGATATAAATATAAATATAAATATAAATATAAATATAAATATAAATATAAATATAAATATAAATATAAATATAAATATAAATATAAATATAAATATAAATATAAATATAAATATAAATATAAATATAAATATAAATATAAATATAAATATAAATATAAATATAAATATAAATATAAATATAAATATAAATATAAATATAAATATAAATATAAATATAAATATAAATATAAATATAAATATAAATATAAATATAAATATAAATATAAATATAAATATAAATATAAATATAAATATAAATATAAATATAAATAGTATTAAAAAACAACTGCACACCACAAAGCCATTACATAAAATAGTATTATTTTTATTGTAAATAACGTTATTTAAACATTTTCAATTAAATTTGCAGTGAAAATCTTTTTCGTACAATGACTGACTTAGTCATATCAGAAGGATATGCAGCGGTAGGATACGAATACATAAATGTCGATGATTGTTGGCTGGAAAAATCCCGCGGGCCACAAGGACAGCTGGTACCGGATCGTAGACGATTCCCAAGTGGAATGAAAGCCCTGTCAGACTATGTGCGTTTTAATCATATCCATAGCTTTGTTATTTGTTTAATGACAGTTTGTTTTTAGATTCACTCCAGAGGTTTGAAATTTGGAATTTATGAAGACTTTGGCAACTACACCTGTGCAGGTTACCCAGGTATCATAGGTTATCAACGACTCGATGCAGATTTGTTTGCCGATTGGAATGTTGATTATGTAAAACTTGATGGATGTTATTCTCTGCCATTGGATATGGATGTTGGTTATCCAGACTTTGGCAGGCACTTAAATCGAACTGGGCGTCCAATGATTTACTCTTGCAGTTGGCCGGTATACCAAATATACGCTGGAATCAGTCCAAATTTCTCGTCCATTATAGAGCATTGTAATTTATGGAGGAACTTTGATGATATTCAAGATTCATGGGCTTCAGTAGAAAGTATCATCGATTATTATGGCAATAACCAGGATGTGATTGCTCCTAATGCGGGCCCGGGGCATTGGAACGATCCGGATATGGTAAGTTTATTTGCTTAACATCTGAATCAAATATTGACCTTTATTAATTCTTATAGTTGATAATTGGAAACTTTGGCTTGAGTTATGAACAATCTAAGACACAATTCGCAATCTGGGCAATATTAGCGGCACCTCTGCTTATGTCGGTAGATTTAAGAACTATTCGCCCAGAATTCAAAACTATCCTTCAAAATAGGAAGATCATTGCTATAGACCAAGATCCTTTAGGTATTCAGGGCCGGAGAATCTACAAGCACAAGGGAATCGAAATATGGTCACGACCAATAGCTCCCATTTATCAAACATATTACTCGTATGCTGTCGCATTTGTAAATCGTCGCACAGATGGAACACCATCAGATGTTGCAGTAACACTTCGTGAACTAGGTCTGATTTCACCCAGCGGATACAGAGTTGAGGTAAGTAGCGCTATGTGTGCACTTTTATCGACTAATTTCCTGTTATTTTTTTAAGGATCTATATGAAGATGTGGACTATGGAGTCTTGAGTCCACAAACAAAAATCAAAGTAAAAGTAAATCCTTCCGGTGTAGTGATTCTACGAGCTGATGTACAGCCAGAACGTTTTACGAGAACGCCTTATAATCCGCTCTCTTATTTTCATGTGAAATAATAAAAGCCATCTATTTGTGACTGCTGACTTATTTTTACGAAGCAGATATAGTTTTATCTTAATCAAAAAATTGAGGATGGCAGCCATTCTCCCTTTTAATTTTCCTCTCTCCTATTTTCTATCTCTCTATTCTTATACCAGTCTATATAGATTATTTGGTTAATTTAACTATTACTTTAAGTGACAACAACAACAAAATAAACAAAAACGCGCAAATTGATGTATGTATTTTAGAATTAATATATATAAATACATACATACAATTGTACATATATGCTGTGTTGCTCTTATTTATTTATTTATTTTATTCTAAGGCGACTAATTTGTTGTTTAAACTTAAACTGTTTGGGTTCTGAGAACGAAGTTTGGACGTGAAATTAAACACAACTTGCTCGGTCGGAGGTCGATTCCACAATGTATCGTTCTTTATTCTTCTCTTCGCTTGTACCGAAAACTTACATCTAAGGAAATTATATATTTATAGTTATAAAAATAGTAACGAATGGAATTATATATGTGTATAACAATAGTAATGAAGGGAATTATATATGTGTATAACAATAATAGCATAACGGATATTGCACTGGTTGGTTGATCAGTGTTGTCACAATTTGGCCATTCTGACCATTTAAGATCACCTGATCTTTTACAATCAATACAATACAAATAATTTTAACGTTTTTATATTTGGTACCTCGACTTACGAACCATTGTTTCATATTACTGACTGCCCTTACAACTTGATATGGGAAGCGTGTTTGTTGAAAATTGTCCACATCTTTGAGTTCATATCTATCGTTTCGTAGTACCTTTGTTATTCGATATGGTCCATTAAACCTTGGTTATAATTTTCTGGGTGCACCAGCATGTGAATCGAAATTTTTGACTAACACGTAATCTCCTGACTTATACTTCATTGGCTGTTGACCTTTCTTGTCTACATACTTTTTGTTATAAGTTGTGTTATCTATTTGTGATCCTTTTGAACTATATTACGTTGAACTTCTACTATATTGTACCTAATTGAGACCCTGTCACAATTTGTATGTGTTTTACGTTATCAATTTACGGGAATGGTCCACCGGTCCATAATGGTCTATGTGTATCACTTCAAACGGGATATCACATTTAGATATAATGTTTAAAAAACCATCCTCTTTTCCATGTTTGGGAGAATAAACCATACACCTACAATTTTGTATATGAGTGTTTACCTTTTCTCTCGCTTTAGGGAACCAATAACTTTTTTTTATAAGTTCTATCGTTTTGTCGATACCTATGTGCCCCATTTCCTCGTGATCCTTATACACAACCTCTTCTTCCATATTCTCAGGGACACAGAATAAAATTGTTCCATCATTTTGTTTTCTGTAAATACCACCGTTTCGCATTTCGTTTCGTACAGCTGATAGTAGTAACGAATCTTTAAGTTTTAACAAATTGTTATTTTACCTTGTGATATGACTAGGTTTTCTTCAAAAGTATTGGTTTCCAAAACTAGGATATTCGTTGAACGGCTTAACGCATCCACATGTTGAATACGTGCACCAGCTCTATGCTCAAGTTCATAATCGTAGTTTTGAAACTCTAGTGCCCATCTTGCCATCCTAAAATTAAGTTCCTTTTTATTAAGTGTCAACGTAAGTGAGTTACAATCCGTTCCTATATTGAAATGCGTTCCTTGTAAATATACTGTAAACCTTCTAAGTGCAGTGACTATAGCCAAAGTTTCCAACTCAAAACTATGGTATTTCGCTTCGTCGTCTGTTGTTCTTTTGGAAAAATAATATATTGGGTGTAATTTTAATCACATTGTAGTTCTAGTTCTGTATAGTCTCTGCGGTCATATAGTGCTAAAATTGTAGATTCTATCAACTTTTGTTTGAGTGTTTCAAATGCTTCTAACTCTTCTGCCCTGGAATGAAATAATTTGTTTTTTTCTTGTAAGATCGTAATATGGTTTGGCTAAAATTGAAAAATTCTTCCCGAACCTACGAAAATATGAACATGGTCCTAAAAGCCTTTGAACTGAGTGTGCGTTTTGTGGCAACGGAAATGTTTGTATTGACTCTAATCCCTTATCGTCGGCTTGTATACCTTCACGAGTGTAGTATAACCCAGATATTTTATTTTGTTTGAAGAAACTCGCACTTATCTTACCTTAGCTCTAACTTATTTATAACTATCCTTTTGAAAACCTCTTTTAAAATCTCGAAATGTTCGCCCAGATCCCTTGTCGCTATCATTATATCATCCAGGTATATTATAACATCGTCTTTTTTTATCATGCCTATAAAAATTTTACTTAAGTGTCTTTGAAAAACTGATGGGGCATTTCTCAGCCCAAAAGGCATTCTCAGAAATTCGTATTGTCCTAGAGGTGTGACGAATGACTTGTATTTAACGGATTCTTCATGCATATACATATGAGAAAATCCGTTTTTTAAATCTAGCTTTGTAAATACTCGTTTGTCAGCCAGGCGATCTAACAATTCGTCTATCAATGGAATAGGGAAACTATCTTTTGTTGTTACTTAATTTAGGACTTTATAATCTATGCATATCCTAAGGTCTCCGGGTTTTTTCTTCACCAACGCTATAGGGGAAACAAACTCTGGCTCACTTGTTCCAATATAACCTTTTCTAAATATTCGTCTAGCAATTTGTTTAATTCCGACTTTTCTGTATATGACAACGTACGAGGCGGACCATAAAATGGTTTAGCAGAAGTCAAATTCAACTTCATTTCTGTTTTTTACTAACGGTTCTATTGGACGTCGATGCACCAAATAACAATTTTTGTAAATATTACGTAGATATTTTTGTGTTGTATAATCTGTACTTAGTCCGATTTTTAAAGTTTCTTCCCCACATACTTTATCATCACAATCGATCATTAATAAAGATTTTTCAAGAACTTCATTTTCGTCTTTATCACCAATTACATTATTTGTTGGGAAATGACTTTTGTTGTCTACAAATTCGTTTACATTATGGCTAAAAATTGACATGTTAATACTTTTTACATTTTTTTCATAATTTTGACTACTTTTGGGCTCATCGTTGTTTTTCTTTACATTAAGTTCGCTATCGAATTGACTATATTTCGTTTCAGTAGTATCATTAATAAAATTTTTATAATAGTGTTTATCTTTATACTTATCGTTTTTATCTTTTTCGTTATAATTTGAAACCAACCTAAAATTACCAGCTTTCAGAAAATTTCTCCCCAGAACCACCTCATAGCAAGTCGATTTGTCTTTAACTGCAAACATTTCCGCTGGAATTACTAAATGTACCCATTTAACAAAACACCTTTCCAACAATTAAGGGTTTACTTTAATTTATACCAAAATGAGATACATTATTTTTGTTCAAAATTAACTTGACTCCTTCGGGAAGGCACGACTGCTTTATAAAATGTATGGGGCTAACCGTGTCTATGAGGCTTCTAGTAGGAAATTTTGTGAGTTATTATCGACCTTTAATGTCAAATACAAAAAACTTACATAATCTTCGTTTTATTTTTCCACCAGTTGAACCGTATATTTCTTCTTCGGACACGCCGACAATCGGTGTTCCATTGAGCACATCCATAACATGCTCCGTATTGCCGTTTTGTCTTTCTACACTCAGCGGCGATGTGTCCAATGCAGTTACAGTTGAAACACCTTGGACCTTCTTTTTTTTTGTTGACTCCTCGTTGTCGTTGACGTTGACCGTACGTTATTTGGTTTCGGTTCTTCCACCTTGCCCAGTGTATGCAGTAAGTGCGACCGGTCTTAAATTATTGGCAAGTGCATATAACCTTAAATTTCTGCCGCTGATGCCTTCTACCACGTATTCAATAAATTCATCCTCCTCGATGCCATTCCATTTGATAACACCGCCTTATCGTTGTAATATTCATAGAATTTTTCATTGTACTGCCATTTACGCGCATCGAACTTTCCCTTCATCGTCAATTTGTTTTCTTTGTTCCGAAACATCTGTCATTTCCCTTAGTAAGTCTTTGAAATTTTCCTCAGCAAAATTCGGTTTCGAATAAAGCCGTTGCTGGGATTTTCCTTTTAGTTTGTTTACTAGTAGTTTTCGGAGCATTTTTGTTTCGATATTGTATGCCTTCTCTGCGCTCCTCAGTTGTGCTAACCAAATTTCGAAATTTACGCCACCATCATACTCGGGCAGCATATTTATATAGGTATTGTATTTTCTCTTCTTTGTCATCTATCTCTCCACCTCGTTGTCTATCATTTTTATTTCTTTTTCTTCGATCGTTTGTTTTTTGTTTAACAAATTCGTTTTCTTTTTCCAGCAATTCTTTTTCCCTTTTTATTAGATTTAACTCTCTTATGAGGAGTTCAGTTTCCTTTATTAACTTTGATTGCGCACTACCAATGTGGCAATTTTGATTCTCCTCCCCAACATTGACATTGCTCTCGTTCTCATTGCCGTTATCATCAACGTTGTCGTCGTCGTCGTCGACGTTGTTTTCGTATTCGTTGTTTTTATCTGTTTCCACGTCGTTGCCCGTCTTCAGCCCTCTCCGCGGCTTTCCGATGGCACATTGTTGAGACGCAAAACAGGCGTCGATTTGGTCCCTTTGGTTGGCATTCCCAAACGTTGTAGCCACTGTAGCCACATCAATAAATCAATTTCTGCCATTTACTTTTTAAAAATAATTTCACTTAAATGTTGCCCGCGGCTACGCTTCAGGTGGTCCATTCTGAAGGTCCAATTTTGGCAAACTTTTTCACACATTTCGGCCGGAATCTCACCAATGACGCGTTCAATGTTGGCTTCCAAGGCAGCAATCATGTTTGGCTTGTCCCCAAAGACAATAGACTTAACATAGCCCCACAAACGGGGTCAAATCACATGATCTTGGTGGCCAATTGACTGCGCCAAAACGTGAGATCAACTGCTCACCAAATTCGCCCCTCAATTGATGCATGGTTTCGCGTGCAGTGTGGCATGTGGCACCGTCCTGTTGGAACCACATGTCGACCGAGTTCAATTCTTGCATTTTCGGCAAAAAAAAATCTGTTATCATCGAACGGTACCTTTCTCCATTGACCGTAACCCTGCGGCCTTCATCGTCCTTGAAGAAGTACGGCCCAATGATGCCGCCTGCCCATAAACCGCACCAAACAGTGCATTTTTCGGGATGCATTTGTAGCTGCTGAATTGCCTCTGGCTGCTCTTCACTCCAAATACGGCAATTGTGCTTATTCACGTATCCATTTAGCCAAAAATGAGCCTCGTCGCTGAAGACCATAAAACGGACGTAGCTTGCGAAACACATTTTTCACAGAGCACGAATTTTGATAATAAATTTCAATAATTTGCAACGTTGTTCAGGCGTAGGTCTATTCATGATGAAATGGCAAACAATACTGAATCGAAATGTCAAATGTTCGTGGAATTTGTCATGTGCGATCTGTCAAAAATATAAACGTCAAAAACCAAGTAGCAAAAAAATCACCCGTTAGAAGGGCGCGCACAAGAATGTTTTATAAACCCGACACTGCTTTACTTTATATTTTAATTGTTAATTAATAATTGATTATGTAGCAACTCGTTAGGGCTTCTATCCCACTTCTGAGGTTTTAGGCGACTAATTTATTGTTTAAACTTAAACTGTTTGGGTTCTGAAAACGAAGTTTGGACGTGAAATAAAACACAACTTGCTCGGTCGGAGGTCGATTCCAGAATGAATCGTTCTTTATTCTTTTCCTCGCTTGAACCGAAAACTTACATCTAAGGAAATTATATATGTATAGGTATAACAATAGTAACGAAGGGAATTATATATGTGTATAACAATAGTAATGAAGAGAATTATATACACATGTGTATAACAATAATAGCATAACGAATATTGCACTGGTTGGTTGATCAGTGTTGCCACTCTGCCTACATAATTACTACAATTTCCATTCTGACCATTTAAGATCACCTGATCTTTTACAATCTATTGAACGTTCTTATATTTGGTACCTCGACTTCCGAACCATGGTTTCATATTACTGACTCCCCATACACCTTGATATGGTAAACGTGTTTGTTGAAAATTGTCCACATCTTTGATAACATACCTATCGTTTCGTAGTTCCTTTGTTATTTGATATGGTCAATTAAACCTTGGTAATAATTTTTAGGGTGCACCAGGATGTGAATCGAAATTTTTGACTAACACGTAATCTCCTGACTTATACTTTATTGGCTGTTCGCATTTCTTGTCTACATACTTTTTGTTATATGTTTGTGCTTGTTCTTGTTTTAAGACTGCTTCTTGTCTTATCTGTTTGTCATCCTTTTGAACTATCTTACGTTGAACTTCTACTAAATTGTACCTAAATTCGTCTACCACTTTCCCTTTTTAATTTATCCCGAACAGCATAACACTCGGATGTTTTCTTTTCATTCGGTTTACAGTATTGTGGCGCACGAATCGTGCTACAATAAGAAATTTAAATAACTTTAATCGATGTATTTCATTAATTTTTTTTATTGGATTAAAATTTTTAAATATCTAATGGTTTTTAAAGATGTTAAACCGCAAATGACCTCCACGCTCATCCACGCATATGCGGCACCTGATCAGAAAATTGTTCATTGCGGCCTGAAGGGTTGCAATTGCGATCGCCTCAATTATTGTCTTAATGGACTGCTTCAATTCAGTCAAATTCCTGGGTTTCGTTTTGTACACTTGCTGTTTGACATAACCCCATTAAAAAAGGCTGGTGCAGTTTGTTTGGGAATTTTCGTTGCAGCTCCGCCATAGCTTGTGTGGCTACGTGTGCACTTGCTCCATCTTCTTGAAACCAAATCTTGCTGAAAGGGATACTTCTTCGGCGAAGTTCTGAGTAAACAAACTCCTTCAACATCTTTAAATAACGGTCCCCATTGACAGTTTGTGTTATAACGTTTTCTCTAAAGATGTATGGGCCGACAATACACCTTGATGACTCTGCGCACCAGACAGTGACTCGTTCTGGGTGCAGTTCCATGTCATGGAGCATTTCTGGGTTAGATTCACTCCATATACGGCAATTTTGCTTGTTTACATTGTGGTTAAAGTCAAAATGGGCCTCATTAGACATGAGCAAACAATTTATCAATGTGTTGTCTTCTTCGGCCATTGCAATCATTTTTCGGCAAAATTCCTGGCGAACAGGCAAATCCTGAGGGTTTAACTTCCTTGTAATTTGGACTTTGTACGAAAACAAGTTTAAGTCATCATGAAGTATCCGTTGTAATGACCGTCTGCTAACTCCAATTTGGCCCGATAATTTTCGAGTCGAAACACTTGGATTTGTCTGTATTGCTGATGCAACAGCCACGATTGTATCCTGAACCCGAACATTGGGTTCTCGGTGATACGGTCTTCGTTCGATGCCTCCAGATTCGGCAAACATGTTCACCAGCCTCATAATGGTCCATCTATTCGGGGGAGTACCGCCAAACTCCAACCTAAATTCCCTTTGGACGGAAATGACGGACCGCAAACAATGGTATCGCTGCACTATCCGAATCCTTTTTTCAGTATCCTAAGCAATCATTTTGATAAACCTTAATAGTAGCCTATAAAATAAAAAAGCAAAGCCGATTACTCACACTGAAAAAAAAGTTATTACCCTGTATACGTATATGTATAACAATAGTAATGAAGTGAATTATTTATGCGTATAACAATATTAATGAAGGGGATTATATATGTGTATAACAAAAATAGCATAACGAATATTGCACTGGGTTTGTATATGAAACCTATAGTACTACTACGAGACTGAATTTTTTAGCTAGTAGTTCCGTCGATGAGGGCGCTAGTTTCTCTTTTCTGGATATTGAATTGTTGATGTGGAAGAAGTAAATGTAGAGGCAAATACGAAAAAAAGCAAGGGAGACGGTCAAGACTTATTAGTTCTGACAACAATATAGAGGGTAAGGGAGAAAACCGAATAAGCTGTTTTTGTCATGGCAAACTTCAAAATATGGTGGGCATAAATAAATTATATCAAGGCTATTGGCGTATACATGAATTTGAAGTAAGAATGTATATGGATATACATGCATGTATAGGTTATTATAGAATTTATTTTAAATTTTTCTTTCAAAATTTAGATATTTGGTGTATTTTAGGATTTTGAATTGTAGCAACGTTGCTACTTTTCACTTTTTCTACTCAAAAATAGCAAAGCAATGTTGTAATATTTCAATATGCTTTGTTTAGGTAGGTACATGTGTACCCAGATACCCATCTACATACAATATGTATGTATAGGTACTTTTTCTTCTTTTTCAAATATAATATCTACTGAGAATAATTTAATTTTTTCTCCAGACAGTTTTATTAGGAAATAAAGTAGGTATACATAGGTAGTATTTCTTAAATTTTTTTTTGACTAGCGATATTACATATGTAGGTACTATATTACAAGTTATGGATTCGAAAAAAATCGAACTCGAAATTTTGATCAAACTTGACATTACGATGATAGCGAAGGCGAAAAAATGGATCCGCAATTCCGTCTATCTGTCTGTCTGTCCCCGAGTTTACAGCCTAAACGTTTTTTCATAAGCATGTCCCCAGTTTTTTTTCAGCTTTTTTAAGACGAAAAATGACAGTACCTACCTACCTGCCATACTTTCTTTTTGACCTAAAAGGTAAATATTATTTTTATCAAACAATTTTTTTTTTCTAAGAGTCAAACATGACATTGCGATCATAGAGAACACCAAAACAATGGGTCCCCTAATTCCGTCTGTCTGTCAGTCTGTCTGTCTGTCCCCGAGTCTACAGCCTAAACGCTTTGATAGATTTGCTTCAAAGTTGGTACATATTGTTTTTTTTTTGGTAATATGCCCACACGTTTTTTTAATTTTTTTTAAGACGACAAATAACAGTAGCTCCCATACATTTTTTTGGCCAAAAACAAAAATCTTATTTTCGGCTCCAACGATTTTTATAAAAAAAAATTAGTTCATTAATGGGAAAGTAAAACAATTTATTTGGTTTTCGATTTTCTCGGAAAAGGTTAATGTGATATTTTTTTATTTTTACGCAGAAGCTCCTAGAAAGCTTAAACACTATTGTATACCAAAATTTTTCAAACAATTTTTTTTAGGATATACATTTTTTTTTGAAAACTCAAAATTTCGGAAACGAGTTAATAGATTTTTTTCGAAACTTCGTATTTAGTAGTTTTTTGACATTATCTTGAATAGTTAAAACAAACTATTTTTCTAAAATAAAAAACAACGGTACCTCCCATACAAATGTTAAAAACCGTTAAGATAAAAATTGATTTCTCAAAAACGGCTCCAAGAATTTTCAAAAAAAATTGTTATTAAATTTTATTTTATTTTTTGGATTTTGAAAAAAAAACAATATTTAGCAAAATTAAATATTTTGAAGATTTTTTTTAAATAATATTTTCAAATGTATATAGGTATATATTGTTATATATAAATAAAATAAGTAAAAAACGACTTAAAAAAATATATAATATTTACCTATTAATAAACAATTCCTATTTGAAAATTCGTCAACTCGATTTTTTACGAATTTACTTATCAAATCTGAATTTGTAAAACAAATAATTTCTAATCCAAAAAAATTATTAATATAAAATAAAAAAAAAAATTTGTCACACGAACAATTTTTTTTGCAAAACGATTAACAGAAATCTCAAATTTTAACTATTAAATTATTATCATGTTTGTGCATTTGGTAAAAAACTTTATTTTATTGAGTAGTGACCGTTGCACACAAGTGTATACCTGAATATTTGAATATTCCCTACAGCCATCAAACAATTTTCATTCTATCTGCCCGTAGAATAAAAAACACACACACAACCAGCTCCTACTCAACAAAAAAATCCTCATAAAAAAAATACAAAAAAACCTATGAAATACATTGTTTTCCGTTCCTCCTCTAACTTATAATAAATTTTTTATATATTTCTCTCATCAATTTATTATCACACTATTTCCTTTCATACGCATTTTCATAACACACCAACACTACCTAATCTCCGATTTGGTAGTGGAACTCATGATGAGTAGTAGAACTTATTGCAGGCTGGATGAATTTTGTCGTCATGATAGTACTATTAATATCTATATACAATGGCACTGGTTGGTTGATCAGTGTTGCCTGTGTACCTACATAATTACTACATAATTCTCTCAATAAATTTGCCCTTGCGTAATACAAATTAACACTTAATGGCTTAAAGTGATGAATTGATAACGTGTTGACAAATGTTTAGTTAAACAAATAAGAGTGTTTTGATTTAAAGTTTTAGAAAGTTATATAGATGGTATGGTTCTTGGTTTAAGGTATTATTACAAGCTGTGTTTTTCAATGCTGGAAATTAATATTTCACTTGAAAATTCATGATCTGCTAAAATTTACTAATTAAAATTCAAAATATTTCACGTTATCCTTTTGATCTAGTGATTTTGTAATAGCGATCTTTGAAATATTACTTCAAAGAATATTATAATGATAAGGTTTTTAATGTTACGTATAGCATATTCATTGAATTATGCTATGATTAGAAAGACTGATTGGTTGTAAACTACAGCTGAACTCGATGTCCTTTGGAAGATCTTTGAACAAATCGCCTGGCATTAAATTAATGTCCCAGCTCAGTACTCTGGTTATCGCACTCGAGTTTTTGATTTAGACCCGCCAAGTATTGTTTCTTTATATCCTCCTTAACCTCTAAAGAAAAAAAGACCATTTTAGTTTGGTGTTCAAAGACGAAGACAATTTTATTAAAAAGTACTATTACTATTTATACACAAATTATTTGTTATCGAAATTGTTCCTGCGATTCTTGGCCCCACTAACAATCGATACTCAAAGTCAGCATAATTCTTATGACGCGGGCTAAGGGTAAACGACCAGCTATCCTAAGTCACATAGTTCGTCCGGCATAATGCCGAGTTGACATATTTTGGTAGCCTAAGCGATGACCACTGATCAACCCATTAATATTCAAGGTGCCGTGAAATAAGGTAGGAAGTAATAAGATCGAATCCGTCTTACTAAGCAAAATAAAATGTACGACTGGATCGCACGAACTTGCTCTTGTAGCTAACAACTTTAATGTAGCTAACCATTGAGGTTTAGTTAGTTAGGTGTAGTTATCCTATGCAGGTTTAAGGCACATGTAGGTAAGATTAGCTTGATTTTTATTATAATGAATTGTCGAATGGATAATTCAAGAAATAATTACATAGGTACCTACCTCCAAATGTATATTTAAATCTAAGTTATGGATTTTAATTATGTAAGTTAGGAGAGTAAAATGTATCTACATATATATACGTATTGATGGAACCTAAGTATGTAAACATGTTCATAAAATAATGAAAATACATACAACTTCATCATTTACGTGCAATACGCATACATACGATTCATGTGATTTTTAAAGACACATATTATGTACATATAAATGTATGAGGGCCTACATTGTATTTAGTATTAAGTGACGTAAGCAAAAATTCGTAAAAAGGGAATAATAATCACGTAGAAACATATGATTAAATGTTTCTATATTGCTTAGTCGTTATAGTTTGGGGGAAAACAAAGATGCAATTTGAATTCATGGATAAATAAGAATATATATAAATTAATTTTTTATGTATAAAATTTTGAAAACATTTTTAGAAAAAAAAATTGAAACGCCATTTTGAAGATATTATTAATATACATATAAAATTCAAATTTCAAAAAAATCGATTTTTATTTATTTTTTAAGAATCGAAAAACGTGTTTTTGGAAAATTTTCGTATGCAGTTTTATTAACAATTTTAGGGGGTATTTTTATCAAAAAAAAATATTTTAATCGGTTCATCCAATATTGAGAAAATCGAAAATATGAAAAGTGGTTCTCTGGGAAGTACCGTTAATAAGTACGGAAAAAAAATATGTTTATCCGTGAAAGTGAACTGTACTAATTTAAGAACATAACATTTTTTTTTATAAAAATTCTTGGAGCTGTTTTCGAGAAATACATTTTTTCTTAACGGTTTTTAAACATTTGTATGGGAGGTATCGTCGTTTTTTAATTTAACAAAATAGTTTTTTTAAATATTCAAGATAATGTCAAAAAACCACCAAATACGAAGTTTTGAAAAAATCTATTGAGTCGTTTTCGAAATTTTGAGTTTTCAAAAAAAAATATTAATTTCCCAAAAATTTTTTTTTTTTAAATTTTGGTATACAAGAGTGTTTAAGCTTTCTAGGAGCTTCTGCGTAAAAAAATTATAAAAAAATCAAATTATTGTACTAGAGGCCAAAAAAAATGTATGGGGGCTGTTATATGTCGTCTTTAAAAAAATGAAAAAAACGTGTGGGCATATTACCGAAAAAATAATAAATAATATGTACCAAGTTTGAAGCAAATCCACCGAACCGTTTAGGCTGCAGACTCGAGGACAGACAGACAGACAGACGGAATTGCGGGACCCACTTTTTTGGTGTTATCTATGATCGTAATGTCATGTTCGAAAAAAAAAATTTTTAAGAATAGATACATAACTTGCATTATGGTACCTATAATCGCAAGTAAAAATGGAAATAGAGGCAATTTTTTTTAGTCGACTCTATTCCATACATAAATTTTCGATGAGCATTTCTCGACATTATTTTCAGTCACTGCAGAAGGAATTTTTTGCTATGTTATTTCCATTTCGTTCGATGTTATTTCCATTTGAAAAAAGACAATTTTACGTTTTATTACCAGTGAAATTCATGCTTATTTATAAAGGGAACATAATAATTCGTACATCCCTCTCTGGTGGGACAGAATCCAAAATAGTTTTTTTTTAAGTGAGACATAAGTTCAAAAAGTTCAAAATTTGCATAGAACCTCTTTCTACATCAAATTGGTGAAATAATTTTATCTGCTTTGCAGAATGTTTATTGAATATTTAGAGAGTTTTCAGCGATGTATGCATATATAGTTATATAAGGACCACGGCCTAAAAAAAGCTCTATACGTAAGGAGGACCATGTTGTCCCGTGCAACCTCCCAGTTTGTCCCAATTATATAATTTAGGTTGTGGTCCAGTTTGGGTGTATGAATATATTTTTTGGATTTAAATTTTTTTTCGATTTAACAATTAAAAATTTCGTCATTACTTCCATGTGGGTAAAACATATTTCGGATTTATTTCTATATTTTTCTATATTATTACCAATTACAAATTGCCCACTAAAACACGTTTTGTAGCATATTTATAAACGTATACTCTAAGGTAGATAGTAATAAGATCGAATCCGTCTTACTTAGCAAAAAAATGCAAATAGAGGCAATTTTTTTTAGTCGACTCTATTTCCTACAAAAATTGTAATAATGTCGATCAGCATTTCTCGACATTATTTCCAGTCAGTGCAGAAGGAAATTTTTGTCTATGTTATTTCCATTTCGTTCGATGTTATTTCCATTTGAAAAACACAATTTTACGTTTTATTACCAATGAAATTCATGTTTATTTATAAAGGAAACATATTGATTCGTACATCCCACTCTGGTGGGACAGAAGTCCAAAATATTTTTTTTTTTTAAGTGAGATATAAGTTCAAAATTTCCTGTTTGTTCAAAAGATAAACTAAGTAAACTGGGTGAGTTTTGTATTTTATTCAAAAAAAATATTAATGGCTGTCGAAAAAAGAAAAAAAGGAAAAATGAAACGCACTCTTTGTTATCCAAAAACACAGTAAGTATTTTATAGCCCTCCATATGACTGGGCTTTTTGTTCAAAGTTAACAAATACCAGCAATACAAATAAATGGTATAATGGTCTCGTTGGGACAGCGACGGACGTGTCCGGTACTTCGCGTCAGTGACAGCATCCAACATTCTCCCCCCACCGCACAGTGCACAAAATAAACGGTTTGAAGTGTGCCTTTAAGTCCATTAATTGTTCGATATCGAAATGCCTCTTCCATTTCCATATAACTCACATGAAAAGAAAAAGTGATTAATAAACGAATAATAAATGGTTTTATTATTAATTAATTCTAAAAACGCCATCTATATTTTTAAATGCAACTCCCTGTCAAATGTGACAGCTTTAAATTTTAGGAGTTCGATGCTCGAAGCAATGCACCCGAAACGTCATCGTCCATCATTGCATTCGTATATTTTAACTCGGCAAGCTTCAATCAAATTTGTGTTAATTGCGTGATTTTTTTTTCTTGTTTTGTAATTCGTGTTTTGATTTTAATGAGTGAAATAGTTTTTGTTGAATAACAGAGCTTGAAAAGATTTTTGAATGGTCTGTTGTTCTTGAATATAATTATAATTATAATACCAAGATAACTTATTACTTCAGTTAGTGGTCTTAAATTACCAAAACTATCAAAATACTTTATAATATTATTTTTTTATTTCTAATATATGCTACCCAATGAGTACCCATGCCAGCTTCATTATTCAAATTTATAACGCGCACTCTTTATCCATAGAGGTTTTCGGTAATGAGTCTCGCATAAAAACTCCTCTAAAGTGTTCAAGATGTTTCTTTTCAAACCATAGAATATGGTAGTTATTGAAGGGTCTGTTAGGTAGCATATCAATTAGTTTTTTGTATTTAGTGGATTTAGAAATAATCCAAGTCCATTTTTATTTAGTTTTAAATATAACCCCTTTCCTTGAATAGGAACCGTTTCCATAGCCTTATTATGGCGTTTGTTTTCTTCCATGGTTCTTTTTGCAACACATATTTCATTGAGTGCCTTTACAACACCAGCAGCTCCGCCTGTCAACGATCTATTGTATATATATTCCAATAACTAAGAGAATAGTTCAGTAAAATATTCACTCCATGTGCCAAAATCAACCAATTAAAAAACGTTCGCTTTTCCTCTAACAATCGATTGGATTTTCATAATGATGAACAAAACAAAACTATGTAAATATGTGTCTACCAAGTTTGAAGAAAATCGCTTCAACTTCTATCATTGGAATGCTGAGTTTAATGAAAATCTTAATATATAGATTTTTTTATTACTTTACCCAATTGTGCCTAAATATATACACCAAATTATTGCAATTAAAAATAAAGATTTTTGTTTTATTTTGTTTATGTTTTATTTGCGGATAAATTCTAATTTAATATTTATTTATTTGTTTTGTTTTTATTTCAAATTACGAGTATGTTCTAATTTTTATGGAGACTGCTCATAACAGCATAAGTCAATTTTTTTTAAAAATAATCCACCGTTTTTTAAATCAGTTCATTAATAAAGGGAAAATGTACTTTTTAATAATCTTTTTTCTTTGAAAAAAAAAAAAAAATAGTTATTTTTGGTACCTCTGAGGCAACAACTACCTACAGTCTCCAAGCCACACATCTTTCCTATCATTCTTTCTCTTCCTTAACCTCACCATCACGTCCGCGCTGTGTTGAAACATTTAAAGGGTATTCATAATCCCTTGAGTGCGTGTAGATTATAAAAAAAAAAAAAAAAAAAGAAGCGGTGCCTATCTGGATCTATTGCTGAAAGACGCAAGACTAACAATTACTGACACTGTGGGTCAATGACCAAGAAATTGTTTACGAACGATCGAGTACGACAGTGACTAATGCGGACTCGCCGCCGTAATACAACTTCCGAACCAGCTTATGGAGTTGGAGGAGTATGTGTCTGTGCATACTTACAATTACAGTAAGGTGCGCTGGCCACGTTTCTCCAATGCCAATGAGTGAATTACGTTTAAATGGTATATCCCCACCAAATGACAGGAACCTAACAAATACTGAAATCGACAGATACTTAGAACAAATTGACGAAACGATTCTACGAACAATGAACAGAACAATACCGAAATACAAAGAACGTAACGCAACTGACATGTACCGTAACGCGACAATTGACGCACTTCACAGACAAAAAAGTGGACTACTGACAAGACTAAAACGCTTGTACAGGCGGTTTACTGATACACGAGACCTGGAGATTAGGACATTGAAGTCGTCCATCAAAAACATCAACCAATTGATCAAAGAAAATTATAGATTGGCTCTTAATTTGTTCTGGGACAATAAAATTCGTGCCGTTAACTCCAGCGACCCAAGTATGTTCCCAAAAATTAATAAGATTTTTAGAAGAAAGGATCAAAACGATCTTCCGTGTCTTAAGCTCCAGAGGACGACAGATAACAGAGACATACTTCTGACAGCAGGCATAGACCCAGAGGATGCCGTATTGGACGATGACCTCTATATAATCGAAGATCCGCAGGAGAGAGTGGAGGCTGTGGGGGCTGCTTACCAGCAAGTGTACAAGGTGAATGCTAGCACTCGCCCGAATCATGACCTGGAGAACAGAGCTCTGCTTCACCACTTATGGCTCCGGAACGATATAACCGAATGGCGATCTGAGAACCTTGGTCCTACCGGGTTTAATGATGAAGATTTGGCAAATGAAATAATCGCCGACCGAAATGGGCCCAGTCCTCTGTTAATTTCGAAGAATGAGCTCCAGCTCATCTTCGATTCATTAAAGAAAAATAAGTCAGCAGAAGTCGATGGTATATCCAACGTTGTACTACGACATTTGCCTCAACCACACTGTTTAACAACGCGCTGAATAATGCATATTATCCAGTGCGATGGAAGACAGCTGTGGAGCACCTTCTCCCAAAAAAGGGAAAGGACAACTCCAATCCGGCGAATCTCCGGTCGATAAGCCTTCTTCCGAGTATCAGCAAAGTATTTGAAAAGGTTATTAATAGAGCCCTGTTCAAGTGGGTGGAGGAGAAAAATATCATCCCGGATAATCAGTTCGGTTTTAAAGCGGGACATGACACAATTCATGCCGCGTCTAAACTAGTTTCTGATATCCAATGGTACAAAACTAAAAAGCAGTGTACGGGTGCCTGTCTGGTTGATTTGGAGAAGTCCTTCGACACCGTATGGTTAGAACGTCTCTATCTAAAGCTAACCAGACTAGGTATATGTAAACATCTATTGTATATGCTTTATGACATGCTAAACGGTAGAAAGTTTGTTGTCAAGAGTGGCAATGTAAATTCTACCGCAATTTTTAATATTAATAATGGTCTTCAGTAGGGAGCGGTTAACTGGCCGATTCTATTCAGAATTTACACCAGCGATCTGATAGGTAGTCTAACTCAGGCAATTGCGTACGCCGACGATCTAATTGCGTACAGAGCAGCTAATACAGTTGAGGTCATCAAAAGTCTCTTGCAGAGTGACTTCGACAAGATTCAGCGATATTGTGATGACTGGAAGTTGAAAATCAACTTCCAGAAATCAGAAACTATTTTGTTTAGGACTCCCTTGTCTAGCGCCTCAAGGGATACGAGAAAGACCTGGCGAAAGCTGGTGATCGTAGGGCCATATGGACATCCACTGGCGAGTAAAAGTGTAGTAAAGTACCTTGGCATCTGGTTGGATCAGTACTTGTATTTCGACAGACATATAGGTGCTGCCTTGGCCAGGGCTACAGGAGCCTTTGCCTTGACAAAGCGACTGTTTTATAGTAGCCGTCTTGACAGCAGGGTGAAGGTGATTTGTTACATGGCCCTCAAAAGGCCGATGATTGCCTACGGATGCCCGGTGTGGTTCAACGTTGCCCCATCTCAAATGGAAAAGATTCGGGTGTTTGAGAGGCAATGTCTTAGACGGTGCCTTGGATGACACAGAACACCAGAGTTGGAGTACAAACGATATTATTCCAACCAGGTACTATACAACGGAGCCAACATAAACAGAATAGATAATTTTTTGTTTAAGCTGATTCGGGGGCACGTTGCAAGAGCGATGTCCTCAACTAACAACTTAATTTTTGGGGCGTATTACCCCAATAACCAATATTTTGAGAGTGCGCGGTTAAGTGGCTACATCCCTCCCGAGGCATTCCTCTATTTAGACAGTCGAAGGCTGATACAGGATGGAGGGGCGGTTCCGCTCATCTACCACGTCAGCCGGAAAACTGTGGCTAGGCGACTTCTTTATGGTCGAGACGTCATCGCTCAAGGTGGAGAAGAGCGCCTTCCGTTCAGTAGGACTGTGTCCGTTCGGGACCGGAGGGATAGGGCGAAACAGGAGAACCAGTTCTGGTGGCTCTCTGAACAGCATCATACTATTTAAAGTCGATAAAGATGGTATATCTTGGCCGACTTACATAGATTTAGGGCAATTAGGTATAGGGAACATTCGGGATGGCACCAACAAAAAAATTAAAAATATGTATGTATGCAGGGGTATACGTGCATGTATCTGCGTGTCTGTACATGTGGTGGGTTGCCTGTTATTGTGTGTCTGCATGCATATTAAAAAATAAACAAACAAAAAATTTAAAAAACGAACAAAAATGCTGCTGTGGCTGTTCTAGTTTTTAAGTAGTTTTAAGTGGATTTGGGTATTATTAGGTATTTTAAGTAGTTTGAGTTATTTTTAGTTATTATAAGTTAGTTGTATTTAGTTTTAATTATTTTTAATCTATAATTAGGTTTAGTTTATAAGTAAAAAAGAAATAATAAGATACCAAGTTTTTTTGTTAATAAGTTTCCTTGGTTAAAAAATAAAATAATTAGATATAATTAAATTGTTTTTAGGTCGAAATAACTAGAGTTATTGTTTAGTTTAGAGCGCCCATAGAGGGCCAGTAAATTAGTTGTAAGTTGTTGATAATTAGGCTAGTTCTAAACATTTTTGTCTAGCTTTAAGATAGTTATAAGCTAATATTAAATAAAAATGAATTGACAAAAAAAAAAATAGTTTTTGTTGAATTAAATTAAACGTTTTTCAATAGATTAATGTAGTGTTTAGTCTTTTATTGTGTATTCGTAGTAGTTTACATCGCGATGTTTTATTTATTTTGTTGTATTGGTGCAGTGTATTTGTGTTATTAAATGTGTAGTATTGTATTTTTCTATTTTAATTTGTATTACTTTGATTAAATGTTTGTTTTAGGTCTACATTTCGTAGTGTATTGTGATCGCCGGAAGTTTTGTTGTTGTTGACCTTGGTCAACCATATACTTAATTACATACATATTGCCTTTACATTTCCATTCAAAATATTTTTTTTTTTTGTTTTCCACAGGTACTTACAATTTCGATGTGCTGATGTTTGATGGCATGGGTAAGTTAATGTGTTATTTTTTTCCTTATTTAATCGTTCCATTTTTTGATTTTTCAATTGTTGTTATTGTAATGCTGTTTGACGAATTTGCACAAACAGATTACATGATTGCCACCGTGGGTTATTTATTTTAATGTGAGTAATTTTATATATTTTTGTTGAAAATTATTTTTTTTATTTTTATTAACTTTAATTTGTCAATTTATGACAACAAAATTTTTTGTTCTGTTATTTGAGTAGGTTTTTTATATGAATGAGTGTGTTTATTGATGAATGGATGTGTTTTGAATTCGGACGTGAGAATGTGTTTGTGTGTGTGTGCGGGTATGTGTGGGCGTGTGTGTGGGTGTGTGTTTGGCTGTGAGTGTGGGTGTGTGTGTGTTTGAGGTTTAGGGTTCGAAATCGTTATTTGAATGCAATGTTTGGTTTGCATTTTCAATTTTATTAATTTGAATGATCCTTGTTGTAATTATTTGTATTCTGAATGAGATTAAATATGATTGTGTTGAGTTTTAAGAATGAATGATTAGGTTTTATTTTTCGAGTGTTTTTAAAGATGTTTTTTTTTTTGAATATTTTGATTGATGACCATTGTTCAGATTGTTTCCTTTTTTTGTTAAGCGTTGTTAGATGGTAGTGGACATATATTTGTAATTGGCCTCTTAAATTCTGTACTTGGTTTACGTACTTTTACTACACGTATAAATCCATCTTGTCCGGGATAAGTTTCAACTATCCTTGCCATGGACCATTTTGACGGTGGAAGTCTTTCCTCTCGAAGTATGACTAAATCTTCGATTTTGGGTTGATCTTCGATTTGCAGTCACTAAGGTCGACTTTGAAGCTTCGTAAGATATTCTCCCCTCTATTCCTTCCAAAATGTCCGTAGTGATGCTTGTATACGTTTCCATCTGTCTAGGTATCCAATCCTTTCTGATGTCAGGTCTGCTTCTGGAGCTGTTTGCGTTGACGTACCGATAAGGAAGTGAGCTGGTGTTAAAGCACTAAAATCTTTGAAGCTATCTGTCACTGGACATAGAGGTCTCGAGTTGAGGCAAGCTTCTTTTTGCGCTAGAAGCGTACTGAGCTCCTCAAACGTCAGGGCTTGCTTTCGGGCAACACGTCGCAAATCCTCCGAAGTGAGCAGAAGCGGGAGGAATGAAAGGCCAATGGGTACCCAGTTTACAATGTATCTCGATGTGTTTGAGTTTAGCAGCATCTAGCATTTTTTGAAGTTCCACCGCAGTTCCCTTGAAATTGGTTCCGCAATCACTGTATATATTTGCACATATATCTCTCATAGAAGTGAATCGACGGAATGAGGCAATAAAAGCTTGTGTCGTAAGATCGGTTACAGCTTCAAGATGAATTGCTTTTGTTGAAAGGCAAATAAAAATTGCGAAATAGCCTTTAAATCTTTTTGCACCTCGTTCTTTACGGGCCTTAATTTCAATAGGTCCGGCGTAGTCGACACCAGTGTGTGTAGAAGGTCGAGAAATATTGACTCTTGGTGCTGGAAGGCTTCCCATCAGTTGTAAGGATTTTGGCTTGTTTTTAAAACATATTATGCATCTGTTCAGGTATTTCTTGACTGTTCTCTTAAGGTTGAATATCCAAAATCTATTTCTGATATAGGCAGCTACTTGATGAATACCGCCATGAAAAGTTTTCTCATGGGCGTCTTCAATTATAAGTCTCGAGAAATTATGCTCTGGTCTTAATACAATAGGGTGTTTTTGATCATATGTTAGTGTCGCATTTTGGAGTCTCCCTCCGATTCTAAGTATACCACAACCATCGATGAAAAGATTAAGTGTTTTGTTGAGTTTAATTCTCTTAGTTTTGTGAAGTTCATTTATGGTGTCATAAAACATAAGTTTTTGCACACTTTTGATAACTGTTCTCATAGCCAAATCGAGTTCTACTGGTGCCAGAACTGATTTTCTATTGTCCAAAATGCGTTTCTCCCGGGCGTGATAGTTGGGCTCATCGGTTAGGTGCTATCGTTCCTTTCTAAGACGCAATATTTTTGGTCGATGTCTACCGACTAATAGAATTTGCACCATATATATGCTCCAAATTATATTTTTCTAGGGGAATTTGGTTAAATTCATGCACCTAGAAATATGTATTGATTTTATGCCCGTGGTCTGGCCAGTAATTATATTCGAAGAAAACGCAAACAATATTTACATATTATTTTTGTTTTTGTGGACTGTGTGGATTAAAGCCAATTGAAATATTTTGTGACCTATAGTCCAAAATGCGTTTCGCCCGGGCACGATAGTTGGGCTCATCAGTTAGATGCTATCGTACCTTTCTAAGCTAAGACGCAATATTTTTGGTCGATGTCTACCGACTCTAATAGAATTTGCAGCATATATATACTGCAAATTATATTTTTCTAGGGGAATTATGTTATGTTCATGCACCTAGAAATATGTATTGATTTTATTCCCGTGGTCTGGCCATTAATTATATTCGAAGAAAACGCAAACAATATTTACATATTATTTTTGTTTTTGTGGACTGTGTGGATTAAAGCCAATTGAAATATTTTTTGACCTATAGTCCAAAATGCGTTTCGCCCGGGCACGATAGTTGGGCTCATCAGTTAGATGCTATCGTACCTTTCTAAGACGCAATATTTTGGTCGATGTCTACCGAAGATAATCGATATAATGTCAGTTTGTGTTTTAGGACCAGTCATCAGCTGATCGTTGAGTGAACTTCCGTCCGAAGTTTTGAACGCGGCGTTAAAAACCACTCGAAGTTTGGTGGTTGTACTTGACTCCTTGATGACGGCGTGGTATGGAACTACATAGTTATAAGGTGAGACTATTCTGGTGTCATTATGAATGTCTATTTCTTCCATATGTCCGAGTTCAAGGTACTCTGATATACATTTGTTGTATTCTCTATGCAATTCAGGATCGTTAAGCAACGTTTACTCTTGTTTTAAAAACATATTGAGTGCGTTATGCTCTGTTGATCTTAATTCTGGTCTATGATTTTTTTTGAAGGGCAGAGATACTTCAAACTGCCCTCCCGCCAACCTTTTGATGCTGCGTAGAAAATGATTTTCACACGCTACATCTTCTTCAACTTCGGCCTTAGCTTACGGGGATTCTTCAATTTGCGAGAATTTCCTCATTTCTGTGTCAACATCATTGAGTGTCAACTGAGTGTATACTTGTATTGAGCAAGTTCTTCCAACGGGACTTTACCCATGATTATCCAGCCGAATTCAGTTTTTTGTGCTATTGGCGCAACGAGTTCATTACTTCTGATGACGTCTGGTAAGACCACTTCGCAGTATACATCACTGCCTAATAAAAGGTCAAGCGTTTGGGTTGATTTCTGTAGTAATATGATGAATTTTAGTGCGATTTAAATAGGTTGAATTTGGTTTATTGAATGCGTTATTTTGCCTAGCGTGGGTGAGTGGGTTTGACTGTATTTGAATGCGATTGAAATGGTGTGCGTTACTTGAATTATCATTGTTTGTGTTGTGTGGCATTTGACTGTTATGAGCTTTTGTTCGATTGAATGGATTTTGTTGGGAAGGGCTGTATTGCGAAGATTGGAGATTTAAATTATTGGTGTTTCCAATATGAAGAAGCGAATTGGGATTTCGTTGCTAAAAATGACGTCTTTTACTGCTTCGACAATTATTTGTTTGATGACTGTAAGTAAAACAGTTGAAACAATTGCCCTGTTGTTTGGCAATTCGTTGTCGTGTGCTTGCATACATCTTCAAAAATTTAGCGCAAGTTTTTAATGAATGCACACCTTTGTGGCCTACCTTGCACGAAAAATTCTCTCTTTCATCGGTGTTGACATGAAACACATTCTTTTGAGTTTTGTTAGATGAAGGTTGTCTATTCAATTTGTTGATCCACCATTTCTAGCGATCGGACCTTTCTTTCTAAAAATTCTTTATACGAAGGGATATCTTTCTTGGTTCCAAGCTATGTTTCCCATTTGGATTGCAGAGAAACCGGTAGCTTTTTTAAGAGGAAAAAAATTATTATTGCATCCCAGTGTTGTACAGGCCGCTCGAGATTCTTTGGTGCATGCAAGATTTTTGTAGCATTGTCGAATTCCTTTAGCAGTTTCTTTTCGAACGACCAGCAGTTCGTAAAATATTTTCAATTCGTTATTGACCAGGATTCTTTTAAGATCGTAGCGAGACTTTAACAACTCCCAGGCTTGGTCGTAGCTCGTCTAAACTTATATGTTCAAGCAAGACGCCAGCACCTTCCTTGCAGCTCGATTGCAAATAATGTAATTTTTCAATTTTAGTCAATGTTGCATTATTATGCACCAGAGAAACATAGTGGTCACGGAATGATCGAATGATCTCCAATTTTGGTATTCACCAGTAAATGTGGGTGGGTGAATTTTTGGCAGGCGTACGTCATGCTGTTTTTTATTGGAAGATTCATTGCTTGAGTTGATTGTCGTTTTTTCTTTTTCAGAATCTGTCTTAAACCTATCAACTTCGTCTAACAACATTGATCGATAAATCGTGTAGTTTTCATTGGCTTCGCTGTAACAGTCTTAAGAGCTGTAACAGTCGTCGTCGCTAACAGCTTCATAATAGCGATCTTCAAATTTTATCCAATTGTTCTCGAGAGTTTGTAGACGAGTATTAATGCAGTTTTTTGTTCTACGACTTGGAG
This sequence comes from Philhelius pedissequus, assembly GCA_910595825.1. Taxonomy (NCBI): domain Eukaryota; kingdom Metazoa; phylum Arthropoda; class Insecta; order Diptera; family Syrphidae; genus Philhelius; species Philhelius pedissequus. The sequence continues at coordinate 249,969,951 of OU343160.1, read as the reverse complement.
AAACTGTTGTCTTAAAACTCTCAAAATCTTTTGAGATTTGGGTTGAAATGGTTTTTACTAATTTCGCAGCAGCACTCATATCGATTTTGTGGTATATATATAATATAATATAATATAATATAATATATGTGTATAGTATATAATATAAAGAGAACAAAATTGTACTCACTGTGAAATTATAGTCCTATATTTGCAGATGAACTGGCTGAGTGACAATGGATTTCAAGCAATTGGTGATGGGTGGCGGTTGGGGATGTGTGGCGATGCGGCTGGCGGTTGGGTGTTGTTTCCAATGATGAATTTGTATATTAGTTTATTAATTATATATATATTATAAATTATTAATTATAAATGTATGTATATTTTATGTTAAATGAACTGTAATTTGTAATTTAACTTAATCAAATGTATTTAAGCCGAAGATTTAAAATAAAATTGACGAACGACAAATTGTCGGCACAATGTCTTTAATTTTTGAATTTGGGTACAATTCAAATTAAATTGTTTATTGGCACTTTAACTGTGTTGACACATAGTTCGCTTAATTGCTCGAAGGACCAAAATGTTTGTTCAAAAGATAAACTAAGTAAACTGGGTGAGTTTTGTATTTTATTCAAAAAAATATTAATGGCTGTCGAAGAAAGAAAAAAAGGAAAAATTAAACGCACTTTTTGTTATTCAAAAAAACAGTATTTTATTGCCCTCCATATTACTTTGGGCTTTTTCTTCAAAGTTAACAAATACCAGCAATACAAATAAATGATATAATGTTGACATCTCGTTGGGACAGCGATGGACGTGTCCGGTACTTCATCCAACATTTGCATAGAACCTCTTTTTACATCAAATTGGTGAGATAATTTTATCTGCTTTGCAGAATGTTTATTGAATATTTGGAGAGTTTTCAGCGATGCATACATATATAGTTATATAAAGACCACGGCCTATAAAAAGCTCGGTGCGTAAGGAGGACCATGCCTCCCCTTGCAACCCCAGTTTGGCCCAATTATAGGATTTGGGGTGTGGTCCAGTTTGGGTGTATGAACATTTTTTTTGGATTTAAATTTTTTTTCTATGTAACAATTAATAATTTCGTTATTACTTCCATTTAGGTAAAACATATTTCGGATTTATTTCCATATCTTTCTATATTATTACTAATTGCACGTTTTGGTGCATATTTATAAGCGGCTTCTAAGGCTTCTCCAATGATGAATAATAATAATATTTCGTATAGTATACTTTAAGGCTTTTTTGTTTCAATTTATTACGATAGAACATATTAAGAATAATAGTATTGTGTACGGTTCCCGGACCAATATTAATTATTCTAAAGTTTGGAAAATTGCACATACAAGTATTATTGCGTACGGTTTCCCGGGCCAATAAAAAAAATCTTCGTTAATCTTATCTGAGCGGGCAAACAAATAAGCTACGCTACAATTTGGCGACCAAAGTTTGGCAAGAACTTTGCACCGAAATGACAGGACCAGCGTCGTGTTGCTAGTAAGGGGTCAGTGTATACCAGTATTTGTAAGAGTATGGGTAGCGACCCCCTGGGTCGCCAAGAATTATTTGGGGGTTCGCGGTCGCAAGCCGGTAAGATTTAAAAAAATAAAATGCACGACTGGATCGCACGTACTTGCTCCTATGTTCAAACACATTATACGCAAAAGATTCTTAATGGAAACGGCTAAATGTATATTTAAAGTCTTTTTTCGCTTAATTTTTATATATAAAAATTCTTAAATTTTTTTGTAAAAAAATTGATATTAAAATTTTAAATATTTAATATTATAAATTTGGAAACAAAATTTCAGAAAAAATCACTCACCCGTTTTCGAAATATTGAATTTTCCAAAAAAAAAAAAATTGATCGAAACCGGTTGATCCGTTAATAAAAAATATTTTGGGCCCAAAATATAGACCAGTACTCACACCAAATTTTATCAAAATCGTTAGAGCCGTTTTTGAGAAAATTTAGATGGTAGACAAATTTGTATGGCAAGTACCGTTATTTTTAGGGCTAAAACAACGATTCAAAAATATATTTTGGGCAATCACCTTAATCACCTAACCACCAAGTTTTGAACAAGAATGGTTCAGCCGTTAAGGCTGTAGATCGGTCTACAGACAGACAAACGGAATTGCTTGATCCAGTTTTTTGGTGTTCTCTATCATCGTAATGTCAACTTTGATTAAAATTCGAGTTCAATTTTTTTCCAAATGCAAAACTTGCCCTATATAGTACATGTATCGCAAGTAAATAGCAGGCTGTAAATTTGTACTAAAAAAAATAAAATAAATCACAACATTTTTTTTGTGAGACGAGTGTGTCTGTTTATTTTTTAACATTTTTTTAAATCTTGGCTTTATCTTCGTGACATTAACATAAAAATTATTTTCCAAATCTAGCCTATTTCTCTTCTTAGTTTTTGTATCTACCATTGAAGAGAACGTGAGTTCACATGGGTATGAAGTGGCGACCAGCTCTGGATATTATCCTCTTCTCTTTATCCAGAAATTATCAATGGTTTTTAAATTGAATTCCATTCTAGCATACTATCTGCAGCTAAATCTATAAATATAAGGTTTTCTCTCATCTTCGCCGATGGTGGATCGGCGAGTTAAACCGGCATATTCAAAAAAAGGATTTAGTATCGATCTTTGTCATTTCCACCTTCAGAATCCAGTTCTGGAAAGTAACTTAATAGTTTCTCCTCCAAATTATACAAAAACTGTATCATGAGAGGAATGTGAGATCTTACTGATATGGACTCATCTGATTGATGAAATTTCTTCGAGAATCTTTTGAACGCACGGAAATGAATCATGTTTTTTTTTTGCAAATACTCTGAGCACACACGTAGTTTTCCGAGGAATCCTTTTATTTTGTCTTTTCCAGATAATATGTTTTATTCTCTTCCTTGGAGGCTATTATTCAAGATGTTTAAATGGTCAAAAAGATTAGCGAGAAATGGTGTTTTAGTACGATCAGAAAAATGATTTGAATTTCCAGATTTTGAATCTTTTAAGAACATCCATAATTCAGATTTTACTTTCAGAACTCGATATATAATTAGACTGGATATGAAAGGGGATCAGTGTATGTCACTTTTTAATTAAATGATAAGTATTTTTTATAATGGGGGGTCGCCAAAATGTTTTTACTAACAAGGGGTCGCGTACTCAAAAAGTTTGAAAAAGACTGGGTTATACCATATCCTTCCCTTGTCAACGGCCGAACTAGTGCTGTTGCCATTTCGAGCCTACGATAATATAACGACCTGCGCAATCATAGTGAACGCTGTAACATCATGTCTAAAAAAGATACAACTAGTGCAAAACGGGCTAGTAAAGAACCTGAAATGGGATTTTCCGGTGATTCACCTTGGGCTTCACCACTTGTCATGGTACAGAAAAAAGGCAACGGTGTTCGTGTTTGTGTTGATTACCGTCAACTCAATGCTATTACAATTCCAGATCGATATCCATTGTCACGTATAGATGACCTGTTATACACCAAAAACGACTCCGTATATGACATTGGATTTACAGTGCGAATATTGGCTAATAGAAGTCAACGAAAAAGATCAAAACAAAACCGCATTCATCACTCCTTTTGGTACTTTCCGTTTTAAGCGCATGCCGTTTGGTCTTCGAAATGCGCCAGCGACCTTTGAGCGGCTCATGGACCAGGTATGCTCTACTTTCGGAGAAATGGCAGTACACATCTACCTCGATGAGATTATAATTTGTTCGTGCTCATTTCAAGGGCACCGAAGCGACCTCAGAACTATATTCATTCGCCTAAAAGATTATGGATTGCGACTGAATGCAGACAAATGTAGATTTTTCTGTTCCGAAGTCAGATTCTTGGGTCACGTTTTGACGAGGGATATAATAAAGATGGATCTAAACAAAATAGAAGCTAATCCCAACATGAAACAACCAAATAACACCAAGGAGGTTCTCACTTTTCTCGCAACTTGTTTATGGTATTGGCGATTCATACCGGGTTTTGTAGAAATCACAAAACCACTCAACAACTTGAACAAGAAGTCAGCAGTTTTTAAATGGAAGCAAGATGAAGTGTTTGCGTGTCAAACATTGAAATCGCTTTTGATATCGGCAGCGATTCTCCGGCAAGCAGGCTCAACTAAAGATTATCTTCTCAAGACTGATGCCAGCAATTATGCAATTGGGGCAGCTATTGTTCAGAGGGAGGGTCCAGAAGAACATCCCATAGAATATGCCAGCCGATTACTAACAGAGGCGGAACAAAATTACTCCACGGCAGAACGAGAGGCATTAGCAATTATTTAGGCAGAAGGCTATATTGAAGGAGCAGTGATTACTCTCCCAACGGACCATCAATGCCTAAGATGGCTAATGAGCTTAAAATCTCTAACGGGACGTTTAGATGGGCCTTGCAATTAAAGCCATACAACATTGAAATTAAATATATAACTCAAAGGACGAATGTAGTAGCTGATAGTTTATCCCGTCGACCTCAATGCTGTCAGTTGTACAGGCAGTAATGACGAAATCCGGAGAGAGCAACACAAAGATACACATCTTAAGAAAATCATATCAGCACTTGAAGCCATAGATGGAACCGAACGTGAGCAATATACTTCTCAGGGTTATGTGATGACAAGTGGAGTTCTATACAAATACGGCAACGATAAACAAAACGCATCTTTGGTTGTCCCCAGTCATGAAGTCACAACAATATTGGAATCATTACATTCCTCACCCATTGCTGGACATTACAGAATAGACAAAACAATTAAACGCATAAAGCCTGACTTTTACTGGCCAGCAATATATGCAACAGTCGAAGAATATGTACGGAATTGAATGTCATGCCAGAAGTACAAACCCAGCAACTTTAGACAAATGGGCCTATACAAAACGACTGCACAAAACCAAAAACCAAAAAAAAAAAAAAAAAAAAAGATACAGTGAGTAGTTTCCACTCCAAGATGCAACAGCAGAAAACTGTGCCAAAATACTACTCAACGAAATATTTGTACGTTATGACATCCCTAGAAGGGTCACCAGTGATAACGGACCTCAATTTATTTCATCAATCATGCGTTACCTTACGCAATATTTGGACATCGAAGAAACACCAGTGCACCATCCTCAACCGAATATTGTGGAGAGAAATATCCGAGACTTGAAGACGCAGTCAGCTATTTTGGTTGAATAAACACGATTTTTGGTCTTTACATTTATCGGCCGTCCGTTTCCCTATGAATACCGTTCTTTGCAGTAATACCGAAAAGACAGCAGCATTCTTAACCTTTGGTCGTGAATTAAGCGCCCCAACACACATCTCAAACCATATAAGCGAGATAGTCACCGACCCAAACTTCATACCAGAAATAACTCCTGTTCTCCTTCAGCTTTAATAATCACTTAAGCAGATAAAAACGAGACTGACCAAATTCATAAGGATAGATATCGGAGTATTTCATTGGAGACGTCGTTCTTGTCACCACTCACGTTCTAAGCAACGCACGTAAGAATATATCTTCAAAGTTTGTACCTGAGCACGATGGGCCATATATCATTATCAGAAAATTTGGTCAAACCTGTTATCAGATTGCTAGCCTGGATTCAACGGACTTCCAACTTGGAACATACCACAAGTCAGTTCCAACCCCATTTAATTTGATGAACAATGTAAAAAATCAAAAACTTACAAATCCATTACGACAACGTGGACGACCCCAAGCTAATGATTCTGGCAACTGATATATGTAACTTTTTTTGGGCTGTAGGTCAATAAATTAAAGATGTTATTATTTAGTGTACAACGTTTCAAGCATGTTTGTGCTCTTCATCAAGCAAATTTTGAAGGAATTTAAGTAAAAGAGCGGGGTAGAAAGTAGCATATTTATAAACGTATACTCTAAGGCTTCTCCAATGAATAATAATAATAATATTTTGTATAGAATACTCTAAGGCTTCTCCAATACAAAGAATTACTATTTGGAATTTTCAATTCACATTCTGTCATTTTAAAAAAGGTTTACTAATAAATGTACTCAAGCTGTTGAGGATATGGTAAAAAAGTGTTTCGCTTTATTACGAAAGTAGATATTAAGAATAAAAGTATTATTCCGGCAGTCGATCTCGTACTGTGGAGGTGTTAATACGTTTTCGGCTTGCCAGTTTTTTCCAAATTAAATTTCGTGTGTGCGTTTAAGTATAACATTAAATCAAGATTTCTTAAGTGGTGCAGTAGCACAAAGGTAGAGTGGCCGACCGAGAATCCGAGGGTAGCCAGTTCGATTCCCAGCCGGGCATCAGAACTTTGCAGGATTTTTTTCACAACCGTGAAGTGGAAAACTTTATTGGTTGGGAAAACGAGCAAAGGAGGAGGAGCTTAAGCACCGAGGCATCGAAAGGTGGTCTAGGGCCAATGAGGCCAGCGATGGCATCATCGAAAGATGTTACAATTACAAGCAGTGATTCTGCAGCAACAACATCAACAGCAATAACAACAACGGCAACAACATCCGATGCTAACCAAAAGCGCAGAAAGAGGATCAAGTGCGCACCAAATTTGCTGAAGAGGAGATCCACGGCCAACTCAGCAAAGCTGCCAGCTGTGGTGAATACGTTCGATATAGACGAGACGTCAGAGGCAGCAAGACAAATCCAGCTAGACACTTCACCCGAAGAGGGTATTGAATATATGTCTGAGGAAGGAGAAGGGCACTTCACGACGGGCGATAGTACTGCCTTCGTGAACCTCTCCAAATCAGAGGCGTCATCTGAGGAGGACGAGGAACAAAGAATGGTCGCTGAAATTGAAACAATGGAAGCAGAAATCCAAAGTTTGAAAAGCCAACTTAAGGCCACGCTAGAAGCGCGCAGAGCGAAACAACTGAAAGAAATCGAGGAACAGAAACAACAACAGAAAAACGAACAATTACAAAAACAACAGCCACAGCAGCGGCCAGAACAACAACGGCAAAAACAACAGCAACAGCAGCAGACACAAGCCCAGAAACAACCGCAACAAAAACAGCAGCAGCAGATTCAAAAGCAGCAGAATCAACAGCAGCAGAAAAGTCAGTCTCAGCAGCAGCAGCCACAGCCACCGATTACGAAGAAAGAAAAGGTGCCACCCATAAATACTTATAAAATGGAGTTACAGGATACCATAAATCTGTGTAAGTTGGCCATAGGTCAAAATTTTACTATAAAGAGATTAAATAACGATAGACATGCTATCCATTGCTTCCGACTGCAACAGCACAAAAAAATTAAAGCGTTGCTAAAAGAAACCACTACTGAATTCTTTAGTTTCACCCCTAAGAACGAAAAATTTCAAACGGTCCTTTTGAAGGGCATAGATTCCTGCACGGAACCACATGTGCTCTTAAGTGAACTCCGGCAAAAAGCGAATGACGACCCCGACTTTATCGGGGTCAAGCCGTTCGCTACAGTTAGATCTAGGCGGGAGAAGCGGAGTCTTCCCTTCTTCCTTGTTCAAATCTCACCCAGCAGCAAACTGGATAGTTTGAGGAGTATCTCCGTAATCAGCTACCAGGTTGTAACTTGGGACAAATTAAAAAGGCGCGGCGACATGCTTCAACGCATGCGCTACCAAAGGTTCGGCCACGCCGCAGCAAACTGCGAAATGCAGTCACGCTGCGTTAAGTGTGGAGAGAACCACAATGCAGATGAATGCCAGTTAGGAAAGGAACGGGTCGAAGATAGGACCCAGCTTAAATGTGTACTCTGCCGAGGTGGCGGACACCCCGCTAATTATCGGGGATGCCCGACGTTTCAGCTTATAAAGAACAATAAAGCAGCAAAGCAAACAGTGGTAGAAAAGCGTCCAACAGTGCGCCCTCCTACAACAACGCCCGTCAACCCCCAAATTTCTTACGCCCAAAAAGCGTCACGAAGGGGAAGCACGGTACAGCCTACACCAAAGGTCGCCCAACAGGCCCCCGTGCCTGAGGCGCCAGCGGCACAGGCGGATATTATGGGCATTCTGCTGGCCATCCAGGGCCAGTTGACTGGCCTCTAAAACCAGATCAGGGAGCAGGCGACTAGGGTGGATTATCTCTACTCTCTTTTGCCGAGCTTAACGAAACTTAGAGGTTAAGGGCGCGCTGCCGGAGAGGCCCTTTAAGATAATAGCTGTGAATGTAAATTCACTGATTAGGACCGAACGTAGAGCGAATTTATTCCAATTGCTTAAAGACATAAGTCCAGATGTGTTTATGGCTAGCGAAACTAAGCTTAACCAGAAACATAAATTGACTAACAAAAATTACAATATCGTAAGAAGAGACCGACCCAACTCCACTCAAGGAGGAGGAGTCGCAATCTTTATACGTAAAGGCATTAGTCATAAGGTAATATATAATAGTGATGTGCGAAAATTTCGGACGTTAGAGGCATGTATCACAGGCATTCATCTCCAACAGGGGAAGCGAATGTATGTGATCGCTGCCTATGCACCGGAAAGACCTCAGTCACCCAGTTTATAACAGAGCTTGAAAAGCTTTTTGAATCCTTAAGATTGAGCTCGGAAGCGAATTACTATATATTGGCGGGTGATTTAAACGCCAAGCACACAGATTGGGGAAATCAAATACAAAATCCTCGAGGTAACCATCTATTTAATTGGATGGATCGATACAACCTTGAGTATCGCATCGATCTTCTAGCCACAGATAGGCCATCGTTCCCAAGAAGCGGTGCCTATCTAGATCTTTTGCTTTAAGACGCAAGACTAACAATTACTGACGCTGTGGGTCAACGGCCAAGAAATTGTTTACGAACGATCGAGTACGACAGTGACCACTGCGGACTCGCCGCCGTAATATAACTTCCGAACCAGCTTATGGACTTGGAGGAGTATGTGCCTGTGTATACTTACAATTACAGTAAGGTGCGCTGGCCACGTTTCTCCAATGCCTTATTGAGTGAATTACGTTCAAATGGTATATCCCCACCAGATGACAGGAACCTAACAAATACTGAAATCGACAGATACTTAGAACAAATTGACGAAACGATTCTACGAACAATGAACAGAACAATACCGAAATACAAAGAACGTAACGCAACATGTACCGCAACGCGACAATTGACGCACTTCACAGACAAAAAAGTGGACTACTGACAAGACTAAAACGCTTGTAGAGGCGGTTTACTGATACACGAGACCTGGAGATTAGGACACTGAAGTCGTCCATCAAAAACATCAACCAATTGATCAAAGAAAATTATAGATTGGCTATTAATTTGTTCTGGGACAATAAAATTCGTGCCGTTAACTCCAGCGACCCAAGTATGTTCCAAAAAATTAATAAGGTTTTTAGAAGAAATGATCAAAACGATCTTCCGTGTCTTAAGTTCCAGAGGACGACAGAGAACAGAGACGTACTTCTGACAGCAGGCATAGACCCAGAGGATGCCGTATTGGACGATGACCTCTATATAATCGAAGATCCGCAGGAGAGAGTGGAAGCTGTGGGGGCTGCTTTCCAGCAAGTGTACAAGGTGAATGCTAGCATTCGCCCGAATCATGACCTGGAGAACAGAGCTCTGCTTCATCGCTTATGGCTCCGGAACGATATAACCGAATGGCGATCTGAGAACCTTGGTTTTACCGGGCTTAATGATGAAGATTTGGCAAACGCCATAATCGGCGACCGAAATGGGCCCAGTCCCCTTATAATTTGGAAGAATGAGCTCCAGCTCATCTTCGATTCATTAAAGAAAAAGAAGTCAGCAGGAGTCGATGGTATATCCAACGTTGTACTACGACATTTGCCTCAAGAAGCAGTTGACATTTATACCACACTGTTTGACAACGCACTGAGTAATGCATATTATCCAGTGCAATGAAAGACAGCTGTGGTGCACCCTCTCCCAAAAAAGGGAAAGGACAACTCCAATCCGGCGAATCTCCGGTCGATAAGTCTTCTTCCAAGTATCAGCAAAGTATTTGAAAAGGTTATTAATAGAGCCCTGTTCAAATGGGCGGAGGACAAAAATATCATCCCGGATAATCAGTTCGGTTTTAAGGCGGGACATGACACAATTCATGCCGCGTCTAAACTAGTTTCTGATATCCAATGGAACAAAACTAAAAAGCAGTGTACGGGTGCCTGTCTGGTTGATTTGGAGAAGGCCTTCGACACCGTATGGTTAGAAGGTCTCTATCTGAAGATAACCAGACTAGGTATAAGTAAACCTCTATGGTATAGGCTTTATGACATGCTAAATGGTAGAAAGTTTGTTGTCAAGAGTGGCAATGTAACTTCTACCGCAATTGACGCATGGACATCCACTGGCGAGTAAAAGGGTAAAGTACCTTGGCATCTGGTTGGATCAGTACCTGTATTTCGACAGACATATAGGCGCTGCTTTGGCCAGGGCTAGGGGAGCCTTTGCCTTGACAAAACGACTGTTTTATAGCAGCCGTCTTGACAGCAGGGTGAAGGTGATTTGCTACATGGCCCTTATCAGGCCGATTATTGCCTACGGGTGTTTGAGAGGCAATGTCTTAGACGTTGCCTTGGATTACACAGAACACCAGAGTCGGAGTACACAAGATATTATTCCAGCCAGGTTCTATACAACGGAGCCAACATAAACAGAATAGATAATTTTTTGTTTAAGCTGATTCCGGGTCACACTGCAAGAGCGATGTCCTCAACCAACAGCTTAATTTTTGGGGCTTACTACCCCAATAATGAATATTTTGAGAGTGCGCGGTTAAGTGGCTACATCCCTCCCGAAGCATTCCTCTATTTAGACAGTCGAAGGCTGATACAGGATGGAGGGGCGGTTCCGCTCATCTACCACGTCAGCCGGAAAATTGTAGATAGGCGACTCCTGTATGGTCGAGACGTCATCGCTCAAGGTGGAGAAGAGCGCCTTCGGTTCAGTAGGACTGTGTCCGATCGGGACCGAAGGGATAGGGCGAAACAAGAGAACCAGTTCTGGTGGCTCTCTGAACAGCATTATGATACATAAAGTCGATTAGGATGGTGTGTCTTGGCCGACTTACGTAGATTTAGGTAAATTATGTATAAGGAACAGTAGGGGTGGCACAAAAAAAAAATTATTAAAAAATATGTATGTTTGCGGGGGCATTTGTGCATGCAGCTGCGTGCCTGTGTATGTATGTACGTATGTACTTGGCTGTGTGGGTTGCATGTCTCTGTGTGTCTGCATGTGTATACAAAATATACAAAAAAAAAATAAAAAAACGAAAAAAATGCTGCTGTGGCTGTTCTAGTTTTTAAGTAGTTTTAAGTGGTTTTGGGTATTTTTAGGTATCTTAAGTAGTTTAAGTTAGTTTTAGTCTAGTCTAGATTTAGGCAGTTTGTAAGTAAAAAATTAAAAATGATACGAGACCAAGTTTTTTAAAAAAAGTTTTCTTGGTAAACCAAAAATAAAATAAAATAATTAGAATTAATTAAAATAGATTTAAGGTCGAAAGACATTAGTATTAAGTGATATAGTTTAGTTTAGAGCGCCCGTAAAGGGCCAGTAAAATAGTTGTAAGTTATTGATAATTAGGCTAGTTTTAAACATTTTTGTGTAGCTTTAAGATAGTTATAAGTTAAGATTAAATAAAAATGAATACAAAAAAAAAGTATTGTTCCGGACCAATACTAATTATTATAAGGTTTTGGAAAATTGCACATTAAAGTATTATTGCGTACGGTTTCCCGGACCAAAAAAAAATCTTCGTTAGTCTTATATGAGCGGGCAGACAAAAAAGCTCGCCACAATTTGGCGATCAACGTTTGCCGAGAACTTTGCACAGCAACGACCGGACCAGCGTCGTGGTGCTAGTAAGGGGTCAGTGTATACCAGTATTTTTAAGAGTATGGGTATCGACCCCCTGGGTCGCCAAGAATTATTTGGGGGTTCGCAGTCGCAAGCCGGTATGATTTAAGAAAATGAAATGCACGACTGGATCGCACGTACTTGCTCCTATGTTCGAACATATTATATGCAAAAGATTCTTAATGGAAACGACTAAATGTATTTTTAAAATCCTTTTTCACTTAATTTTTTATATATAAAAATTCTTAATTTTTTTCTAAAAAAAAATTGATATGAAAATTTTAAATATTTAATAATATAAATTTCAAAACAAAATTTCAGAAAAAATCGCCCACCCGTTTTCGAAATATTGAATTTTCAAAAAAAAAATTGATCCAAATCGGTTGAGCCGTTTATGAGAAAGTCGAAAAGCAATAAAATAGTTGTATGGCAGGTACCGTTAATAACAAAATATTTAAAATTTTTTCGGCCGAAATATAGACCATACTCAAGGCAGAACTAACACCAAATTTTATCAAAACCGTTAGAGCCGTTTTTGAGAAAATTAAGATGCGAGACAAATTTGTATGGCAAGTACCGTTATTTTTGGGGCTAAAACAACGATTCAAAAATCTGTTTTGGGCAATCACCTAAAACGCCTAACCACTAAGTTTGAACAAAATCGGTTCAGCCGTTTAGGCTGTAGATCGGTCTACAGGCAGACAGACGGAATTGCCGGATCCAGTTTTTTGGTGTTCTCTATCATCGTAATGTCAACTTTGATTAAAATCTCGAGTTCAATTTTTTTCCAAATGCAAAACTTGCCCTATATAGTACCTATATCGCAAGTAAAGAACAGGCTGTAGGTCTAGTACTAAAAAAACTATCAGTAGCTGATAGTTTATCCCGTTCACCTCAATACTGCCAGTATTGACGAAATCCGGAGAGAGCAACTCAAAAATACAAATGTTGAGAAAATCATATCAGCACTTGAAGCCATTGAAGGAACCGAGGGTGAGCAATATTCTTCTCAGGGTTATGTGATGGTAAGTGGAGTTCTATATAAATACGGCAACGATAAAGAAAACGAAGCTTTGGTTATCCCCAATCATGAAATCACAACAATATTGGAAGCATTACATTCCTCACCCATTGCTGGACATTACAGAATAGACAAAACAATTAAACGCATAAAGCCTGACTTTTACTGGCCACCAATATATGCAACCGTCGAAGAATATGTACGGAATTGAAAATACAAACCCAGCAACCTTAGACAAATGGGCCTATACAAAACAACTGCACAAAACCAAAGATTTGAAGTTCAATCAGTAGATCTTTTTGGGCCTCTTCCCCCGAGCAACGATTACGTGTGGAGTATTGTGGTAGAAGATACAGTGAGTAGATGGGTAGAACTGTTTCCACTCCAAGATGCAACAGCAGAAAACTATGCCCAAATACTACTCAACGAAATATTTTTACGTTATGACATCCCTAGAAGGGTCACCAGTGATAACGGACCTCAATTTATTTCATCGATCATGCGTTACCTTACGCAATATTTGGACATCGAAACAAACCAGTGTACCATCCTCAACCGAATATTGTGGAACGAAAAAACCGAGACTTGAAGACGCACTTAGCTATTTCGGTTTGAAAAAACACGATTTTTGGTCTTTACATTTATCGGCCATCCGTTTTGCCATGAATACCGTTCTTTGCAGTAACACCGACAGGACAGCAGCATTCTTAACCATCGGTCGTGAATTACGCGCCCCAACACACATCTCAAACTATATAAGCGAGAAAGTCACCAACCCAAACTTCATACCAGAAATAACTCCTCTTCTCCTTCAGCTGCAAGAATCACTTAAGCAGACAATCGAGACTGACCAAATTCATAAGGCCAGATATCTAAACAATGCCAACAAAAAACGTCAAGAGGGTCCGGAATGTTGCATTGGAGACGTCGTTCCTGTCACCACTCACGTTCTAAGCAAAGCAAGTAAGAATATTTCTTCAAAATGTGTGCCTAAGAGACATGGGCCATATATCATCATCAGAAAAGTTGGTCAAACCTGTTACCAGATTGGTAGCCTGGATTCAACAGATATATCACATAGAACATACCACAAGTCAGTTCCAACCCCATTCAATTCGATCAACGATGTAAGAAGTCTACAACCTACAAATCCATTACGACAACGTGGGGACGACCCGAGCTAATGATTGTGGAAACACATCGTGACGACTTCGTAGCCAGAGGGGGAGAAAATAGCATATTTATAAACGTATACTCTAAGGCTTCTCCAATGATGAATAATAATAATATTTTGTATAGCATACTCAAAGGCTTTTCCAATGATGAATATTAATATTTTGTATAATATACTCTAAAGCTTCTCCAATACAAAGAATTACTGTTTAGAATTGTCAATTTACACTCTGTAATTTTAAAAAAAGGTTTACTAATAAAGGTACTCAACCTATTGAGAGTATGGAAAAAAAGTGTCGATTTATTACGAAAGTTCGTATTAAGAATAATACGAGTAGTATTGTGTACGGTTCCCATACCAATACTAATTATTATAAAGTTTTGGAAAAAAAGTATTATTGCGTACGGTTTCCCGGATCAAGAAAAAAATCTTCGTTAGTATTAACTGAGCGGGCAAACAAAGCTCGCTACAGTTTTGCAAAATGTCAGTCCCTTTTATGGACTACTTTTTCATTCGCAATTATTTCTCCTCGATGGAAAAAAGTAGATTGAGTCTCAATCGACCTTATTGCCATCTACCTTATTTCGCGGCACCATATGATTTGTATGCACTTGATTTACTTACCGCTTCAGTACCAGCCATCAAGCTGACTATTTTGGCACAATGTGAATGATTTTGATAAAACAATTGTCAGCCTACTCAACTCATCTCAATACAAAACAAGTCGACGACTTTGGATTAGTTATCGGGAAGCTAAAATTCATTTAATAATACTCGTACTATCAATATAAATATTTGATGTGAGTTGTTCAGAGCTGAATAGAATATGACAGCGTAGTTTTATGATTAATGTTATATATAACTAAAAGCATAATTAGCACTTACATATAATAAAAAATGAGTCGGACTGAATTAAAATGATCTTTGAAAAAAAATAACAACACCTGCTTCACTGTGCACCTCTTCTTAGTTTTTCATTTTATTTATATCAAGTTATTCGGTAAATTTTAAAACATGTTCCTAAATTAATATCAAAAGTAAAAAAGTAAGTAATGATCTTTTTATTAGATTTTCACATGAAAAATCATACCACTCAGTTTTTTTACACCAAACTCATTACAAAGATATACTACTTGTTTTCCTTCGTTATTTACCTTAACTTCTTTGCTTTTTCCTTTTTTGATAGCCAAATGTGTTTCCGCTTCCAGATCTCCGGTTCACGCATTTAAATCGCCAACTATCATTATATTGTGCGATTTTAGCGAACATAAGAAGTCGTAAAATTGATCGTATTCCTGCTGACAGTTGTTGCAATTTATATAAATTGGTGTGATATAAAGTGTTTGTTAATATTTTTCATTGCTATGCAACCAATATTTTCCTCAATTTTAACTTCACATTTTGAAAAATAATATTTTTGATTGCGATAAGCGTACCTCCGCTTGCCCATTCTCTACATGCTGTTTTTTTGCCGGTATCCAAAAACATGTGTAATGGGAAATATTGTTCAAAGTTCTTACTCGTATCTACCAATAAATGGGTTTCGAGTAATAAAATAAACTCAAATTATATTAAAAAATTTTGAAAAATGTATGCCAACCTGTCAAAAATTTATCAAAACCTTTCTTTCCAATCCAATTGAGCGGTGGAATGCTCGTAGTTTTTTTAAAGTAAGCGATTTAAAGGTGTTTGGAGTTGAGGTTTTCATTCATGTGCCAAAACAAAAACGGAAGAAATGAGATCGTAAGGCGGATAGAGGCATTTTCACTGGATATGCAGAGCACACAAAAGGTTTCAAGGTCTGTATTCCGTCGTCTAGAAAAATGGAAATAATAAGAGATGGTCAGTTTAGTCAAGTTATCCTATTAAGAAGCAGGAAGATCGATTGGTTAAATGTTCAGAGCATACTGCTGGTTTCTGGGTTCAAGAGCTGGGGATGGTGGTGAAATTGATCATGATGAGACAGTATGATAGAAGAATGTGATGAGGAAAACGTAGCAAATTATGGCGAGGCGGGGGAGCAAGACTTAGTAGATGATGTGCTCCAGTCGGCAGATGAAGAAACCTTAGAGCACGATATTCAAATGATTCATCTTAAGAAAGAGGAAGTGGTAGATTATCCTTACGATTGAAGGACCTGCTACACAGTACGAAGTTGGAACTGGAAGCTTGTCTTGTATTGTAGGAGCGATCTACATTGATGACGGTTTGGTTGCTGCCCAACAAAAATCGGATGCTATGGAGTTGCTTGATTTCCTAAAAAAAATCTTTCGAAATAACGGCTTGGATGGAGCTTTCTTTCTCGGAATGCAGATATCGAAAAATTCAAATGATGGAATTCATGTGAATCAGGCACTTTATACAGAACGAGGACGTTTTAAAAAAACGTCTTAGCATGGACGATAGTGAATCGATAATAACCAGGCGCTCAACAACAGGCTTCATTTTTGTCTGGGTGATGGGCCTGTGTCATGGTCATCTCAAAGCCAGAAGTACATTGCATTATTCACTACGAAATCCGAATATGTGGCAGCATCGCAAGCTGTAAAAGAATTGGTTTGGGTAAAGAAACTTTTGCGCGATATCTGTGCACACATTTCTATCGAGGCAACGTTACATATGGACAATCAAGGTGCGGTAAGGCTGGTCAAGAACAAAACACATCGATGTGCGGTACCATTTCATCAGGGAATGATACGAAAACGGTAATTTGAATATCATCTATGTTCCTTCAGAAAATCAAATAGCCGATGTTTTTGCAAAGGCACTTTGCAAAGAGAAATTTGAAAAATTTATAAAGTGAATTGGAATAAATTGTTTATTTTGAATTTTAGTTTTTTAAAATTTAATATTGAGTTTTTTTTTAAAACCTGAAAATGTTAAAAATAAATCTCAGAACTTAAATTATTCAAAAGTGGGAGTGTTGTAGAAAATTATTATATTTTGTTAGAATCATTCAATCTCACAGAAACTTTTACAATTAGATGTGTAAGCTCATATACACATAACATTATATAAGAGTACCTAACGTTCATGTCCAATTATTATTTTTCAATAAATCAGTCTTCTTTCTACTCTTTGAACCACCAGTCTTTAATTTAACAATATGTTTACTTAGGGATGAGTGATATAGAAAAAAAAAAATACTCATTATCAATGTTAAAAATTATAGAATCAAAAACATTGATGTTTTTAAGGAAATTCCTTTACTTTTATTGAATCATCTATTTTAATTTTAATATCGATGTTTCGTTAACATAGATAAACGTCGGTCATCCCTAATCTGAAATATTTACTTTATTGTGAAATCTCGTTTAATATGCAATTTGTTATTTTTAAAAGACCTCCAAAATAGAAACCTTTGAAGTTGTGGATTATGCATAAGCAAAACAAAGATTCAAGCCACAAATATTTTGTGAATATGCACAAATGCGACGTCGGACGGATAACACTCTGCTTTTTTCTTGTTAACCAGGGGCGGATCAATGCAATTTTGTCACTAAGGCATAACACTAGGGACAAATTGTTATTAAAAAGTGCAAATATGGAACTAGAACAAACATTAAGCTTAGATAATTTTTTGACTTGCGTTTTTAATAGTTTTTAATATTTAATGGTTGGAAAGCTTAGGGTCGACTTTAGCAACATTCGTAGACTTAGAAAAAAAAATGTATGCGGCGTATGTCCACACTGTGAAAAACAGGCCGGAATTTAATTGCTTGGGTATAAATTAGTGCCATTATTCTTTTCCCACCATGGTCTCACCATATACATAAGAAATGATTTCGCGTACCAACTTCAACCACAATATGGTGTGTGCTCAAACACAGATTTTATTGCCATGTGGTTAAGATTCTCGGTAAACAAGCGCATCATACGTACATATTTCATTTATAGGAACCCAAATTTGGACAGAAATTCAACTTCTAATGAATTTGATGCTCTGTCCGACTCCATTCAAAAATTGTTTCCCATTATCCTCACACTGAAATCGTCATTACGGGCAATTCCAATGTACACAATTCTAGCTGAAGGAAGGTATGTCCAGGTCTTTGCTGACTTAAACAAACTGATTCAGCTTGTTGACGAGCCAACTCGAATCTCTGTCGTTTCACGTCAAACCACCAACACTCTAGACCTGCTCCTTACCTCTGACCCTGATAAATACACGTTAAATGTACTATCGCCTATTCACATCAGACCATTGTTTCATATATGCAAATATTTCATGCCATTGCTCATGGTTTGATTCGAGCTGTAAGGGAGTTATTAGGGTTATAGAAGTAAGTTTCAGGAATAATAAAGCCAACTCCACTGAGGAAACCCGGAAAGTTTCAACAAGCTAGAAAGTATTGCAACGTTCACATTTAAATAACCAAATTTGTGCATGACCAAAAATTAACGCAAAAAATACTACAAAGTCCAAAGGTAGTAAAAATTTTTGGTCACTTGTAAAAAATATTCGAAATTCTCTTCGTTGATTTTGTAAGAAACCAATTTGCAGTAGCCCAGTTCGCTGTTAATTCGACGCTACCAGCAAGTGTTATGACTCCTGCAGTACTTGAGAGCGTTACAGATTTCATGGGACGAATCTTCTTTCACGTTCGTGCGGTTGCTAGAGTCCTCAAATACCTTGATATACACAAATCCGCTGGCCCGACTAGTATCTGTCTAATCGTTCTGAAGAAGTGTTCTTCAACGCTGGAAAAACCACTGCGTAAGCTTTTCTATCTGTCCTACACTACTGGTTACTTTACGAGTAGGTGGAAAACCGCATTTGTCCAGCCTGTCCCTTAAAAGGGCGAATTTTCTTCACCCGCTAATTACCGTCCAATTGCACTTACGTCTTTTCATTCCAAGGTCATGGGAACGCTGATAATTATTAGTTTGAGAAATATATTGAAGAACGAAAGCTCCTTAATGACCTGCAGTATGGGTTTCGAAGCAATAAGTCTACTGGTGATCTGTTTGTATATCTCACCGAACAGTGGCACAAGTCTTAGAGAAAGTAAGATTATTGCGCGCTTGATATTTCAAATGCACTTGATAGAGTTTGGCAGCTAGATCTCTTATCGAAAATGCATGCATTTAGTATCGATGAATCTCTTCTACATTGGATTAGAAATTACATTTCGGACCGGTCAACACAAGTTGTATTGGACGGTTTCAAGTCTTATATTCACAAAATAATTGCTGGTGTGCCCTAGGGATCCGTATTGTTTCCGACCCTTTTTCTCACTTTTTTAATGTTCTTTTATCTGGAACTTCTAATCGACTTAATTGTTTTGCTGACGAAAGAACTTCATATTTATTTTCAGATACACCTTCTTGCTCTTCGGATGAGCAACTGCAACGGCAGTGTAAAATAAGCTCATTAAATTCTAATCTCGACAGCATTGTTCAATCGGGAATAAAAAGCCGCGTATAATTGAATGCACAAATAAGCCATAATAAAGATTGGAAACCTTCGTACGTTTCACCCCCCAAAACCCATTTGTTTACATTGTTGTATTTGTAGCTTTGAAACTCTATCCATGAATAGATGGGAAATCGAAAAGCAAAACAAAAACAAATTATTAGGGCTGTGTTGTCTATGTGTCTATAGGAAGAGGAACAGAAAAGATTCTTGTGTGCGTTTTTATCAATGTGTCTATTGGAAGAGGAACAGAAATGTTACTTGTGTGCGTGTTTCAGCTTGTAGGCAAATGTCAAATGAAAGCAGAGGTTTCTAGTCTTTAAGTTATTAGTTTATGATTGAATACTTCAAAAACCCAGTGCTGTCTTCTGTCGTTAAAACAGAACCCACCTCCCATGTTGCTTTCCATGAGCGACATTTGCAATGAAGAAATCGATCAGCTTTCACTCCTTGGCATGTACAACATCACAGACAACCTCTTGTGGGATGAAGGCATATTTAATGTCGTCAAAAAAGCTGCAAAGTGTTTGGGCTTTCTTCGAACGTGCAAGAAATCTTTTCTTCGTCTGATCTGGCTGTAATTTATAAGGCTTTCGTTCATCCTATGCTGGAGTGTAACTCGCACATTTGGGAAGGAGCTCCCAAAACTCATTTGAGTTTCTTAGATAAAATTCAATGTAGAGCTCTAAGAATGGTAGGCGATAGAACTATAATGGAAACATTTACATCTCTCGGACACCGTCGAAATATTTTATCTTGCAGTATTTCATCGCTATTTTTATAAGCAATGTTCTAGCGAAATAGCCAGTTGTTTCCTCCCCTTAAACTATTCTATTGTAATACTCGCGCTTCTAAGAAAGGCAAAGCTCATCAGTATACCTTTAAGTCCAACATCGAACGTAGTGTGAAGTGCAGAGATTCTTTCTTTAGTCGTATAACACGAATGTGGAATGCTTTACCAGGCTCTATCCCCCCCACCCCAATTGGATATTCTGAACTTTAAAACTAATGTACATTGGTATCTATTTTAAAATCCTTTCCCATTTTACTAAAGCTCGCACTGTGCTTGACATATTAAGGCTAGCGAAAACCCCTTTAGCGTGCCCTCATTTATAAAAAAAAACATACAATCATACCTCCCTATTTTTATATTAAATAACCGGTTATCCATTTTAAGGTTTCAAAAGTAAACGTTAATAAAACACATATAAAATATTTTTTTTCATGATATTTCCTTTTTATTATAAGGTTTAAACGATGACATAATATATGAAACACTACATTATTTAAATGACCACCACGCGAATTGTGCAAGCATCGATTTTTTCTCACCAATAACTTGACGAATGTTAGTTTTCAAGTACTCAAGAGTTAAAGGTTTATCTGCATAAGCACTGTCTTTCGCGTAGCCCCATAAAAAAAGTCCAGTGGTGTCAAATCGCATGATCTTGGTGGCCAGTTGATATCGCCGCGAAGAGAAATTACGCGGCTAGGAAATGTCTCTTGCAATACATCCATATTCGCTCGAGTTGTGTGGCATGTGGCACCGTCTTGTTGAAACCACATATTCTCCAAGTCATATTGTTCAATAGCAGGCAAAAAAAGTCGGTTATCATATGACCATAACGCTCCGAATTGACGGTGACAGTCGTTCATCGTAGTTTTCGAAGAAGTAAGGTCCAATCACACCTCCGGACCAAAGAGCGCTCCAACCAGTGAGTTTTTGAGGATGTAATGTCCTCTCTTCAATTACTTGAGGATTCTCTGAACCCCAAATACGACAATTTTGTTTATTAACATACCCACCGAGTGAGAAATGTACTTCGTCGCTGAAGAAAATTTTGTTCGAAAAATCGCCGTCCACCGCATGTTGTTCAAGCATCCACTCGACGTATCTACGACGTTGTGAATGGTCAGCTGGCTTCAGTTTTTGTGTGAGCTGGACTTTATATGGATGTAGGTGCAGATCCAAATGCAAAATACGCCATTATGTGCCGAAAGACAGTCCGAATTCCTGAGAACGACGAGGAATCGACACATTCGGGACTTCGGCAACACTTTCACTTACAGCAGCGATATTTTCAGTGGTACGAGCGAAACGATGATGCACATGCCTTAGAATATCTGTAACCAATCCAGACTCTTCAAATTTTTTCACAATTTTGCCAATTGCTTGCGTAGTTGGACGATTATGTAAACCATAATCTCCTCTTAAAGCACGATATGTGGCTGTGGCAGAATCACCATTTTTGTAGTAGGTTTTAACAATTTTTATGCGTATGTCAGACTTTGAACTGAAAAAATTTGGTTTAACAAATTAGTTTGACAGATGTCGAATTCCAGCCTTATACTTTTGAAACCGCGAAATGGATAACACTCTACATATGCATACCTATAAAACTTGGTTTAGTAGAAATTAAAGCTATTTATTAAAAACAAAACGTTTTGTACCTACACAACACCAGGATAGCATTTGGCTTTAGGAATTCATTTTATAAATGTCGTCTACCATTAATAATAATTAAAAAATAAAATGACATGGATACGAATATTTAATTGCAATTTAAATGTTTTCTTGGTTCGATACAAGTGATTGACTATCGTCAAATCCTAATTATTATTTGATTAATGTTTACGCCACATTTCAAGTCTGATTCAAGATTGCTTATATCACCAGAATGTCAATCAATTTCACATACATAATAAGAAGGCCAGTCATAATTAGATTCATTTTGCGACAATGTTTGAATATTTTCTTATTTCGTAATCAATTTAAAGAAAGATAAGATAGAAAAAAAATTAAGTAACTGAAAATAAAAAAAATCTTACTTAACAAAAATGAGATTAACACTGCGGAGAATGAAATAAACAACTAACACTACGTTTCCACCGACCACTAAACCGAGATTTAAGTAGATTTAGCTAAATCTCCTTCAAATCTTCAGGATTTACCATACAAATTTTAATCTTCTCAGATGAAGATTTAAAATAAATCTCATTTAAATCTTCAATCGAACTACCCTATTTCCATATCGAAATGAACATATTCATCGAGGAAGTGAATTTTTCTCTTAGGTTGACACAGATGAAGCTGCCTGTCTCACTTCTACATCATAAGGGAAAATGAAAAGATATATGCATTTTGAATAGTGCTGTCAAAATTAATCTACTTTTGGAGCGGTGGAAACACTTTTTGAGATTAGTAAATCTACAGGAGATTAAAGTTCGGTGGAAACGTAGTATAATACTACGTTTCAACCGATCATTAATCTCTTGTAGATTTAGTAATCTCGAAATGTGGTTCCACCGCTCCAAAAGTAGATTAATTTTGACAGCCCTATTCATTTATTTATTTTAAATCTTCATCTGAGAAGATTAAAATTTGTATGGTAAATCTTCAAGATTTGTATGAGATTTAGCTAAATCTACTTAAATCTCGGTTTAGTGGTCGGTGGAAACGTAGTATAAGTCGCGTCGTCGGATCAAATGCCCTTTTGAACCTGTGGGAACACCATGTGGAAGTCATTTTCTTTTATTTTAGGCATAGACAAATCTTTTATGTTCATCTTCCTATAGACACATAGAAAACACAGCCCTATTAAATTGTTTTTATTTTTTTTCGGTTTCACAACAATTCGTGGATAGAGTGTCAAAGGTACAAATACAACAATGTAAACAATCGGGTTTTGGGTGTTGAATCGTACGAAATGTTCCAATCTTTGAATGACTTATTTGTGATTTTAGGTTCTCGATGCTGTAGGTACGCATTGTATCTACAAATAATAAAAATGTCTTTTAGATTTTAGCAAATCTAAAATAAAAGAAAATGACAGACCCAGCCGAGAGGGGGTTGATCAACCGACTTTTCGGTTAGCAGCCGAACGCGTTATGCTCTGTACAATTTATATTTTCAGTACAGGCCTTATGGGAGAGCTTTTTCAAACGCACTGTTGCCTGTCGCTGAAATTCCCACTGAATTATATACAAATTATTCGTTATCTTGTTAAAACCAGCGTATATTCCACCATGGCCTACCTACTGCTCATCCAAGCTCATCGCACACTGCAGCTTGAGTGCCTTCCCTATGCAATCAAGACTCAACCATTGTTGTGTGCTTTTAAAATGAACTTATTGAATCAGAATTACCACTGCTAAGTTTGTTATAATTTAGTATGCTTACTACTGCAACTCTGTAAGAGCTTTAAAACAGTACGAACTTGTTGGCATCGTTTACAGTCAGAGTGTAAGGCAATTATCCTAGTTTTCCGCTACTGAAAATATATATTGAATAGAATATAGCCAATTGCGCCACGCAGGCAGACAAACTAAGTAAAGCACTCATTTCGATGGTCGTTTCAATGCAATTGGCCTAAGCCGCTTGGTCATGCTTCAATACACGATAAAGGCACAAGAAGTTTTTCGATTAAAATGAAAAAGTTGACCAGCACCACTAGAGCAAAGGAATCTGATGATGAATAGACCAAACATAGTTTATAAGGTAATAATCACCAACTGATGAGTCCAAGTGAGATTGCCGTGACGAAACGCAAATTTTGTGGACTAAAGGCCGTTAAAAGCTAATTTAAATCAATAATTCGAAAAGTCCAATTAATAAATGTTAAGTCTTCTACTTGGCGCAGAAATTTCAGTAGTATATAGAATTGTATTATAAAAAAACACGTTATTAACTATGTCTGGCCAAGGACAAAATCTTCCAATTTTAATGATTAAAATTTTAATCTTGTTGGATATAGTTCACATTGTTTTTTGGTAACGCGCGTATTGGTAACGCGCTCACTAACCAACTGATGAGTCCAAGTAAAATTGCCGGGACGGAACGCAAATTTTGTGGAATAAAGGCCGTTAAAAGCTATTTTGAATCAATAATTCGACAAGTCCAATTAAATATAATGCTAAGTCTTCTACTTGGCTGAGTAATTTCTGAATTATATAGAATTGTATTATAAAAAAACGGCTTATTTATTTAGAATCTTTTGTTTTATTCGAAGAATACAAACATTAATATTTTTTTAAATTCATTTTAATAGATCCAATTTTATTTCGATGTCGCACTTGCATTCATCTCCATCGTTCTCACAATTACTGAATATTTCAATGAAATGTGGGTGGCAATGGCGCAGTGGATAAAGTGCTTGATTGCTAACTAGGACGTGTGGGTTCGATCCCCACGCTAGGCGCATTCTTTTCTTTACCTAAAATTTTACTTGGATGCCGCCCATGGGTTAAAATGAGACAGTCAATACGTGGTTCTCAAATACAATGTGCCAAACTAGTGCCGTGCTATTCAGGTTGCATTTCAAAGACCTTAGGTCTTACAGGCATATAGTTAAATTTAAAAAAATGCGGCTTTTTCGGTGGTACTTGGCTCTGTGTCGATTGAACGATTTCGACACAACACCGACAGCCATCAAGAGATGGATGATCTTGGATTCCAATTTGCCAGGTTCGGTAAATTAAAATAATGTAAATGTATAAATACGCTCTTAAACAATATTTTTTTTCTAAATATTATTAGAATAAGCACTCTTTAAAATGCATGTAATTGTACTGTAAGTAACAGTGTCCTTCAAGTACAGCCAAATATTGAAAAAAATGTTTGAGGGTTTTCCTGATATCTTCCTTTTTTCCTTTATCCTTTAATTTTTTTTTTTGATAACGCTTGTTATTGCTTTTATATTGCTCTTAATAACCTTTAACCTTAATAACCGTTAATCCAACGCCAAAATACACACTGCGTGTGTAAGTAAACTTACCAATATCTGTTGTTTTTATTAATGTACTTTTTACGACCGCAATTTATTTTAACTTGTGGTATCTGCTATTGAAAATGAAAAATTAGTACAAGCAAAACTAAAATTATCAACAACCAAAAAAGACAAAACTGAAATAAATGAACCCATTTTGGACATGCTTGCTATGAACATGCTTGCTATCTGCAATGGCCGCATACTAAAAGCAGCGTAGACCAATTTGTCTACAATTGTTATATCCTTTTGAGCAATTCCAAAATATATTGTTTATTTGTTTTTATTATGGGCTTTATTGATCATTCCTTCTTTATGGGAATGAAGACAATTCCATACTTTCTTCATGCGTTGCGTTGATTTTTGTCAACTTCTTCACGGGCAACCATTTATTCTATCTTTATAAAATTATAATTAACTAGCTGACCCGGCGAACTTTGTTCCGCCTAAATTCATTTATGTCAAGAAAATTATAATTCCGAGCATGCACAATGCCGTTTCATGTAATGCGGTCAACCATAATTCTTCATTCTAAAGTTTTATTAAATACAATAAAAATAACTAAATTAACAATGTTCAGCCACATATAACTGACCATGGGAGAAACATGGGAATTCGAGATTGATGCCACAAACATCCAGCGATTGTCCTCGCGACTTATTGATTGTCATATTACTCGTTTGTTTGGTTGAATCGGATGAAGTTTAGGTGCTCTGTTTTATTTGTACATACATATCAACGATGTATTGTTACAATAAATGCCGAAATCGTGGCAATAGTTGTCAACCTTACGAATCATGAGTCAATATGTGTAAAAATTCATCGAGCTGACATTTTTATGTGATTCCTCGCCTACACAAAAGATATATTAAAATTCAGTCCGAAAGTCTTTCGAAACAAATTTACATACCATTTATGGTATTCAACAATTTGATATTTGTATGGTAACCATCATCTCCTCGCCAAAACATTATTGCGCAATGCAGTGCATCGTATGACGGATGGATCTCGGATAAGCGCTGTAATTCACCGTTATTTCTTCGCTTTAGTACAATATCACGGCTCCCAACTGGGTCACTAACATATATGATAGCACACTCATTAACTGTCGGCGCATTGAATTGACGTGCATGAGTGCCAGCTGAACATCTGTCAGCTAAAATGATGCAGTTTTGAATTGGGGCAAATAAGCATTTTGCTCATGCAATACGTCTCGCAAAATTCTGATCATTTCTATATTTTGATGTATACCACTGCGCATATAGACTTCCTTATATACTTTACCGATGAAATGGGTGCCGGCAAAAATGAACCAAAGCGATAATGAATTTGTCATTGGATCTGTATTAATAACGACAAAATCGAATCATATGAAAATCTTTTCATAATATTCATACAATATGCACTTAATTAAAATGAATTTACCTTGAATGTCGGATTATATTGGTGATTGTACTGAAAAACTTCTGCTCCAAACGACGTCATATGAAAACAACCGTTATATTGTTGAACACCCATCAAAAATTGTCGAGATTTGCTTGTATTATCGTAAATCAAGGAGCGTAATGGCTCAGGCAGATCTGGCAAAGGCGGCAATTTTACTTTGCCACTCATGCAGTACAATCCAGGTGTCTCCGAAAGAAATTTCAGTGCACCGCAGTACGCACATAGAATATTCGTAGCGCCAATAGAGACACACGGAAGCGTGCCGCATTCAATTGTCCTTTCGTATTGGAAATCAATTCGTTGCAATTCTGTAGTTACGGCTGCTGATTCCTATTGCGCTATTGTCTATCTCGGTCTCCACTTTGGACGACGGCACACTGTTCTTGAGATAATGTTTCTCGAATTTGCGATATGTTCGCTCGATTGCGTACATTTCGATCTGAGTGTTCGTCTGTAGATTCGTTTGCACGAAGAGTCACCATATGTTTTGCATTACGACGTGAAAGGTTTGACTTTCTTACTGGTGGCATGATAACTTTAACGAAAACCAAACAAAATTAATATTCATCGAAAAAATGGATCAAGTTTCATAATTACCTGCTTATGAAATCACAAATTAGACTTGGAACTGCTGAAATCAATCACTAAATGGCCAAATGAAAATGTTCTGCAATCACTTACCACATTGAAATCAAAACATTCGAAATATCTTTGGTTTCGTCTAACTCACAAAAATCATTAAAATGTCCACTGATTCGCTAATTACCTAAATTCAATTGCTCTGTAACGAAATCAAAAGCGGTTTTTTATCTCACTTTTCACAATTTTTTCAATAACGAATTTATATAAATAAAATTGATTGAAATCAAAATGAATCGCACTTGATAAGCATACAAATACTTTGAGCATAAGGAAAATTAAAAAAAATTAATTTAATTGAATTTTATTTGACCGCACGAGTTACATGCAGGAGATAATCAGCATGCTAACTGCGTAAATGTTGCTCATTATAAGTACCTCACCATCATCACATCGAATGTGCTCAATTATGCCCATCAAATATATTAAATGTGTACGGGGATCATTTACAAAATATCATTTTGAACTTTTAAATAATTGTGGAGCACATAAAGAAACTCATAACTGGCGCAGTTTAAAAAAAAAACAAAATAACCTATATTTCCCGGAAAAAAAGACAAACTTTTGCAATCCAGTCCTATTCATCCCAACTTAAGTCCCTAAATTGGCCAAGCGAAACATACAACGTTCCGAAGAAGAACAAATCAAACTATTTACATTATTCTATTTGGTAAGTCCTAGTTCATATCCATCCTTTCCTTTTTCCATGCCACCTGTCAAAATAAAATACATACAAAATAAATTGCGTGGCTCAATTAATTTTTTTCAAGCTTGTAAAGATAGTGTGCCACGCGACTTAAAATATTTCATCGAATATAATTCGATTTCCGACATTGGTAACGAAGAAGGCATTGACAAACAAAAAACAATGACAAATAACGGTCCCACAGTATCAATTGATGTTTTCAATCTACTTAAAATACCTGACGCGGTTAAGGACTTGCGAATTATGATGGCAATCCGAGGTCATTGTACGACTTCCTAAGCAATGTCGAAGAAATCTTAGAATGTATACCACAAACTAGTACGGGTTGCTTCGTGCTATTAGGAATAAAATCGTAGGTCCTGCTAATGACGTCTTAAATATGTACGGTACACATGTTAACTGGGCCGAAATTAGATATAATTTGGTGGTACACTATTCAGATAAAAGGAACGAGACTAGTTTAATCCGCGATCTTCATCAAATTCGACTGGGTTTGAATATAGTTGAAATCTTTTATT
This sequence comes from Philhelius pedissequus, assembly GCA_910595825.1. Lineage (NCBI taxonomy): Eukaryota > Metazoa > Arthropoda > Insecta > Diptera > Syrphidae > Philhelius > Philhelius pedissequus. The sequence continues at coordinate 249,941,419 of OU343160.1, read as the reverse complement.
CAAAAATTATTGATATTTTGTCTTCTATGATAAATCATGTAAAATTACATGAAACTGATCCGAATGTTATAACCGCGAAGAAAACACTTTACAATGAAATGTGCTTAAATGCTTTTTTGTCAGGTCTAAAAGAACCGTTGGGATCAACGATTAGGGCCATGAGACCATCAAGGCGATGCACTCAATTACTGTCATCAAGAGCAAAATTGCCACTATTTAAAAAACTCGTTTTTTCTTCCGCAAAGTAATACATTTGCAAGACCGACATTTAAAAATTTCCAAAATCAGTCAAACCTGAACCCAACTCCATTAAATAGTCTTAACCACCAGATTATTAGACAAAATCTAGAAGCAGCCAAATTTCAAATCTCTCCTGCTGCAAATAATTTTTACCAATACATTCCCAGACAACATTTTTCAAGGTCCCGAGTTCAGAAAACTAATAATCAAAGCTCTTATATGAAAAGGTTTCCACCTCAGGAGCGAATGCAACTTGGTAGTGGTAATTCTAGTATAAATTCAAATAATAGCAACATTCAAATCCATAACAAAAATTTCATGAATAATATGGAATCATGTGTCAATGCAAATAATTGTTTAGATTACCAAAACTTGAGTGAACCTCAACTCCATTACCAGAGTTCGGAACAAAACCAATCTCCTACAAATATTAACCGTGTTATAGATGATGCACATTTTCTGTCACTAGCCTCGGAGATACAATAGATTACCTTGATATATTCTGGTACAGAAATACTAAAACAATTAGTATTTAAAATATATTTATTGAGTTCTTCGAAATGGAAAAATAAAGGATTGACACGGATTAACTTTTAAAGATTTATTTAATGAAAAAACTAGTATGTAAAAAGAACATGACTGTATCGCCGACAATGAAAAAAAAAAGGAAGTGAAGAGGAATGTAGAAAAATAGTAAACGTCAAATCGTTCATCTTCTTGGGGATTGATATAATAGCAGTGGTTGGGAAATGGACGCATTCAGCTGAGATTTATTATATCCAACACCCCTCCACAATTCCATAATCAGCTGCTAGTATTCGGCTCAGGAAAAGACATTCCCAAACGTTTGAAACATTTCATGTGCCCTGGTGAAGTCATGGGTTTTGTTAAAGCATCTGCTGCCATCTCTTCAGATCTGATAAACTTCAGCTCTATCTTACCGTCTGTTATCGCCTCTTTGACAAAATGATATCTAATGTCAAGATGCTTCGTACGTCCTTGTATGCACATAGAGTTTGCAATTGTTTGAGCACTGCTGTTGTCGCTCCATATCGTAACAGGTCCATGGTGAAGTCCTAATTCCTGCAACAGACTTTTCATGAATGCTGCTTCCTTCGCAACGGAACTCAGGTTTACATATTCAGCCTCTGTGCTCGATGTTGTTACTATTCTTTGCTTTTTTGAACTCCAGAGAACTGCTCCTCCTCCATAGATGAAGGCATATCCGCTCTGTGATTTTCGATCGTTAGAGTCATTTGCCCAACTTGCATCAGCGTAAGCGTATAAATCCGTTTCAGTCTTCTTATATATGATACCAGCATTTCGGGATCCCTGAAGATATCGAAGAACATGCATCGCTGAATTCCAGTGCTGCTGTCGAGGGTCGCCACTAAATTGGGATAGCGCATTTACTGCGTATGCTATGTCTGGTCTACTAAATGTTGACAGGTGTAGCAGACTTCCTATCAAACCCCGGAATGCTGTTTGGTTGATTTTATTCTGCTCTCCAGCCACCTTTGGTTCCTGTTCCAGCTTTTGTTTAGCAGGCATTGGTATTCTGTCTGGTTTACAATCTTCGAGTCCATATTTTTCCAATAAATTTTTGATAAATCCGCCTTGACTTATGTGTAGCCGGTCTGACAATCGTCTTACCTCAAGTCCAACGCACAATTTTGGAAATCCAAGGTCCTTTATGTCGAAGAGTGTAGTCAAATATTTTTTTAGTTGGGTTAAGTCTTCGGGTTCGTTTGTTGCTACCAACAAATCGTCTACGCATACTGTAATCAAGGTAATTTTGTTTCCAGACAGATTCCACTGCCGACCACTCTGCTTCAGACCATATATCGCCTTTTCTAGTTTACATACTTTATCTCCTTCCGTGAAACCTTCCGGCTGCTCCATGAAAATTTCTGTATCCAATTCTCCATTAAGGTAAGCTGAGGAAACGTCCAAATGACATAGATCGAGATCCTTCTCAATAGCGATTGCCATGGATAAACGAATGGAACTTATGTTCGCCGCGGGGGAATAGGTATCCTGGTAATCCACGCCTTGGATCTGATCGAATCCTCGAGCAACCAAGCGAGCCTTCCTCTTCTCTACGGTTCCGTTCGTCAGGTACTTGGTCTTAAACACCCATTTTGACTTTATGAACTTCCGGCCCTGAGGCCTATCAACTAATGTCCATGTGCGATTCTTCAGAAGAGAGTTGTATTCCTGTTCCATCGCTTCTCGCCATTCTTCGGCGTCTTCCAGCAATTCTAATTCCCTAACTGTTTCCGGATCAGCGCGAATCTTCCTTTTGTATTATTGTTGCGTGAAGATCATCTAACAGCTCATCTGGTTCTGCATCTTTTTGCTCATGATGATCAGAGTTGTTTTGGATTTTATTATTTTCAGGAGGTGCATAGTTTGCGGCACTGTCCTGAAAAGAATAGGAGTAATAATTATTGTTCGTTGATCTATTACCTTGCTCTTGTGTTTTCTTGTCGTTGTTAATAAACCGAAAGTCTCTACTTCTTATTATTTTGCGCTTGTTTGGTAACCAGATTTTGTACGCCTTGGTATCTTCTGCATAGCCCACAAGAATGCCTTCCTCGGATTTGATGTCGAACTTTCCAAGATTCAAACCCTTTTTCAGAGTATACACTTTTGATCCAATCTTCCTGAGATATGAAACATTTGGTTTGTTCCTGCTCCACAATTCTTCCGGTGTTATGTCACCATTGCATTTTGTTGGACATCTGTTGCGTAGGAACGCCGCTGTATTTATTAATTCTGCCCACATAAATTCAGGAAGTTTGCCCTCGTTCATTAAACAAATAGCCATCTCAGTCAAAGTTCTGTCGGCTCTTTCAGCCAGGCCATTCTGTTGCGGTGTGTGTGGAACTGTTCTCTGATGATGAATTCCACATTCCTCCAAATATTTTTGGAAATCGTTGGCACAATATTCCAGTCCATTATCACTTCTCAGCATTTTGATTTTCTCACCAGTTTGGTTTTCAGCGAAAGCCTTAAATGACTTAAAAACATGAAGAGCTTCATTTTTTCGTTTAAGGAAATATACAAGAAATTTCCGCGAAAAGTCATCTATGAACGTAATAAAGTACTTCGCCTTGCCTAACGATTCTGTCCGCATGGGGCCGCAGATGTCTGTATGGATTAGCTGTAGTCTCTGTGATGTTTTCTTCCCGTTGCTGCTTGGAAAAGGTAGCTGAGTTTGCTTCGCCCGGATGCACACTGTACATTCGGTGACGTCATCTTTAAAATTGTCTGGAAGTCCTTTGACCATCTTCTTTGACAGTAGTTGCTTTAATGATGCGAAATTTAAATGCCCTAATCTTCTGTGCCAGGACGTAAGAGACTCACATCGAAGCTTAGGACCTCCGTCTACACCACGACTCACCCTTGTGCTTTCATTGGTAGTCAAGTAGTATAAACCATTTTGCTTTTCAGCTCTCATCACTAAGCGACTTGATGGATCAAAAATATTTGCACCAGTTCCTTCGAAAACTACTTTATACCCATTATCTGTTGCTTTGCTTATCGAAATCAGGTTATCTGAAAGCTTTGGAACAAATAACGTGTTGTACAGGTAAAGAGGATCCCCTCCATTTTGAACGCATATACCGGATTTTACAGTTCCTGATCCTTGTACTTCTATCACGTGGTTGTCGGCAAGTTTCACGTGATTTTCCTTGTCAGTTCCTTGTAAGGTGATGAACATTGATTGCTCAGAACACATGTGTGATGTCGCTCCACTATCTAGACACCACAGCTTTTGTTGATTTTTTAACTCGCCCATCACTTTTGCAGACTTTTGCATGTACTCTTGCACAATGAAACCATGTTGATACTGGTCGTTTCCACCCTGTGTTTGTTTGACTTTGTCGCCCTTACTCCAACTGTCTTTTGCCATATGACCTCGCTTGCCGCATTTCCTGCAATTATAAGGGAAATTACTGGTATCACTTTTATTTTTAAGTTGACTTTGCCTCTTGTGTTGGAACCGAGTCTTGAAGTGCCTGACACTGAGTACATTGTTCGCGAGATTATCATTTTTTCTATCGCCTACTTCCAATAACCGTGTACATACAGTGGACACCTCCGGGTAAATGCTTTGTGCATCAAATGCAGACCGTATGTCTTTGTAGTCCTACGACAGTCCGTCTAGCAGCACGACCACCAATAGATCTTCGTCCATTTTCGCTCCCAACTCCTTCAATCGGTTCGCGATGGTTTTAAATTCACGGATATATTCCGTAATTGACTGCCCCGATGCCATTTCCAGATTCGTTAATTTGCGGTACTCCTCCGTTTTTTGACGTGGACCCTTTTTGTCGTAGCACTCGATTAAAAAATCCCAGACATCTTTGGAAGTTTTCAGATTTGCTGTTAAGGCCACAATACTTGCTTCCATTGCAATAAGCAATTCCGCACGAGCATCTAAATCCTTGTCATCCCAGGATGTTTGCTCTGTACCTGCTGTTTCTGGACGTGGTATTGTGCCTTTAACATATTGAAGGAGTCTTCCTCGGTGTAGCACTGCTTCCATTTGTGCCTTCCATGTTGTAGAATTGTCTCCGTTTAAGAGAGGAATCCTGCCATGTGAATGCGAAGTACTCATGGCCGTTTTCAATTTTACACATCCACCGGTAATGTTTAGGTTGTGCAGTAAATTTACAATTAAACTTTTTCCTGGTTTAATTTGGAGCCTGGGCCCATAACCTATTGAGTTCTTCGAAATGGAAAAATAAAGGATTGACACGGATTAACTTTTAAAGATTTATTTAATGAAAAAACTAGTATGTAAAAAGAACATGACTGTATCGCCGACAATGAAAAAAAAAAGGAAGTGAAGAGGAATGTAGAAAAATAGTAAACGTCAAATCGTTCATCTTCTTGGGGATTGATATAATAGCAGTGGTTGGGAAATGGACGCATTCAGCTGAGATTTATTATATCCAACAATATTTAAGAAATGCAAATCTAGAAAACGCTAATATTAAAATACCGCTTAACTTCAAACCAAATATTATGTCGAAGCAATATGTCGTCTCGGGCTTAAGTAAAGTTATTTGTCGTCTTCCGGTTTACAAATAGTTGGGCAATATATGTATGAAACCGATGTTTATTAAGAAAGGTTTTTTAATTTCTGAAAGTTTTTTTCGTGCCGAAAATTGGGACGCATTAATAGAAGTCAGTAACTTGCTTAACTATTCACAAGCTTTTGTTGTCAACCAACCTATAAAGGTCCAGCATGTAAGTTCAGAAAATATTGTTGAAGTAAACAACTTTTCAATAAACAGTCGTGAAAACATAGGAAGTCTGAATTTAAGTAAGCTCATAAGAACTGAACATATTAATTTGGAAGAGAAAAGGGAAATTGAAAATGTATGCTGTAAATACCGAGATATTTTTTTTAAAGACGGGGAAATTTGACATTCTCCAATGAGATCAAACACAATATACTCGTAGGCACTAGAAATGACAAACCTATCTACACGAAGTCGTACCGGTATCCTCATGTCCATAGAGGAGAAATTAAGAATCAAGTTTCCCAAATGCTTGATCAAGGTATTATTCGTCCGAGTTATTCGCCATGGTCTTCTCCGATTTGGATAATTCCAAAAAAGAGGGACAACAGTGGTAGGGAAAAGTAGCGACTAGTCATCGACTACAGAAGATTAAATGATATTACAGAATGTGACAAATATCCACTACCGAACATAACGGATATACTGGACAAACTCGGAAAGTCATTGTATTTTAGTACTTTAGATCTTGCATCTGGCTTCCAACAGATCCAGGTTAATGCTTAATATATTGACTGCTTTTTCAGTTGATAATGGGCACTTTGAATTTATTCGCATGCCGTTTGGCCTTAAAAACGCCCCTTCAACGTTCCAACGAGTTGTGGACAACGTCTTGAAAGATTTGAAGGAAAAATATGTTTAGTATATATGGATGAAATCATCGTATACTCAACATCTTTACAAGAACATATTTTTAACTTGGAACAAGTTTTTCAAAAACTCAGAGAAGCAAATTTTAAACTCCAATTCGATAAATCAGAGTTTCTACGTAAAGAAGTTGCGTTTTTGGGTCACGTTGTAACGTCAGACGGTGTAAAACCAAATCCTGACAAAATCGAAGCAATACAAAAGTTCCCCATACCTAAAACATCTAAGCAGATTAAATCTTTTTTGGGACTTCTCGGATACTACTGAAAATTTATTATGGATTTTACCAAGATCACAAAACCAAAAAAAGGGACTAAAATCGTTTTGAACTCCAAATACATAAGCTGTTTTGACACTTGTAAAAGTCTTTTATACAATGATCCTATACTAAAATATCCAGATTTTACAAAGCCATTCAACCTTACTACAGATGCGAGTAATGTTGCTATTGGGGCCGTCTTATCTCAATAGGTTCCGACAAAACTGTTTGTTTTGCAAGCCGCACTTTGTCAAAAAATGAGCAAGACTATAGTACCACCGATAAGGAGCTTTTGGCTCTAGTGTGGTCAGTTAAATATTTTCGTCCGTATCTATATGGAAGAAAACGGATTACAAACCATTGACCTAGCTTTTCTCATTGAAAGAACCTAATTCAAAACTAGTCCGTTGGCGGTTAAGGGTTGAACAGTTTGATTATACTATCAGTCAAAGTGAAAATCTTAACATAGTTTCTATGAAAAATAACATAGACGAATGCGAAAGTATTGACACTCAAGAAAATATTAATGACGGAATCCCAATATCAGAAAGGGCAGTTAACGAATTTGCAAATCAGGTTATTATAATAGAGAACAAAAATAAATTCCAGTTAAAGTCAACTTTAAAAATACTGTTCCAAAATAAAAAGAGAACCACGATTTAATGCAAGGATATTAGTGATGAAAATAAAATTTTGCATATTCTTAATAACTGTATAAACACAAAAAGAAAGTAACTGTAATTTTACCTAACGATGAGATTTTTAAAGTAGTTCAGTTTGTTTATTCAAAATATTTTAGTAATAGCAAAATGGAATTAGTTCGATCTACCACTCTTTTGCAAGACATAACTGCAATAGATAAACAGGAAAAAATTGTGAGAACATACATCAGGGCTCTAATCTAAGGAATCACTGAAAGTTATAAACATTTAAAGAGAAATTTTTTTTTTCCTAAAATGAAAAACCTAATTACTAAAATTATAAATAATTGCGACACATGTGCAAAATACAAATATGACCGACAAAACAATGGCAATGGCGAAGTGGATAAAGTGCTTGATTGCTAACTAGGACGTGTGCGTCCGATCCCCACGCTAGGCGCATTCTTTTCTATACCTCCAATTTTAATTGGATTCCTCCCATGGGTTAAAATGAGACAGTCAATACCTGGTTCTCAAATCCACTGTGTCAAACTAGTGCCGGGCAATTCAGGTTGCATTTAAAAGACCTTAGTTCTTACAGGCATATAGTTAAATTAAAAAAAAAAAAAAAAAAAACCCTTCAATTCGAACTCACAGAAAGTCCTACGAAACCTTTATACGTAAGATATTTATTTCATACAAAGAGAGCATTTCTTAACTATACTCCATTTGTATTTTGTATTTTATTTATTTTCGATATGCTATACACATTAGGATATATTATCTCATAAAGAACGATAGCTTAACATTGGTATATAAATTCAATAAATAAATAAGTAAAAGCTAACAGTATTTTGTTTAATAGTTAAGATATTATGTTATGAGCAGTTATAATTAAATAATAAACTAATACATTAATTTAATATTCACAATTTTGAATTTCAATAATTTTTCATATACATATATATTATAAATGAAGCATTATTTCAATTACAAAAGGTATATATACATATTAATTTTCTTTTGAATATTTACTTTATGGTAAAACTCTAAAATACTGGCTAGAAAGATAGATTTTAAATTTATTTCGGAATATTTTAACATTTTCAAGTGCCCTTATATCTCTCGGTAAAGAGTTCCAAAGTTGTAAAGCATTTACAAAGAACTGTCGTTCTGATGTAAGACAGGTGTGCCGTGGTATGCCAAAAGTACATAGACTGTTAGAGTTAGAAAAATGTAGACGATAGAAGAGATACTGTGGTTGATGCATTAGTTTTATGTAAAAGAGCAAAAGGAGAGTTCGGTGCTGTAACAAGTGTTTGAATTGCATATTGTATAAGCTATAAGCATACTCTGACACATGATCGTATCTTTTAAGGCCATAAATATATCTGATCGTGCGGTTGAAAGCAACATTAAGTTTACGGAGACTCACAGCATCACACTTACAGTAAATTTCGCAGCCATATGTGAGAAGAGGAATAATCAACACCAAGTTCGTTCAGAAAATAAGTTGAAAGAGAGCAGATGTGTTTAGAAAAGTGTCATTTATGTGCCCAAACTTTCAGAAAATTTCAAAGAAATGGCCGTAAAAAACAACCCGGAAGTGAACTTGGAATATAATTCAAACCAGACTGTTGCAATTCTATTCACCAACCTGAAGACGAAACCCGACAAAGATCGCCGTTCAGACGTAGCTTATAAAATAAATTGCCAGGGGAAAACGAATCCTGCAATCTTTGCTACATCGGTACCACCAACCAACTCCTTCGACAAAGATCTGAAAAGACAGGGTTGATACCGGTCACACACCAAACTTAGAGGGAGTGGAGACCCTTGCAACAGAAAAGCATACATCTAAACGTTAAACACTAGAGACACTGCATATAATTGACAACAAAAATAATATGAACCGCAAACAAGACACACAAAATATATCTGGCGTTTACTGTTCATTAGTTTCTGACAGTAAATATCATAAAACGTAGACTAATCTTGTTCAAAATCTGTTTTTATATGTTTCCAACAAATTATTGTTTGGTATATTAAAAATCTCAAAATTTAACGTTACGGAAGTCATATTTTATTCGTTTACTTGTATCAATATGTACAACATTATATCTCTTTTTAATTTTGTAAATAAAGACACCCCTGAAGAAGACGGGAAAATAAAATGGAAATTGTTTTCATTAAATTATCATAAAGACCAAAAGCTGATGATAATCACTTTCTAGTTTTATTTTAGTTAAATAAATATAAAATAATAAAATATAATAAATAAATAAGGTGCACTTCTATCTGGATATTGTACAGCAACCCATCGATTTCGAAACAATACTAAATCGTAAGCTCTACCCTGGTGATTATATGTCGTTAGATTAAATATATTCTGATTTCAGTTTAATGGTGAATAAAAGAAGGGAAAGAAGAGTTGAAAGTTCTGCTTAAGGACAGTCCAATGCAGGATCTGATTCAAAAAATGCTAATACTTGTTAACAAATCACAAGTACTCAAGAATCCCCAGCATCGAAAAAAGAAAATCAATCAAATTTGCGTTTTGAAAACAAATATTGTCTTCAAATAATTAGAACATGATTTTTTTTCATTTCTGTCAAAGCGGAGTTGCCAGTTGTGTATAACAGAAATCAATTAAGGCTCCCCCATACTATAGTGAAAATTTCGGCTCCAAACACACTAACCGAGTAGGAAATTCACTCAACGAAAACATGCCTTGATGAAGTCCTATATGACAGCGGTCATATAGGAGAGATTATCATTGATTTCAAATACTGAAATCGACAGATATTTAGAACAAATTGACGTAACGATTCTACGATCAATGAACAGAACAATACCGAAATACAAAGAACGTAACGCAACTGACATGTACCGTAACGCGACAATTGACGCACTTCACAGACAAAAAAGTGGACTTCTGACAAGGCTAAAACGCTTGTACAGACAGTTTACTGATACACGAGATCTGGAGATTAGGACACTCAAGTCGTCCATTAAAAACATCAACCAATTGATCAAAGAAAATTATAGGTTGGCTATTAATTTGTTCTGGGACAATAAGATTCATGCCGTTAACTCTAGCGACCCAAGTATGTTCCCAAAAATTAATAAGATTTTTAGAAGAAAGGATCAAAACGATCTTCCGTGTCTTAAGCTCCAGAGGACGACAGAGAACAGGGACTTACTTCTGACAGCAGGCATAGACCCAGAGGATGCCGTATTGGACGATGACCTCTATATAATCGAAGATCCGCAGGTGAGAGTGGCGGCTGTGGGGGCTGCTTTCCAGCAAGTGTGCAAGGTAAATGCTAGCATTCGCCCGAATCATAACCTGGAAAACAGAGCTCTGCTTCATCACTTATGGCTCCGGAACGATATAACCGAATGTCGATCTGAGAACCTTGGTTTTACCGGGTTTAATGATGAAGATTTGGCAAACGCCATAATCGCCGACCGAAATGGGCCCAGTCCCCTGTTAATTTCGAAGAATGAGCTCCAGCTCATCTTCGATTCATTAAAGAAAAAGCAGTCAGCAGGAGTCGATGGTATATCCAACGTTGTACTACGACATTTGCCTCAAGAAACAGTTGACATTTATACCGCGCTGAATTATTCATATTATCCAGTGCGGTGGAAGACAGCTGTGGTGCACCCTCTCCCAAAAAATGGAAAGGACAACTCCAATCCGGCGAATCTCCGGTCGATAAGTCTTCTTTCGAGTATCAGCAAAGTATTTGAAAACGTTATTAATAGAGCCCTGTTCAAATGGGCGGAGGACAAAAATATTATCCCGGATAATCAGTTCGGTTTTAAGGCGGGACATGACACAATTCATGCAGCGTCTAAACTGTTTCTGATATCCAATGAAACAAAACTAAAAAAGCAGTGTACGGGTGCCTGTCTGCTTGATTTGGAGAAGGCCTTCGACACCGTATGGTTAGAAGGTCTCTATCTAAGGCTAACCAGACTAGGTATAAGTAAACCTCTATTGTATATGCTTTATGACATGCTAAATGGTAGAAAGTTTGTTGTCAAGAGTGGCAATGTAATCTCTACCGCAATTTTTAATATTAATAATGGTCTTCAGCAGGGAGCGGTTAACTCGCCGATCCTATTCAGCATTTATGCCAGCGACCTGATAGGTAGTCTAACTCAGGCAATTGCGTACGCCGACGATGTAATTGCTTACAGAACAGCTCATACAGTTGAGGTCATCAAAAGTCTCTTGCAGAGTGACTTCGACAAAATTGAGCGATATTGTGATGACTGTAAGTTGAAAATCAACTTCCAGAAATCAGAAACTATTTTGTTAAGGACTCCGTTGTCTAGCGCCTCAAGGGATGCAAGAACGAACTGGCGCAAGCTGGTGATCGTAGGGCCATATGGACATCCACTGGCGAGTAAAAGTGTAGTAAAGTACCTTGGCATCTGGTTGGATCAGTACTTGTATTTCGACAGACATATAGGTGCTGCCTTGGCCAGGGCTAATGGAGCCTTTGCCTTGACAAAACGACTATTTTATAGCAGCCGTCTTGACAGCAGGGTGAAGGTGATTTGCTACATGGCCCTCATCAGGCCGATGATTGCCTACGGATGACCGGAGTGGTTCAACGTTGCCCCATCTCAAATGGAAAAGATTCGGGTGTTTGAGAGGCAATGTCTTAGACGGTGTGTGTCTGCATGCATATACAAAATAAACAAAAAAAATTAAAAAAAACGAAAAAAAATGCTGGTGTGGCTGTTCTGGTTTTTAAGTAGTTTTAAGTGGTTTTGGGTATTATTAGGTATTTTAAGTAGTTTACGTTATTTTTAGTTAGTATAAGTTAGTTGTATTTAGTTTTAATTATTTTTAGTCTATCTTTAGGTTTAGTTTATAAGTAAAATAGAAAAATATGTAAAGATACCTAGTTTTTTGAGAATAACTTTTCTTGGTTTAAAAAAAAAAATAAAATAATTAGATTTAAATAAAATAGTTCTTAGGTCGAAAGACATTAGTATTAACAGATATAGTTTAGTTTAGTGTAAGTTATTGATAATTAGGCTAGTTTTAAACATTTTTGTCTAGCTTTAAGATAGTTATAAGTTAATATTAAATAAAAATGAAATTACAAAAAAAAATCATTGATTTCACTCATGAGAAGTAATGCAGTCGGTCACTAGTTTGCCATTTAAGTAGCATGTTGTGTTCAGCTGAAGTAAAAAGGTTGAGAATACACAAGACCAACAAAATACACTCAACCGAGTTTCTATGCATTTTACCTTTAACACAATGGTTTTTGAAGTGCCGCGAGATCGACCGCGTTTCCATTCTGTTCAGCCAGTTACGAGGTGTTTGAATTGAATTGCACAGCGTAATAGTATCTTTCGATAGGTGGTGGCGGTGGTATATAAAATTACAGAGTTATCGCTCTTTTTTCGTTGTGCTTTTCTGCAAAAATGATTCACAATAAGAAACAAATTTTTTTTTGCCCAATGGACGGATTTAACTTGACAAAATTGATATCTTTTCCCAATGGGAAACCACATAAAAATTATACTAGTGTAGAAGCAGACTCAATAAATTATAAGTAGTTGTTTGGTTATGTGGCAACACCGTGGTTAACAATTCAAAATTGAAGTACCAACTTGTACAAGTTAAAAGCTAACCCTGGCGGTGAGATATGTAATTAAATTCTGGTTCAGGAATATTGAACTGGATAAATACCAAGATCTTGTAGTGTTGTTGTAATGCATGCACTGCTCTGACCTATATGGGTCTTCGTGAATAATAAAACGCAGCTAATGTAATTTTTATTCGTCACTGCCAATGCGTTGACACTGGAAACGATCACAAGAGTTGACCAAATTCAAACGCGTTGACCATACGACAAAAGAAAGTGCCGGTCCTTTTTCACGTTTTGTTTTCGAGTGGAACTTAAAAATAAAGTTTTTAAGTCCAGTTCAGTTCTGGTGTCGAAATTTTTTTTCATGCCAACAACTTTATCAGGAATAACTTGTTAAGTTGTATGTGTACCTTTGAACCACCTGACAAAATGTTTAATGAACATGCAACTGGTGACATTAACTGTCTTAAAATTGAAATAGTAGCTTAATATAAATACTTGGGTTTTACAATTGAAAATAATATGAAATGGTTCGAACACGTTTCTAATCTAAAAAAATATTTACGTTTTTCTATTCGTAGTCTTTATCGACTCAAAAAGTTCTGTGACGATAAAAAACTTAGAATGGTTTATTTCGGAATATTTCAATCAAAATTGCAGTATGGATTGAGCTGTTGGGGGGCGCTTACGGCACAATTCTCCAACCACTCCTTGTTTTACAAAAGTCCGCTATAAGAAAAATATCCAGAGCAAATCGCTTGGCTCATTCTATGGTTCTGTTTAAGACATTGGAAATCCTGCCACTAGAACATTTATATTATTTTAAATTCTTAAAAATATTTTTCTTGAGAGGTGGTTATATGCAGAGTCAAATTTCAATTCAATCATTTCTGCATTTCGTACTACACATTTCAGGAACTTTTTCTCCGTTGCATAATTTAAATTGTTCAATCGTCTCCGTTTGAACTTTCGATGTATAAGATCCTATTTTCTTAAATAGAATTGAAAGTTGGCTTCTAGATTTCAATCACCATGAAATCAAAACTCTGCTGTTGTATATCACTTAATTGCGTTTTTTTCATTTGTATTCTTAAGCACATATGTATGTAACGTAGCTTTCATATTTTTTCTCTAAGCCTTTTGCTCATAAAAAACAAATCCTTTGCTTTTCATTTAAATTTGTTTTTATTTTTTTAATTGGTAAATTAATTGTTGTATACCCTACATTCTAAAGTTATTTTTTTCTATGATGTGACATTAACACTATTTTGTTTTTAAAAGCAAATGTCACTAACTTTTCGTTCTTTATTTTTGAATTGTTATATTATTATTATATTAAGTACAAAGTTGTAAGATACGAATAATGAAATAATTAAAAAAAAATTGGGAGAAAAGCGTCACTCATCGCTAATACAATATAAGTTACGCCTTGTTTATACGCCAACTAAAACGCTCTTTTTTGTCGAATAAAAATGTTCAAACGACTCGTCGCAAAAGTGCCTAAAAATATAAGTTTTGTTGTTTTGCATATTCTTTTTTAGCACTTTTTATTAAGTTTGAGTTTAATAAAGTGTAAAAATTACAAATTCTGAACAAATAAACATCTCGGGGAGTCATTGGAACTAATTTTAAGAGAGGAGGAGGTATCACAAAATGCATAAAACAAAAACATTGGAATCATGGCACAACATTGAATTCTAAGACCAGTCTTAAAATTGATGGGCCATACAATATCATTCTTCATTGTGGCATTTTGTACTGCTATTTATTAAAGTAAAGAAAGGCTACCTTATTCAGCCTGAATTATCTACGCATTAAAAATCTGGAAAGAAAAGAATAATCTTAATTGATTTGTCCATCTACTTACTTCGTATCTGGCAAATCTCACGGATTTGATTTGGATCTTTAATTACGAGTATGTACCTATGTTTATAAATTTTGTTGGTTTTTTGTTCGCATTTCGTGCGAAAATAAATGCAGCAACAGTAATTATTTAGCGACTTTTATTATCCTGATCGGCAGAAAATGAATATATATATAAATTTTTTTTTTTCAAAATCAGCCGACTATGTAGAACGTATGTTCATCGACAACGAGTGGCGTTTAATCATGATAATACCGACACTAAAACGCCTATAAAGTGACTCGACACAAAAAGTGAGAGTTGTCGTTCAATATAAACGCCAATCGTAATAAGGGTGATTATTTGTTTTAATTTTATAAAGCAAAACCGATTGTGTCAATTAAAATCTTAAAGCTACTTTGACCGGGTATAAAATTGTGCCGTGTCAATGTTGAGATACAGTCAAGGCGATGACGAATAGTTTTAAAAACTCTGTCAACGCGTCCAAATCACGTTGACACAGTCATTACACGCTCATCGAAATGCGCTGACCCACAAATTCGAGTCAAGGTAATTGCCAACGTTCTCGTCAACGCATTGACAACATTTTGCATTGACTATCACACGACGTGACACAATTAGGACATATTTTGACGTAATTTTTATGTCAGAGAGTCAACGCGATGACCCATTACGATGACCGTTTAATTGTAGCTTAATTAAGTGGATATAGTGCTTGATTGCTAACTAGGACGTGTGTGTTCGATTCCCACGCTAGGCGAATTCTTTTCTATACCTCCAATTTTAATTGGATGCCGCCCATGGGTTAGAATGAGACAGTAAATACCTGATTCTTAAATCCACTGTGCTAAACTAGTACCCTGCAATTCAGGTTGCATTTAAAAGACCTTAGGTCTTACAGGCAATTAGTTAAAAGTAAAAAATGTAATACCGCCTGTAGGGTTGAGTTTGATCGGTGTGCAAATATACTTTTTCCTTTTCTTTTCTGTTTACGGGTAATATTGCATATAGGTTTTTGTTGTCCGTCAGTCCCGTTTTATAAACTGTGGAGAAGAAGGCGTTGCCAGCTGCATCTTTTTCCGAGTTTATTTCAAGTTGGTTTTATTACTTATAAGTTCGTCAATTATCCTGTGTAGCAAGTTGTTCTTTTTAAATATTGTTTGTATGGTTTTTGTGTGGAACTGGCGGTGACTGATATCTATAATTTGTTTTAATAGATTTCTATCACTGTTTATTTTATATTTCATTGGATGTGTGAAATCATTCTACTAGAGGCAAACGTTTTCGCATACCAATCAATAATGTGTTTATTACCTGTTCTATAAAGTTTGGTATACAGGTATTGGAGTGTTTTCTTGTTTTCTATTTCTACTGTGAACTGTATTTTTGCATGATATTCTCTGAGAGTGATCATTATCAGTATTCGTAATCGTTTTTTGACAATATTGCAAACACATCATCAACATATTTTACTATGATTCCCTATAATTCCGCTTAGTTCGTTTTTTATTTTGATAAATGTTAAACAAAAAAACTTTCCTAAATTATATATTGTGCCAAGCACGCTTACTATGTTGTGATAACTGATGTATTTTAAATACCTAAATAAGTTTTGCCTGCTGAATAACGTAAAAACGTTAGAATAGTTGTGTTGTTTTAAAAAACCACCTCTCATTGACCTAACAGCCCGCATTAACAAAATCATTAATCAACGGTCACGTAAATTAATAACAACTTTATTTTATCATTAGCCGTATTTTATTAGTAACCTATAGGTAGTGCAGTAATGAGAGTCTGAATAAAACTACTATGCACTTTTTATATACACTCATATTTTACATCTCCCTCTGCCTGCCAACAATGGTACAAAAGCTTTTTCATTGTATTTATATCTATATAGTACTAGCATGGAACATGAAAATCTGTTTATTAGAGTACCTGTGCAGATGGCGCTTGTGTCGAGAAATTTGCCTTTGCCGGCAATTGTTTTAGAGCGGGGCAGAGAAATAAAAGCGGGAAAAGAAGAGATGAGGTAGTTTCATTTCGGTTCTTATAGCAATACTCAATAAAAGCGATAAAACCAAATGTGGTATATTTTTTTGACATCACATTTGTAGTTTACTATTTTATATGAGGATAAGGCAAAGAGGAATATAAATACAATGAATTTAGGAATGGATTTTATTTTTCGTTTTGCATTAATGTAGCAAAGTAAGTAATTTTGTTACTTCCATCGCTTATTGATTTTTCATACGTGAATACGTACCTACAATGATACATACGTATTATAAGTCAGGTACTTAATTGTTGGGGTAGTTTGGATGTGTACCTACATGTTTGGATTTTAGTTTTTTATGATTTGGATTTGGTGAAAAGAAGAAATTATTCTAATAAATTTTAAGTACCTACTATGTAGGTATTATTTTATTTAGCCTTTTAGAGTTGATTTCTTCTGATATATGGTAGGTACTTTACCAAAAGCAGCTCAGTCGCGCTTAAAACAATCGTAGGTAGGTAAATTCACATTTATTTTGTATAAGACAAATGTACTTACATACACACCTAACTATTCTTACTTACGATTATAGGTAGGTACTAGGCAAGTTATGCATTCGTAAAAAACAAGAAAAAAATTCTAACAATCAAACATGACATTACGATCATAGAGAAGCCTCGACAAAAAATGTCTGTCTGTATGTATAACGAGCTGCAGCTTAAACGGCTTGAGCGATTACCTTCAAATTTGGTACGTGGGTATTTGTTTGGCATTTCTCAGAGGGGAAATTGAAATTTTATTTTCAGACCTAAAAATAAAGGTACCTGCCATACAACCATTAAGGAAAAGCTTATTTTTCTCGAAAACGGCTCCAACGATTTTTTGCGTTTTTCGGTAACGGTATACATTGGATTTATCTCAAATTTTATATCTGAGAAGGTCTAGGTAGCTAAACTAATTCTGCATATCAAAATTTGAATAAGTTTTTTTTCTAATTAAAATTAATTTTTGAATGAATTTTATTTTTTTATTTAAATAGGCTGCATGTGGGTTATGTATGTCCTAGAAACTAGGTCAGGTATCATGTTATAGCTATTATCTACTATAAGTGCTTTCCTGTTATTTTAAATTATTTTATGTTTTTTTAACATATTTAAGGTTGTTAAGTATAGGTAGGTATTAAAACTTTAAAATAAGAAAAACTTAAAAAAAACATATTATTAAAATGCAGTACCTATATTAAAAAAACAGGAATGAATAAGGAAGTCTAAATAAACGTTTAAGACTTATTCCATATGGTGTGTGCAATAATACAATAGAATTTCTGATATTTCACATTTAAAAACTTAGTCTTTCGCTAAACCATCGAAGACGGTGGTTTAGTGAAGGAATAAGAATTGACATTAAGATACATTAAGATCGTACGAACTTGCTCTTGTAGCTAACAACTTTAATGTTGCTAAACATTGACGCTGTTAGTAGGTAGGTATATAAAAATAAATTCGTGAAAGTTTTATATCTTGAATATATTTGGGATATAATATTGTCTTTTCTACAAAACGACGTTTGTAACGTGTTTTGCAATCAATTTCGAGCAATTCTCGTTTTTGTGGTGTTTCCGCAAATTCAACATCCGTTTACTAATTTTGAACCAATTGTAAAGAAAGTCAGTCTTAGCAAAAATTTCAGAAAGACTATTAATAAAAAAACAAAAATCTAGTGTCTCTAATATAATAAACAAGCTCTCGGCAATAGAAAGCGAGTCAGTGTCCCATTCACAAGGGTTGTCTAATATTCTAATAAAAGTTAGAATTGTATCTAATCTACAGTTTAAAATGGCGTTAATTATTCGCGAATGATAATACCAGCGAGTTTCCGATAACCCAGGCTTTCGTGGGTTGGCTATTTGCTTTAAAAGTTTTGAACATTTAGTTGATTTGTTAAAAAAAAATGGACAATAGTATTAACACTGCCAAGAAAAACTTTTAATTCCGATATATTTTTAAGTGAATTAAACTAAATTTAAAACGTGAGTTAGCCATTGGACAAGCATCAATGACTTTCTTTTTAACACCACCCACTTTCCCAGACATAGCTGCCGTAAGATTCGCCAATTAGTTTGTCCTTGCAGGAGAATACAGAAAATCGGAAGCCAAAAAATGTTTTTTATTAGAGGTATCAAAAATAATCATTTTTTTCAAAGAAAAGATTACCAAAAACTACCTTTTCCCTTTATTAATGAACTGATTACTAGAAGCTGAAGCGATTTTCTTCAAACTTGGTAGACATATACTTACATACTTTTGTTTTGTTCATCATTATGAAAATCCAATCGATTGTTAGAAGAAAAATCCAACTCGATTTTTTTAAAATAAATGTGTGAAAATTAGTAATAGAAATACGCTAGCTTTCAGTGGAATTCTCCGTTGGTTATTCATAATAACGACAGTATTAACTTACGCATGCAAACTCCAAGTTCTAGTGCATACAAAAAAGAACCATGGAATCATTTCGATTTCGATTTCCAAATCCTCGATATGAATCAATTTTTTTTATGCATTTTTGAAAAAAGTTAAAAATATTCATAGGCAATCTTCCGAATAGTTTTTAAAGTCAAATCCAATCCTGGTTGCAATAGGTACACGTGAAATATAATTCTCCTACTGGAAAAAGAGATAAATGGTTTTCTATTAAATATCTGATATTAATATATAATGGAAACATTTTTTAATTTTAATTTTAAATGTTTGTAAATGCATAAAATACAAATTTGTATATGTAGGTATTCCTTTCGGATCTATTTACATTATATTTCAATTCAATTTCAAGGCTTGATATATAATGTAATATGTGCAATTCAAATTTCAAATATGTAGGTACTCGTTTGTAGGTATAGAACCATTTTTCATATTTTATACTTTATCATTTTTGAATGAACCGATCAAAATAATTTTTTAAAAATGGAAATGCTTCCAAAAATGTTTAATAATTTTGCATATTCAAATTGCATATTCAATTGATAACTAGAATACCTACTTTCTAACAGCTTCAATTCTTACCTACATTAAAGTTGTTAGCAACAATATCCAGTTTGTACGATCCAGTAGTGGCGCATTTTATTTTTATAAGAATGCATTTTAACTCACTGCAGGTAGGTACCTACATAGGGGAAGTGGGGGCAAGACCGCACATGGGGGCAAGACCGTTTTTGTACTATATTGTATGAAAAAAAGTTTGAATGGCAATACTTGTTGAACAAAACACGTGTCTTTTGGTATGATCGATCATGTCTGAAAGTATAAGGCAGTTCGGTTGAGACGGCGAGAAGTTACGGTAGTTTTTGTGATTTTTCGTCAAATCGTTATCGTTCGGGTGCGATGTAATTTTTGTTCTTACCAGTAAATTTCTTGAAATTATTAATTTTTTCTTTTTGGTATTTAGAAAGTGCATATTGAAAATCATTTATTGTGAATGAAAGGATTCAAAAAGAAAACAATTCAACAGAAAATTCGAGAAGGTACGCGTAGGATTCGAATGGGGCAAAACCGCATATAGACGGTCTTGCCCCTATGCGGTCTTGCCCCCAATGTTTTCAGTAGCTAACGGGTTCATTTTTGTCTTAATATATTTCTTTTTTGAATGTTTTGTAGTCAAATATGGTTCGAAATTACATTCGGAAAACAACGCGGCAGTCTTGGCAAGAATCGGAAATGAAATGTGCACTTGATGCCGTTCTTAAAAATGAGATGGGATTTAAAAAAGCTTGCCAGACCTTTAATGTCCCTAAGAGCACTCTTAGGGACAGATATAAGAAAGTAATCGACAAGTCTAACACTCTTGAAAACTGCTCAAAAAAGTGCTCTCTTGGAACAATTAAAACCGTGTTTACAAAAGAGCAAGAGAATGAATTATCTGAACACATAATTTTGCTCGAAAGTCGTTTGTTCCCCATAACTTTAAAGGATTTGCGTGAACTTGCATTCCAACTAGCAGAGAGAAATAACATTAAAAATGATTTTGACAAAGAAACTGGGATGGCTGGATATAAGTGGGTGCAAAATTTTTTGAAGAGAAATCCTAGTATTAGCCTTCGTAAGCCGGAAGGCACGTCTGGAGCCAGAGCCATGGGTTTCAATCGGGTATCTGTGGCTAAGTTTTTTGAGCTTTTGACAGAATTAATGGATACATATCACTTCACACCTGATTGTATTTATAACGTCGACGAAACGGGCATATCAACGGTTCCCAAAAAAGTATCAAAAGTATTGGCTAAGAAAGGAAAACCTCAGGTAAGTTCCTGTTTCTTTTCTTAGACTCAATACTTTATCTTAAATTTCAATCATTAGGTTGGAACTCTTACCTCTGCAGAACGTGGCAAAACAATCACAATTGAAATCTGCATGAGTGCTTCAGGACAGTTTATACCACCTTTGTTTATTTTTCCTCGAGTCCGAGCGCATAGGCATGTAAACATTCTTGAGAGAGCTCCACCATGTTCAGTTGCTGTCTATCATCCCAGTGGTTGGATGCAGACAGATTTGTTTTTAACTTGGTTCGACCATTTTTTAAAACATTCGAATCCAACAAAGGATAATCCGGTTTTACTATTACTAGACGGGCATTCAACACATACCAAAAACCTAAAATTCATAAACAAGGCTCGAGAGAAAAATGTTTTTGTTCTATGCTTTCCACCCCATTGTTCGCATCGAATGCAACCCCTAGACGTTGCATTTATGGCACCTTTAAATCAATATTATTTGTCAGAAGTAAAAAAATGGATGCGAACAAATTCACCATCAATGGTTACTGAGTATCAAGTTCCTGAACTATTCGGCGTCGCTTACATGAAATCTGCCATCATTCAGACAGCAGTTAACGCATTCAAAAAGACTGGAATTTATCCATTAAACAGTGACGTGTATGAAGACTGGATGTTTGAACCAGCAGAAACCACCAACAGGCCTTTGTTTGAAGAACAATCTTCTACAGAAGTTGCTGAAGAGCTTGTCACAAATTCCCCATTACAAGAAGTTTTTGAAGCATCCCTTGAAAGGACACGTTCAATTGAACCGCCTGCAACGACAATAATTTCCACTCAAGAAAACTATGTTAACACAGACTTCGTCGATGCTTTAGCTGCCCTAGACAAGACTCCATCAACAGCTCATGAAAACTGTGGCAACACAGACTTCGTCGATGCTCTAGCTGCCTTAGACAATACTCCATCAACGTCAACAGCTACAGCCTTCATTTTATCTTCTCCAAAGGAGCTTGTTAAGTTACCTTTTGGGAAGAGAACTTCTTCTCAGAGAAAGACAAGGAGGGGAAAAACGGCAATATTGACAAGTTCACCATATAAATCTGAGCTGGAAGCTCTAGTTGCTACCAAAGATAAAAAAAAGCAAATCACCATAAAAACCACCAAAAAGGTTAAGCGACAGGCTAAAAGGACTTGTGCCGAAAGTGAGGATGAGGATATTGGTGTTGCAGATTGCAGTTGCATCTTCTGTCTGGAGCTTTTTTCCAAATCAAACCCAACTGATGGCTGGATAAAATGCACCATGTGTTCTGGGTGGGCACACGAAGCTTGTGCTGGAGTTGGAGAAGATGAAGATGTCACATTTGTGTGTGACTTTTGCAATTAGTAATTTGCATTTTGAAGGTAAAAACGGTCTTGCCCCCAACAAAATTTGGTAGGGCGATCTTGCCCCCATATGGGGGCAAGACCGTTTTTTTAACGATGTTTTTTTAAAGTTTATTATCTTTTTTTGAATAAATTATTTTCTTATTTTAATAATCAAAGTTCCTAGATGAAATGTAAGACTATGTGAATAAAGACTTTTTGTTCATTAAAAGATGTCTTATAATGGTTTTTGAGGCAGTCAAGCACTAAATGTGCGGTCTTGCCCCCACTTCCCCTACCTAGGTATTTTGATCTGAAAAAAATATTTTTGTGTACCTACCTGCCTATAGGTAGGTAACTACCATATAGGTATAAAGACACTTCACAATTTTTTCACCGAACATTACTAACTTCAACTTCACAAAAACACTTTATCACACAAAAATAAAAAAAATACCGAATTGCATTTTTTTTACACACAACCGACGGCAAAATATATTTCACACACGTACCTACAGTCTAAAGAAAAATTACACAAAATCTTGGTTAAAAAAACCAAAACAAAGCGAAATATACATTCCTATGTATATCCTAAAGAAAAGTAGGTCGAACGGGATACTTACAAATTGAAATTGGGATATTCATCCTACATAGGTATTTTCTCCAGTTTATGATAAATGTGAAAGAAAAATGCAAACAATATATTTTCTTTTATCCTGCTTTAGCTTTTTGCATTCTTCTCCCTCATTATCTATTTGTCTTACCTTATTTTGTATTTGTCAATCCTTCAAATTCTCGCTCTCTGAGAGTCTGTCCAATCAGCAGAGTTGTAAATCTGAGCGGGGTTACCAGAGGGCGCCTCGGACGTTCCGCTTCATGATAGTACTATGGAATATAAATACAATGGCTTTTTGACTGCAACTCGAGAGTCATTCCATTCCAGATATTCCAAGGCTTTATCTACACTATTATCGGCACTATTTTTACTGCTCAATTTATTCGCACTTTTCCTTTGTTGTTGTTTACTGAATAAAACTATACTGCGCTGCCTATACATTTACCAATAAAAAAGGGTTATTATTAGCTTATTAGCTTTTAATTTTTGTCTTAATATATATAATTGGGACTAAATGTCACAAAAAAAAAACAAAAATTAAAATTAAAAGCAGAGTCCACAAAAAAAGAACAAAAGCAATACCTACGTACATGCGTTTGTATTTTTTTTACATTTCTTCTTAAAATTATTATGTAGCTACGTATACATAAGATGTATATAAAAAATTTAATAGTTAACTAAATGTTGGCATCTCCAATATAATGTGTAGCTTTTATTTATCTTGATTGCCTTTTTATAACCAATGACGTCTTGGTGGATACATTATTATTGTAACTGATTTTTGGTTCAGAAGAAGAAGAACGGTAAAATGTATTAATTTCTACTCGCTCTTATACGTTTTGTATTGGTTTTGTGTTAATATTTGTTTGGTGTTTTATTCGAAATTAACTTTTACTTTTATGAAGAGGTAAGGTAAAAAAGTTATTTTCAACAGTCCGCTAGCCTCGGTTTTTTTAGCTGTACGTACATCTGTTCATCGAGCAACAGCCTTAAGCGGATGAACGGTTTTGCTTCAGGGTTCGTATTCGCACACAGCATTATACAAAAATATTTTTTTTTAATTTTCTGGAAAACAGCTCTAATTATTTTGATTAAATTTTGTTTATATCAAAACTGCGCTAAAAATCAAATATTTAAACCATTGCTCATGCTTGTCAGCGTATTTCTCATATACCATACCATTTAATTTTTCTTAATTGAAAAAGAAATCATTTTTGTTTTAATTTTGCATCTTTAACATTTTCTTTTTAACTAGGTCATTGTGCTATAAAAAATATATCTTTAATTTTCGCAAAACAAGTACGCACGATGATGGATTTGTGTACACACATTCAATGATTGTAGTACATACCTATCAGGCCAAGTCCTCGCTCTTAGAATACTAATCCTGGCTTGAAATATGTAATGGATTTGCGTTGTTTCTCTTCAGCTCTTTCTTGGATTTTGTTATGACATCGATGCCTGACATCAAATTTGACGGCTGTGTTTTGTTTCCTTTTTAATGTGAATATCCTAAGATACTTTGTCAAAAACTTAAAGATCAATTTCACTTTTCATCTATGTCAGCTAACTTAATACTTTTATATTTGACGAATAGATCCCAAGCAGTTTTTGCTTGTAATACAATGTCCACTTTTCTTCCTTTAAAAAACGGTGTTCCCCAAGGTTCTATTTTAGGCCCTCTTCTATTTACGATGTATATTAATGATCTTCCTTCTTGTTCGCTAAGCTCTTCCATGCACATGTATGCAGATGATGTACAATTATATAACAGCTTTCCACTTGGTATAGTTGAGAATGGTGTATATGAAATCAATGAGGACCTGAACAAAATTGTAATCTGGGCTCGGAAAAATGTTTTATGCTTAGATCCCATGAAATCAAAATGCTTAGTGATTTCAAGGGCTTCCATTGACACTTCCTGTATGCCGGCAATTTATCTTAACAATACAAAAATAGAGTTCGTGGAATCTGCACAAAATCTTGGTTTTACTTTCAATAAAACCCTTACTTGGAACAAACACATAGAACTTACTTTAGGCAACGTATATGGCGGTCTTCGTTTGCTTTGGGCTTCTCATCATATCACACCCTTGAAAACTCGTTTAATTTTAGCTAAGGCTTTGATATTTCCTTTTATGCTTTTCTGTAGTAAGGTTTTCAGTAACTGTGAGTATGAACACAACCGTAGGCTAAATGTTGCGTTCAACATCATTGCACGTTATGTCTATGGGATCAGAAGATATGACCACATTTCTCACTTTTCAAAATCTATGTATGGCATAACTTTGAATAACATACTAAAATCTCGTTTAATAACACTGCTCCATAATGTCCTACAATCCCGTACACCAGAATATTTATATAGTGAAATCAGTTTTCCACTATCTAATAGATCGTGTAATCTTATTCCAATTCGCTTTTCATATCTGGTATCTGAACGCCAGTTCTTTGTTAGTGTCATTCGACTGTGGAATTCTCTCCCTCGGTCTATAAGAACGATAACCTGTATACTACAGTTTGGAAAGACCCTTAGGCAATTTTATAAGACTCTGTAATGGTCTTGACAATGATGATTTTCTTATGATGATTATTTTGATGATGATGATGATTATTTTATTATTTTATTGTATGCTTTGTTTTGCTTAGTTATTATTATTATTTTTTTTGCTATGATGAAATTGTATATATTATTATTTTAGTTTAAAAAAGTTTGAAGTGGCGTTTTCTTATAAATATAAATAATAATGTCTCTTTTGCAACATATAAAAGTTTATACTAATAGTAATGCGTCACAGTTATACTGATATTTGCTCTAGCTTATAAGATATTGTATCTTACTGAGTAATGTTACAAAAATAAATAAAAAATAAATAAAATAAAAAAAATGTGCTGATGATATTTTATCTCATTATTGACAGTATATCATGTAATAAAATATTTTTTTTTAATAAATCTTTTCAAACAGCCTTACTTACAATTTAACTTCTATTGTTTAAATGAAATGTCAAGACATGAACTGCCTAGCTAAGAAAAAAAATTGCTCTGATACAACGTCAGATAATTCGTTGGCGATACAGATATCAAATTAAGTGGTGTCGGCCTGTATTAACTTTTACCTTATGATTAAGTTATCGATTTTATGATATCTACTTACTATTCAATTAAATGTCATACTAAATAAGTTTTTCCAAAATGAGGCATATTTGCAACATCAACATTTAATATATATGTAGGTCTTCTTATCGTGAGCGGCCAGAAAACTCTTCATTTAAGATTCGTTGTATTCATTTTGTCTTACTTATCTAAATACAGACTGCCATAATTGTGCCTTATGATAAAAAATTAGTATACATAGCGTGCATTATTGTGGCTAATTGAAGTTTATGTTTTCTTGCAATAGTTTTAGCCATAGGATTTATTATTTAGGAGATTAAATATAATGTATAAAGCCTTAACGACTTTCATAATTATAATTAAAACAATCATAAAATAACAGTTCCTGAATTTCATCTATTATTAAATATAAATGCTTTATTGGCAAAGAACACAAACGTAAATTTTGTCTAAGCTAGTATACCTATACCTAAATTATCACTTTTTTCTTCGATTTGTGTAAGAATAATATTTTAGTGAAACAGAATTTTATAATTTAGGCAGAATTCGATAAACAATATCACTTTTCAACTCAGTATTTTAGACTCAATAAATTCTTGATTAGTGCAACACTTATCTAATAAGTTGGGTAGATACTTTTTACTTTTCAAAACTTAAATAAAACTTTTCAAAGTGCTTGATAAGTTGATTTAAGATAAGTGATAAGTTGTTGGTGCCATAGGGCTTATATCGTTAATAGTATCTTTTATTATTATTTTCGCTTACCGTTAATATTTCCAACAGTCGCTTCCTCCATTTCGTTCATATTATTAGTACAGTTCTCGGAGGTGTTATTGACCTTACCATACACAGCAATTGGGGCCATTTTAAAAAGGGTTACCTATTCACAATATTAGAATCCTTTAAAATCCTAGGAACTTCAATTCAAATCCGGCTTGTTTGTTTTTTTATGTGTCTTTATTTTCACTTCTCGTAGATATTGAGATTTTATGATTATTTATTTTTCTGCACTTACTGTTTTTTTTTTTTGTTTTTTAACACCGAACGAAAACTCAAAAAATAACACTAGATACCACCAACCAATTTCAGTGACAGCACTCCAGCGCGAAGTAAACAATAAAATTTGACACTTTTTTTAAACAAAATAGTGAGGTAGGTACAATGGGCTTACAATGAGAGTAGTAAATATTATAATAAAAATATAAGGTGTATAGGTACGCATACATACAGAAAGATACCAGATAAAAATCAACACAAAATCAGATCAAATAAACACTTTATTGAAAATAAATTTAGCACAAATCTGTTCAGAAAAATGATCGGAACTCGTGTGACGTATTAAAGTTTGTAAATCTTTCCTCATTCCATGTAATAGACGGCTAGAACGGCATGTACCTCCATTCAAGTGAAGGACCAAATGATTTCGGTTGCAATCACAGGTGTTTTTTGAACAAAAATATTCTTTTTTAGCCAGCTTAATGGTTTTTTTTTTATCTCAATAGTAATACTTTGCGCACAGTAAAGCACAAAAAAAAGATTAATATAAATCGAAACAACAACAAATAGAGGGAACCACGGATGAATCGCGATCGAACGAACCAATAATCAAACGAAAACTAAAAACAAGCTGTCCCCATCCTCTTTGATATAGGTATACCTTTCCTTTACTTAATAAAAAAATTAATGTTTTCACTCATATTTTTTATTCATTTATTTTGGTTATATATTTTCATGCTCGAAAAAAATCACGGATCGCACAGAAGAAAATTGTAGTAAATATAAAATGAAATACATTCGAAAAACTAAGTAGGTTCTAGGCTGATCCAAGAATCCTAATTGTATTCAAATGATGAATAGTTTTTGCGGTTTTTTGAATTTTAACAACAAACCAAAACAAAGCACGACGAGTGTTTTTTTCCGCCGAGTTGTATTTTACTCTTTTTATTGTGAGTAAATTCTTGTGAGAGTTATATATTAAACAGGCTTTCCAGATCGCGGGATATATTTTTTAAAGGTACTTCCTTCCGCGCGTTGAGAGTAAACAATTTACATTTTTATGCAACTGTAAATGACATTATTAAATTAACATAAGATTTGATTGTGATATATTCATTTTTGGCGGTTCGATCGATTCACGTGAATGTTTCATTAAATTGTCATTTTTTTAATTTTCAAGAGAACACATAATACATACCCTCTATTACAGTTTTTACGTGTTTGGATTAACTTTGGATTCAAGAATAGAAGAAAACTTATAAACTTTCAGTGGAAATAACAACAGAATAGGGCTCTTTGTCTTGGGTATATTGGCCAGCCAAGATTAAAGAAAATCGTTCATTTCTTATAGGTTTTAAAATCGTTTTAATTCAAAAGTGGGTATAATAATTTAGCGAGCAAATTTTTTAAAAAAAGTTTTTTTTTTATCTTGAAATATTACATGATTTGCGATTATTGTATTATTTTTTTAAATATTTATACAAAAAAATTATTTGCGATAATAAATATAAACGTTTTATATTTTCTAAGAAGTTTTCTGTATAACTTAATAAACATCTGGCAACCCTATTAATTTTAAATTCCAAATACAAACTGAGTTATTTCGAATGGTGACAAAGTCCAATGGGTTTGTAATATTGTTTTAAAAATGTACTCAGAATAAAGTATTCTTATTATATAAAATTGAGCGACGCTTTAGAAATAGAATTTAAAGTGGCAAATACACAGCGCACTTGAGCATACATCGGTGTGCACACCACCAGTGTGGCATTCCGAGCCACACAACAGCGGTTCGTACATGCATCAGTTGATTATTTGATTTCGAAGAGAAAACAAAACAAGAAAATGAACACTGATGTAGCTTGTCTGTCGATGATAATAATAGTTTCATTGAAAAAAAAAAAAACAAAATGCACTAATGGATCACCCGTACCTGCTCTTATATGTATTCGGTCACATCCTAAGCACAAGATCTTACAAGAAATAATTATCCTCCAGTTATCGAAATATTGAAATTTCGAAAAACATTTCTTTTTTCCAAAAATTTAACAAACAATTTTTCTAAAATTTTGGTATGCAGTATACTGTTTTAAATTGGAGCCCATCTTCTGTGCAAAAATGTTGATCCAAATCATGTGATCCGTTAATGAGAAAACCAAAAAAAAACATGCATTTTTGTCACCAAGTGACGTAGGTTAACGCTAAATATCATACCATGTATGCTTTATTATTATTATTATTATTAAAAAGTTGTTTCAAATATTTGTTGCTGTCATTACTTTGGTTTCATTAACATTCCGCCCAATTAATTTTTTCAAAGGTTTTGTTTGGACAAAATAGCTCCACAGTTCAAGTAATAAAAACAATTTATTTAGTTCGGCAAAATTTGCGAAAATACAAACCTAATTAATGACGTTATTACTAATGCCCGATTTATACGAATGGGCAAAATGCCATGTTATCTCATTTTAGCTCATTCTTTACTGCCAAATTGTCATTTTAAATATCAAATCTTATTAAGCCTTAACTACATTCATCACACTTATTAAGCCTTAACACATTCAATACAAAAGTGAACAAAATATTTTACCTTTTTTCAACATACTGCTCAACCCTAAGTCATAATCCAAGTTTTACAAACGTAACAGTTAGTAAGTTAGTTAGTTAGTCGTGCTCGTTAGCTTCGATGTTCGCCGTGTATGGTCATGTTCGCGAACAAAGCGAAGATTTTAAATTGCATTCAAAAAGTGAGAACTACAAAAATAAAGTTGGGATAAATATGTATATCATGGCTAATCTTCCAGCTGCTTACCAAATTTCATTAAAATCCATTCAATGGTAGAGGCAGGTATATGTTTTGTTCATATTTAAGCCTCTCCCATAGGAACCGTTCGGTTCCATTTTTCGGAATAAAGTGACCTATCTGATAATCGAGTGTGTATTTGTGAATATGTGTGTTCGTGTGTATGTGTGTGTCTGCATGTGTGTATGTGTATATGCTTTTTTGCTTCTTGTGAAAAAAAGCTATGCTAGCTTTTTGCAGAATGAGAAGATATGTTACTATGAGCCCTATGGAAAATTTAAACAAATCTATCCCTCGGGAACCATACATTTTACCGGGATAAAAAGAATGTTGTGTGCTATTCCACACTATAATCTATCTCTGTTCCAAATTTTATCCAGATCTGTTATGGCGCTATTGAGCCAAAAAACATCCATCCATCCAAACTTTTACATTAATAATATTAGTAGGATTATCCGAAATTTTCCAAGTTATATGTATATCATGGAAAAAAAATGTTCGCGTTTTCCCGGAATTTTTCGAATTTTCTATTCTTTCATTCCAAAAGTTATTCCGGAACATTTGGATACAAAATTCCATACAAAAAAATCAATTTTCGATTTTTAAAATTTCCCGATTTTTCTGGAGGGTTTTCCCAAAATTTTCTTACGTAAAAACCTTCTCCTGGATATTACGAACAACTAAAAAAGAATTCTACCCAAATCGACCCATTCGTTCTCAATTGGTGAATTACAATACATTTTTTCACATCATTTTTAATAGTAGATGCACGTGCGATGCTATACGGACTTCCCATTCCACTGGAATTTAATGTCATTTATCCACCTGTAAAATTTCGATTTCGGAGCAATACTAAATCCTAAGCTCTACCCCGGTGAATGCGGGCGTTCACTCATTTATTTTCGGATACTAAGCTATCGGAGTATATCTGTGGACGAATCAGATAGGTTAGCTGAAAGCTGTCAAAAAATCAAAGCAAAACACGTACCAATGAATTGTGCAGTCAGCTGGTTCTATACATTTGTTCTCGGATATCTAAATACTCCAAATTTTTTGGGATAACTGAAGATAGCTTTAATGAGAGCAGCTTTATGTTCATCATATGTGGTTTTGCACGTATTACAAAAACAGAAAGTTATTCCAGATCGCTGAGAATAATTGAGTGAACGTCCCCAATATATGTCGTTAGAATCTGATTTCAGTTTAATGGTGAATAAAAGAAGTGAAAGAAGAACTGAAATTTCTGCTTACGGCCAGTCCAATGGAGGATCTTATTCAAAAAATGCTAATACTTGTTGATAAATCACAGGTACTCAAGAATCCCCAGCATCGAAAAAAGAAAATCAATCAAATTTGCGTTTTGAAAATAAAAATTGTCTTCAAATAATTAGAACATGAATTTGTTTGCATTTATGTCAAAGCGGAGTTGCTAGTTATGTATAAAAGAAATCAATTAAGGCTCCCCCATACTATAGCGAAACTTGCGGCTACAAACACACTAACCCAGTAGTAAATACACTCCTCAATGAAAAATGCCTTTGTGAAATTCTATATGACAGCGGTCATATAGGAGAGATTATCATTGATTTCACTCATGAAACGTAATGCAGTCGATCACCAGTATGCTATTTAAGTAGCATGTTGTAGGTTGCAAGGTAGAGAATAGACAAGAACAAAAAAAGGTAGGTACACAATCATTTTTCATATGCATGAACTCAATGCAAAACCAGGCGCGAAGATTTCCTCCATAAAAAAGATTTTTAATAAAAAAAAAATGATGCTAAGCTTAAACCGTTTTTTGGGGTTTTCCCCTCGTTCGGTTCGCACCACCAGCTACTGTTTTTTGTCTCATCTTTAAATTACATAAAAAACTATTATAGCCATAGGCCTTCACTTGAAATAAATGATTGCAAGAAATGTGTCATGTAGTCAATATTTCTTGTGGAGGTCCCATATGTCTGGATTTTTTTTTATTTTTAGACATAAGAATCAGTATTTATTTCTTGTCTTCTCAAAAGAAATAAACGGAGAAATAAAATTTGACGTTTCATGACATCCCACAATAATCGTGCACAAATTTCTCACAAAACATTGAATCATGATCATAGTTTGCTTATTTTCATGTTAAATTTTAATAATTCATAAAAAAAATGATTGTACCTATTCTAAAGTACATAAAGCGCTAAGCGCATCTTGGAGAAGAATGAAATTTCACGATTTACGTTTGCCCACATAGCAATGAAATATAAGTTTTTAGTAGTTGTGTCTGCAATAATAGCCGAAATAAATATTTCTAATGGAGTCGCGGCCTAAAGAAAAAGAACACACTACCCAGTGTGTTATAGAAATGTGGGTATATTCGCATAAGTGTTTTGCTGGGTATTTGAATTGTAATGCACCGTAGTTGATCCACAGAAAAAAACCGATCGGCCAAATTGATTCAGAATAAGAAACAAATTTTTGTTTGCCCAATGGAAGGATTTAACTTGGCAAAATTGATATGTTTTACCAATAGGAAACCACATACAAATTGCACTAGTGTACAAGCAGGCTTAATAAATTATAAGTAGTTGTTTGGTTACTTCGCAACTCCGTGGTTGACAATTTAAAGCTGAAGTACCAACTTGTACAAGTTAAAATGCTAACCCTAGAATAAAAAGAAAACAATTAATAGCTTGTGGCTTTCCCCTTGTTTTGAATGATGGTTGCAAGTCGCTTCGGTATGCTGCGGACCAGACTTTCCAAAATATTGGATAGAATTCGCTGCCATTCATACTGGCGACTTTCCCAAAAATATGATAAATTTTGGCGCTCATCTAAGGGAATCCTGGCATACAATATGGACCGAAGATGCTCTATTGGATTCAGGTCTGGGAATTCAGGTGGCCATTCTGAAACATTGCTTTGAGTGAAAAACTGCTTTGCCACAGTTCTCGTATGTTTCGCGTTACTGTCTTGTTGGAAAATATGATTTTCCAACGACATTTTAGATGCTGAATAAGCTCAGTTTTCTCTCATAATGCTTACGTAATGAGGACCTGTCATTTTGGTATCAATTTTGACAATCTTACCAACGCTATTAAAAAAAATACCAAAATTCCAAATACTTCCTAGCGAAAGCAAGTCGTTTTCTAATATTTATCTGGCGAAGCAATTTTTTTTCTTAGCTAAATAGTTTCTTAAACCGCTTTTATTCAGCCGCCTTTGAACTGTCCTTGGTTTTATGGGAAGTTGCAGGTCTTCTCTGATAATTCTAGCTGAAGATGATGGATTTTTTCGGGCTTCAATTTTAATTATTCGGTCATCAGCTGCTGACGTCCTCTTCCTTCCACACCGACCTCTTAGACTGGAAGCAGATTCGTGTTCAATAACGGTTATGCAAACCTTCCTTGCTCCAGATATGGACCGACCATACTTTTCTGCGAGATTAAGGAATGTCAACAGACGTTGA
Source organism: Philhelius pedissequus (assembly GCA_910595825.1). NCBI lineage: Eukaryota > Metazoa > Arthropoda > Insecta > Diptera > Syrphidae > Philhelius > Philhelius pedissequus. Next base: position 249,908,226 of record OU343160.1, on the reverse strand, counting down.
CAGTCAAAAACTAACAATGCTTTCAATTCGGCCGATAGCTGATTCGTTTCAAGGCTATATGCAAATAAAATTAAATTTTATGCTAGGAAATTTATAAATTCACATTAATAATATCATTATTACCTTTCGATTATAGTAATATTTTGTTTAATTGAGAACTTAAGAAAATTTTTAAAAGAAAAACACCAAAATTGCCCTTTATTTTGTCACGTGCCTACCTCATGTGCTGTAATATTTATGCTATTCTAATTGAACAGGGAAAAAAAATAACGGAAGAATTTTAGTGGTTTGATACGAAGTGAGAATATGTGACGATAGAGCATTAAATAGAGTGAGAAATCACTCTCACAGCATTTTAAAAGCGATGCAAGTGCGTTTGCACTTCATTTTGTGTGTAAAGGATTTGGGGTGGGGTCGACTTTGGGTGAATGCAATTTTTTTTCGATTTAAACATTTTTTTTTTATTTAAAAGAACATTGCATTTAGCTTCACTAGTGTTTTCATAATCGGTATAACATTATTTTGTTGAGGGCAGAATAATGTGTAAAAATTAACAAGAACGACCCGAAAAATTCGTCGTCGAACTTACACAATATATACTTATGTATGAGATTTATCAAAACGAACAAAAAAATTTGCCGCGTCGAATGCAAACAATATGCACTAATTTAATCTAATCATCAAAACGAATCCACAAAAAATCGAATACAAAATAATAAGAATTCCTCATCGGATAAATGCACAGAATTCATGAACTTATCTTCAATATTCTATGACAATCCACATGTATGTACCAACAAGAAAAATCCTCGTCGAAGTCACGCAATGCATATACCTACTACATTAACTTATGCCAATTCACAGTTAATAACGTTTCGTTACTCGGTACTGAATTGAATACCGTTACTTATTAACGAATACATACGATTCGTTTCAGCCCTAATTTCAGGCTTCGAGAATACCTTGCTGTAGTAGGCGACAACTTTTTCTTCTTCGTCATGAATTTGGATAGTACAGCTCATATTCCAACGTTGCTCGCATCAACGTCGTTGATAAAAGGTTAACCGCAGTCGAATAAGTCAACACAGGGGCATTACATACCCGATCCTTCAGATCCTGATGACTTTTAGCCATCCCAGCAAAATTCTGCATAAAACGACGATAATACGTGCCTAGACCAAGAAAGCTTCGGAGTTGATGTTTGTCTAGAAGTGTTGGCCACTTGTTGACGGTGTCAACTTTTTCTGGATCAGTTTTTACTACTTCGGACGAAATGATATGCCCCAGGTATTTAGCATCGGTCTTGGAAAGCGCACATTTATCTGGATTCAAGGTGAGCTTCGAGTAGTCTTTTGAATACAGCTTTAAGGTTCTCACAAGTCAGAATGCTAATCAAATGCTAATTTCCGGTACACGATGACATCGTTCATGTAAACAAGGTGTTTGAGCAGAACCGATTTATCACCAGTTACTATCATAATTAATGAAATCATACTATGTACTTATTTATTTAATTAATCACTAATTTCATTATACATTGGTTGACTTGTACTAAAACAAATTACATTATATTTAAATTCAAATTTGACGGTAAAATTATACCATTCGCCATATTTTTATATTTCAATTCGCCTTAAATAAAAAAAAAAAAAAAAAAAAAAGCTTGTATCAACCCTAAGTGGAAAATCTTTGTTTTTTTGTGTTCGCTTTCGCTCGTTTTTTCGTATTCGATCTCAGTCAAATAGATATAGATTCTTATTCGTAAATCAGATCATAGTCGGAGTATCAATCGTTCTTTTTCGAACGCTTTGACAATCGGTCGAGGCATCAATCAGGATCGATCTATCCTGTCGAAATTTCAGGAACCATAGAGATCCCGGATTTATGGTCATTTCTAGTATGATCGTTCATTTTTGACGCCCAACGTGGTTGAAGACGTCTCCCACACGAAATTCTTATTTTAAAGTTCACTTTGGTACCCAACGTATACAATAAAATAATAAAACTATATAAAAATTCGCTAACTAAGTGGTAATCTACACTAATACCTACGAGTATATTAAAGTCGTTAGAAACATTAGAACTATAAACTACTCATTATAAAACCGTGTATAGAGAAATATAGTGCAAAACATTGACACTGAACATTTTATCTATAATATTAAATATTTCTCGCCGTGTTCAGTTGCGGTTTCACGAGTGCATGGTGTAGGTGAAGTGCTGAAAACCTAGAGAGCAAGGAGAGACAACAGGAGAAAATCCAGTTGATGTCCAGAAAAAAGCTAAAAGCCATCCAAGACGAATTACAACCGGCACGAGTACGATAACTTTGGCGCCAAGATATAATAACGGTTTTTGGTAGAGGGGCTTAATACAAGCATTTTTTACTATGGGAGGGGGGGTCTATCTCCCCTCGTTTAGGCGGGAGGGGCAATTTTATAAAAATTTACTTAAAATCTTTAAAAAAATATTAAAAAAGAACGGCAACACTTACCGTTATAAATTATACATTTTACAAAAGTCAGAACTCTACAATTTATAATAAATTTTAAGTAAAGTTGTTTCAGTCAATAGTTTTTGAAATAATTGACTTCAAACTCAAAATTTATGAAAAAAAAAGTTAAAAAAATCACTTTGAGTATTATTTTTCTCATGATTATAAATACGAATAAAGAAGTAATTGATGTGGTTAACTGTTCCAATTATATTTTAATCAAACACTGAAAACTATTCGTTTCTATGTTTTCTAGTTTTTGAGAAAATTGAAAAACAAAAAAAAATAATTTTGTATCAGATGGGTACATGTGAAGTTTCTTTTGCATGTAAAGAATCTGGATTTAAAAAAATAATTGATATTATATACATAAACGTATGTACATATGTCATGCCCATTTCAATCTCTTTTTTCTAAATATCCGGTTAGGTACTTGGCCAAAACTTAAACATTTAATATATTTGAGCATGAAAATTTATTGCATTATAAAAAAATTTGCATTACCTTTACGACAACACAACGGCAGCAAATTCTCATAGTTTCTTAATATGCATATATGTTTGTGTCATACATAGATATGCATATAACTATGTACACACATATAATGCAGCCACAGTAAAAAGTATGTATATAGTTAGATCATAAAAAACAAGAGCAAGCATTCGATGTTTGTACCGTTATTTTTATACAGAATTGGTGCAGGTTATTGTTTACCAAAGCCTTTCTTCATTTAACGTTTGAAAGAGTAGTGTTTCCTTTTTAAGAATGGCGGCTAAGCATCCACTTCTTCACCCAAAATTAAATAATTTTTCGATTTTTTGTTCGTTTGGGGATTTGGTGTCAACAAACGAAAAAAGTATCCCGTTTTTAGAAGAAATCGGGTTAATTCCCTCCAAAACGTCTACTCCACCTCTGTGTTGTGATATTTTAATGACCGTGGAAAATTCAAAAAGTGCAAAGTTCGGTTGGTAAATAACCGCATTAACTGCAGTAAAATCACAAAGGTATATATGAAATTTACGATGCAAACAGTGAGATGCCTAAGGGGGGGGGGCATGCTGCCCCCCTGCAACCCCCCTGCTTGGACTCACTATAGGCTTTGGGGAGGGTGAACATTTTATTATATGCAAAGTTTCTTTAAAATTAAAGAATCTTTTGGGTTTAAAGAACAAGTATAGTTTTACTATTTTTCAATTACATATCTTAAAAACTAGAAGACATAAAATGAAGTAGTTTTCTGTAATTAATAAAAAAATAATTGGAGCAGTTAACTACATCAATTTTTTTTTTATCGATATCCATAATCATTAGAAAAATAATATTCAAAGTGATATTTGTAACTTTTTTTTCATAAATTTTGACTTTGAAGTCAATTATTTAAAAAACTATTGACTAAAACAACTTTATTTAAAATTAATTATAAATTGTAGAGTTCGGACTTTTGAAAAAGTTATAATTTATAACTGTAAGTGTTGCCGTTCTTTTTAAATATTTTTTTAAAGATTTTAAGTAAATTTTTATAAAATTGCCCCTCCCGCCTAAACGAGGGGAGATAGACCCCCCCTACCATAGTAAAAAATTCTTGTATTAAGTCCCTCTACCAAAAACCGTTATTATATCTTGGCGCCAAAGTTATCGTACTCTCCCCTTACAACCAACCTACACAACGCCAGAGAAAAAAATTAAGAGCTAAGTATATCCCTAACCAAGGTATGTGTGGTCTAAGTTTTACTCAAATGTGCGTGGCATTTATCAATTCATATTAGAAAAATAATAAATTTAAAACAAATTTAAAATCAATTTAAAACGCACCTTCGATATAAAACAGACCTTATAAATTGATTTATATTGAATATAAATATATAAAATCATATGAACAACATATTTCGTTTTTGCTGCGTATTTTATAAAGTACAAACCTCAAAATATAAAACTTAAATCAATCAATTTAAAACAAAATAAAAAATACCTACTTTTCATATACAAATTTGCCTACTGATCGTCAGTATCCGCCTACAGCATAGTGCTTTCGCTGGAAAAAATAATATACAATCCACAAAAGAGTATACTTACGATCCACCTGTGTCCAATACACACACACAAACAATAGTTAATATTTTGAAAGCTTTCGCCCTAACTAGTTTACCACCACCACACCATTGTCTATTTCGACGGTTTCACCTCATTCTTCTCGGTACTCGTACGCTCGCTCGCTTCTTGTAGTTGGTGCAGGGAATCACCTAAAACTCTAATCATCATCAATATACACCTGATTTCAGTGCATCGATCCTCATTTCGCCCACACATCATTCGCTCAAAGCTCATAGGGTTTTTTTTTGTTGTCCTCGTCGCGGGAGATCTTACTGCATGATCATCGCACTGAAGGAAAGCTTTTGTTGATTGAATTTTCGTCGTTGCTTTTGAAAACAAACAACTTTATTTCGAATTTAAATACAATCATTTAAATTACAAAACATAATTAAATAAAGCTATATCGCCTAATAATTGTAGGTAGTTGTTATATCTACAATTATACTTCTACTAGATATTCATCCTAAGAATTGAATTCGCCGCTATCGTAGGAAAAACTTAGTTCTTGTTAAGTCGCTTGGAACTGGGTTGCCGAATACAAGTTCTATTTTAATTGGAAAAAAAAAATTTAAAAAACCTTTTAAGTCAAATAACACTGCTGATTTGATCGTTCCTGTGTAAAACAATTTTTATTTTTTGTATTCATATTCGCAATGGCAAATAAAGCGGCTACTCTTAATGAATTAAAACAACAACGATCTTCAACTAAAGGAAGCATAACCCGCATGAAAAATATCGTGGAATCAACTTCCAATGTATTAACGCCAACTGAACTTGAGTGTCGCCTAGGCATTTTGGAGTCTTATTTCAAACAGATTTTAGTTTACCAAACCCAGATAGAAGTCCTTGTGCCCATGATAGCTGTCGAGGTGAAATCGAAAATTTGTACTTCACTGCGAAATCAAAAATTGTTGCGCTTTTGGGAACTGGTAGGCGATGCAGTGTTGCAGATGTGACGTTAAGTGGTATCCCAACTTCAACAAGTCATCTCCCTTAACAACGTCTACCCAGGTTTAGTGGAAAATACTCTGAGTATAAGAATTTTGTAAATTCATTCAACAATTTAGTCGAAAATGATTCAAGTTTAACAAAAATAGAAAAGTTTAATTATTTCCTCTCGTGCCTGACAGATCAGGCACTTGGAAGAGTAAAGGCATTTCAAGTCACGGAAGCCAATTATCCTAAGGCGCTTCTTAGTTTGAAGGAACGCTATGACAATGACTGCCTCATCTTCTTGGAATATATAACCGAACTAATTGAACTACCCAAGGTTCCTAAATCATCTCCTACTTTATTAAGGACTTTAGTTGATAATATTTCGGCTCTATTTCTCCATTTAGTTCACTACTTTCGATAGGGTTGTTCGAAAATATTTGTAATGCAATAATAATACACATTGGCATGGCGGCGAAGGTCGATCCAGAAACGCAGTCCAAATGGTATGAACAACTGGACTATAGCAAGTTACCTGAATGGAAAGAATGTGCAACCATTCTCAACAAACGGTGTCAATTCCTGGAAGCTAGTGATAGCAAACGGCTACGTTCGGATTTCACTCGAAAATAATTCAACAAACCGAAGCCCACTTTTGCCAACCATCGTCCTCAAACTTCACTTGCTGTCAATCATCATTCTTGTATCTTCTGTCGGGGCACTACTCATTCGATTATAAGCTGTAAAGGTTTCACGGAGCTTTCGGGAATGTATCGTTATTTTAAAGCGAAACAATTATGGCTTTGTTTAAATTGTTTAGGGTCACAATGTTTCAAATTGTCCTTTGTCCTACAAGTGCAAGATGTGCAAGCAAGCACATCATAGTCTTTTGCAAAGGCACCAAACTATAGAAAATACTTCTTCCAAAAGTACATCAGCGGCATCACATTCTGCATTTGAGAAAGAGCGTGTTCCTGAAGTTCAAGTTATTTTGGCAACAACTTTAGTTCTGATGAAAGACTCATCAGGAGGTTTCCAGTTGGGGAGAGCTCTACTCGATTCCGGTTCCCAAGTCAATTTCATTAATGAAAAATTTGCAAACTCGTTCCATCTCAAAAAACAAAGAAAGATCGTTAGACCGAATCCAACCTAACAAGCACGTTAGGTATCGCTTGGAATCCTCTTTTAGACAAATTCATCTTTTTGTACAATCCAAATCGGACTTACACAAAATACACAAAGAGAGAGATTTTATTTCTTTCCTCGTCCCTTTCTGACCCAATGGGGTTGCTTAGCTCAATTATCATTCAAGCAAAAATATTGCTCCAACAGCTTTGGATAGATAAAGTGGACTGGGATGCATTCATTCCACAAACCATAGACACTGAGTGGCGTCAGTTTATGACCAACCTTCACTCACTTCCAAATCTGCCGATTCCTCGGTACGTTTTCGCAGAAGGTAAGCAAAGTTACCAAATACATGGCTTTGCAGACGCATCCATGAAAGCTTATGGTTGCTACATATATCTGAGAAGCGTAGATACTTGTGGGTCAGTCGCAGTCAACCTTTTCGCCAAGTTCAGGGTAGCACCTGCTAAAAAGAAACAACTTACTCGCTTGGACTTTGCGCGGCCATCTTTTGTCGAAACTCTGGGTTAAAATTCAAAGGGTGATTGGCAGTATCTACTCGAAAGCGTTCTTCTGGACAGATTCGGCAATCGTTTTGCACTGGATATTAATGCACTCCTCAAAACTCAATACATTCATTGGAAATAGAGTAGCAGAAATCCAGGAAACAACAAGGAAGGTAGCTTGGAAACACATTCCAACAAACAAAAACCCTGCAGATGTAGTTTCGCGAGGTTGCACCGTCGATGAGCTGAATAACTCGATTTGGTTCAAAGGTCCAGATTATTTAGTTGAAGAAGAGGAAAACTGGCCGTCTACAGTAGGAATCTTTACTTCTCCAGAGGACATTGCGTTGGAGAAAAGAAAAACCGTTTTGAATTGTCAACTACAGGACAAAACTATTATCTTGCAATAATAGAGCGACTAACCTCATACACAAAAATTGTCCGAATCTTTGGATACGCCAAAAGGTATCTTAATTTACGAGTATGGAGAATCCCGGTTCCTGGTGAATTTCTGACTGCCGAAGAGCTGGAAAATGCACTACAAATCATTATTACAGTAATTCAAAAGCATTACTTTGTTAAAGAAATCGGAGCTATCAATTCAAACGCACCGCTAAGGGGATCAATAAAATCTCTTAATCCATTCATCGAAGAGAATAATGGGCTTCCTTTGTTGAAAGTGGGCGGCCGATTGAAGCACGCAGACATGCCAGAGGGAAGTAAGTATCCATTGTTACTACCAAAGGAGAGCGTCTTCAGTAAAACATTCGTCGAACATCTTCATCATTCAAATTATCATGTAGGTCCCAAAGCTCTTGTCCCGCTGACAAGACTAAGATTTTTGATCATCAACATTCGAGACGTAGCATGACGCGTCGTTCGAAAGTGCCCTTATTGTGCAAGTTATAGACCCAAATTATTAGAACAGGTTATGGGAAATTTGCATGCTAAACGATTAATTACTTCACGTCCATTTATTTGTTGTGGAGTCGACTTCTGCGGTCCAATATATACGTACTACAAAATTCGTGGCAAGGTTCCATACAAAACTTATGTGGCGGTTTTTATCTATTTCTCGTCGAGGGCAGTTCATTTGGAAGCTGTATATGACCTTTCAGCCGATGACTTTATAGGAGCATTAAAAAGAATGATAGGTCGTAGAGGTCTCCCTAGAGACATTCATTGTGACAATGCGAAAAATTTTGTTGGTGCACAGTCCAAACCAAAAGACTTACGCGATATGTTGTTCAAAAAATCTAATCAACAAAATATCATTAATTTTTGTTCAAATGCATCCATAAATTTTCATTTTATACCCCCAGGGCACCCCTTTTCGGAGGAATTTGGGAGGCGGCCGTAAAAGTTGCAAAAGGCCATCTCTATCGCAGCCTAGGAAGTGCCAAGCTGTCATTTGAAGAGTTGTCAACTGTGCTATTGGAGATCGAGGCCATAATGAACTCCAGGCCAATAACTCTGATGTCTACCGACCCCAATGACGTAGAAGCCCTAACGCCAGCTCATCTGCTTATCGGATCACCCCTCAAGGCAATATCTGAGCCAATCGAAGTAGTCTCCGATATCAGCTATCTGCAAAGATGGCGGCGAATAAATGCCGTCAAAGCTCACTTTTGGAAGCAGTGGTCATTAGAATACGTCCAAGAACTCTAAGGTCGTGGGAAGTGGGCGTCGCCCAGCCATAATATCGATATTGACAGCGTTTTCATCATCCACGAAGACAACTTGCCCCCTCAGAAGTGGCTCATGGGAAGAGTTACGTTCTGGGTAGATTTCTACCTGCCAATACCAGTCTTCAAGTCTAAAGTGGAAAACCATTGAGCTTCTTCAATTGCATCCAATGTATCGCTAATTTTGGGCAGCGGGTAGCTATCTTTGTTTGTCACATCGTTCAGCCTACGGTAGTCCACAAAGGTGTTGCCCAAGGGCTTTTTGAATTTTCGAGTAGCCCATCTTTCTTCCTGCTCGATATCATTTCTTCGCATTCTGCTTGTTTAGCCAATGGGATACGTCTTGCTGGTTGACGAATCGGCGAATCTCCTGTGTCGATACGATGTTGCACAAATTGTGTTCGACCATCCTACCCCTTTGATGAGGACGTAGCGTACTCATGGAGAAGACTATCAGTAATACTAAGCTGATGTTCACTTAGATTGGATGACTTGAAAATTTTAGCTTTTATGTAGTTTAAATCTTCAAGATTCAACGAGTTCTGGTTGTCCACTTTCTTGATTTTTGTTATTGCGGACACAGATTCACATTTCCCAACCAGTGGCGGCGCAAGACCTAAAATTAATGTGGGCAAGGTACATATATTTCGCGAGGCCATATGAATGGTCAAGAAGAAGGGAATATAAAATTAAAAATCACTTAAAGTTAAACAGTTTTTTATTCATTAAACCGGTCCTTAGACGCTCAATATAATTGCGCAAAATATTGCACAATATTATTGGCTAGGTGCCCCAGACGGTGCAATATTTCTTCGAATAATTTATTTATTAAATCGCTCGCGGAGGTGTTCACTTCTCGACACTTAAAAAACAGCTAGCAAATATTGTACAATAGTACATACAGACGACACAATATTTTTAGGTTGTACAATAAATATCAAAAGCGTTTTGATTTCCCACAATATATGGCATAATTTGCAATATTACCTACAGACGAACAGTAATATTGTGTAATATCAAAACAGTGTGCAATCAATATCTTATATCGAGCGTCTAGGGGCCGTTTAAAATTCTATTAACACATCTTTGAGTACAGCTTTTGGGAGACCATTTTAACACTAACATAACTTTAAATACAACGTTGGAGCACCTATTGAGCACGCAGACACCATTCTACTACTACTACTAATTTGAGTAAAACTTTGGGATGGTCACAGATAGATTTCGTGTTATAAAAACAACAATGTAAATAAATGGAACTTGCGGGTCAAATGAAGGAAAGATTTGGCTTCTGGCTCATTTTTTCCTTACGATGCACGTTACTTTTTGAACAAGAGAGAAAAAAATTACAAAACATTAGACGAAAAAACTCGAGTCAAGATGAACTGATGTCTAAACTGATCACACCGGTTAGACACATCTACTATTCACAGAGAATTTTGTAGCTCTGTTTAGTATAAGCCGACCCTATTATGAATCTTATTACAACTATGCTCCAATTTTCTTTCAATCTATCACGAAAACATCGATATATCAAAACAAGTAAACATGAAGAAAAAAAATGTTTGAAATATTGTGCCGTTTGCCGTTATCCGTTCATTTAAGGTGTTTTACAATAAATATACCGTAAGCAAGAACATTATACAGGGACATATATGGACAAATAAAGTAAGAATATAAATTTTGAAATAAATGATATCCTATAGATGATTCCCAATAAGAACAGTAAAAGACAGAGGGGGCAGAGCTGTTCGGAGGCAGAAATGCTACGCGAGCTGGTTCAAAGGCATTTAAGGCCATGTGTCAATTGCGTTAAAAGTGCGTTAAATTTGATCCCATGGCTAAATTTTGACGTTACTGAGGTGAATACGGACGTCAAAATTTAATCTGCTCAGGAGCTCGTAAAAATTTTAACCAGTGGATACATTTTGACATTTATATGGAACTTCTGATTTGTGCCCCATTAGAAAAAATAATAATAAAATAAGATTGACCCTAAAATTTGTGATGTGTATATAAATATTGAAATAACATATCTATGCGCGCTTCACTGAATAACCTCGGAATATTTTTTTAAATTAATTTTGTTGGTCAACTTATCTACAATATTTGATAAAAGTTTTGTTGTATGTACATCGTAAAATCCAATCCACAATTGGAGGAAGAGGACCTCCTAAATAAATCCGAGATATTAACCTCGCTCTTAAAGATCAATAATTTCGACAACAGCATCGAGGATGAATCGCTGGACATCAATCTGTCGGCATGTGTAAGAATATCCGCCGACCCCACAATCATCTGTACCAATAGTCTATCGTCATTCTTCTGAAAGGTTTTCTACGAAAGTTCCCAAGCCGACGAGAGCAGCAATGCCATTACAAATCGACCAACAATGGCCGAGTTCATTAATTTCATTAGTCTACTTCCTTCACCGTCACCTGCGCGGATTCACAAACTTGCGACTGGTTGGGAGAGTGATGTACCTTCTCCGATATTTCCATCTCCGACAAAAAAAACATAAAAGTCGAAAACAAACAAAGCAATCGCAAAAAAACCGAAAAGCAGAATGCACCACACAGCCGGGTGAATGATGCTCCTCAGGCTGCTCTTAAATAGTTTTAGGGGTAATTTTCCGATGGCTGTGAATAAGCAAAATGCTTCTGCCACAAAGCCAATCGAATACAAATTCAAATGTGAGCACTGTCAAGTTGTTTTGGAAGCGTTTTAATAGTTTACCCAGCACAAAGCTTCCCACAAGATTCTCATTAAATACAACCAATTTGATCGCGAATTTGCAAATAAGAGTGGTTTGAAGAAACACCTTAAGTGTCACCGTGGGATGCCTGCTGCTTCGTTTTTGTCACTTCGAATTTTATTGTTTCCCAGTTTCTTACATCGATGTCTGTTAATTTCGTTTATAATAAATTTGTTTTTGTATCACTTTGTTTTTCAATCATTTCGCCCTAATACTACGTTTCCACCGAACATTAATCTCTTGTAGATTTACTAATCTCAAAAAGTGTTTCCACCGCTCCAAAAGTAGATTTATTTTGACAGCACTATTCAAAATGCATATATCTTTTCATTTTCTCTTATGATGTAGAAGTGAGACAGGCAGCTTCATCTGTGTCAACCGAAGATAAAAATTCACTTTCCCGATGAATGTATTCATTTCGATATGGAAATAGGGTAGTTCGATTGAAGATTTAAATGAGATTTATTTTAAATCTTCATCTGAGAAGATTAAAATTTGTATGGTAAATCCTGAAGATTTGAAGGAGATTTAGCTAGATCTACTTAAATCTCGGTTTAGTGGTCGGTGGAAACGTAGTATAAGTCTCTTTCGCATTCCTTTCTTTCCCTTTTTACTCGTTTTGCATTTCCGTTAAAAGTACAATGAGTTATTTAGGTCAATGTTATCTCGCCACAGGTTTATTTCGCATTTTGTTTGTTATTAGAATCTATTGTCAGGTGCGTTTTATATAAGACTTTATTACAAGTTATGTACATTGATTTTTTGTTTATGTTTTGTCAAGTGTTTTTGTATAATGAAAGAATTATTTTATTTAAATAAAATATTCAAAATCACGGTTTATTATAATCTCACTTTTAAAAAACCCGTATAATCCCGCTTAGTCCGATTTGTGTTTCGATAAATGTTACACAAAAAACTTTGCATACACCCAAACTCGACCCCACACCAAATCCTATAATTGGCCCAAGCAGGGGGGTTCGTGTGAACTTTAATCATTACATCCAAAAAAAATAACAATAAACAAAGACGAAACACACGTTGGCGAAGTAATCGAAATGAACTACTCGAAAAACTAAATAATAAAAGGCGGAACGAACTAAGTAAAATACCTAATGACTTTTTTTTAAACAAATGTAATTTAAAAACATTTCGACTAAAATACTGAATAAACGAAATGCGAAACGGCTAAAACGAAATAACACAAAAACGAGATGAAAAACAACGAAGGAAACCATACCCGTCACCGTGATGACTCGAGAAATAACGGCTGGAAGAAGTGCCTCAATTGTTGCAAATGTTTAAACCTTGGAAGCCTGTGGATGTATAGGAAAATCTATAGTGATAATAAAAAGTACGGCTGTGATATTAGTGGCCAAAAATTTGTTCAAAAAATTAATCTTACCCACCATCAGAGAGTACATACAACAGAAAAAAATTACGAGTGTGCTGAGTGTCAATAAAGGTAATATAACACAAAATAACAACAATTAATATTTTTGCTTTAAATTATAAATATTATTTATTAAGGATTTCAAGATTAATATGGTAAAATGTACAAAACCGGACGGTGCCTCAAAGTCTACAATCTTGTTTAGCTGGAAAACCGTCCTTTTGCATGTCAAGTATGCAACAAAACACTCTTAACATAACCAGTGCAGAGGAATTGATCATGGCACAAGCTCTCGAAATGGAAGAATTTTGTTTATACAAATCCCAGTTAGAACGGTTCTGTATGCAGAATAATTTTTCTGTAAAGAAGAATTTGGTAATGTCATACAAATGTTTTAATTTCATTTAGTTTTGTTAATTTAATTCATTTTTTATTGCAGGAAACAAAGCTTTGTGCTCAGTAGATTCCTCGCCGTTTTCTTCGCCAGCTTTTTTCGAACTTCCCATTACAGTCACAACATACAGTCACTTCCATCAACTACAATATCGACAGCAGGAAGGACTACATCATCGGAATCTACAACATCTTACATAATGCGCATACAAGTTTACAAGAATCAAACACTTCCGTCCGTCGATACTTTAATAAATGCATGCTTCTTTAAAAATAAAAATCAAAATATGTAAAATTTTTGTTTTCGCACCACCTAAAAGCTATTAAGGAGGCTTTACATGCATCTTCATCTTCATCTGCATTGAAATCTGCAAAAAAAGAGGAAACAAAATAAAAAATTCATACTTGTGCGATAGAGAGCGAAAACCAAAATGGAGATCATCTTCATGTATGAAGATTATAGGAAGTACGAACCTGAAGATTGCAGATTATAGTGAAGATGAACATGTTCATCTTCATTATAGCATTTTCATCTGCACCATAATTTGTTCCGTTCAGATAACGAATTTTAAAGTTTTTTTTTACCATTTCATCTCAGTTTGCTTAAAAACAACGAAAATAGCGAAAATTTTCTTCTCAAAACTACATACCTGAACGCAAAGAACATGTGATTGTGAGATGTGTCAAGGAAGTTATAGCAGAGTTAGAGTAAGTTATTAGTGTGTACCCTGTCTTACTTTTATGTTTGTTTTATATTATTGGCCCGCTCTACTTTTCTTCAAGTCTGCAGATGCAGATCCATGTAAAGCCGCCTTTATGCGTCCACAATAAAATTCTATGGCATTGTGTTGTAGCAATATAAAACAAACGAACGAATTCCCTACAACTAAGACAGAAAATCATTTAAAAACAATTCATGTGATCACAAAAATTTAAATTTGTATTCTTTCTAAGAATTATAATGCGATTTATTTACATAGTCATGTAAGTGTGTTTGGGTAAAATGATTGATTTAAAAAAAAACGTGGGGAGAGTACGATAACTTTGGCGCCAAGATATAATAACGGTTTTTGGTAGAGGGGCTTAATACAAGTATTTTTACTAAGGTAGGGGGGGTCTATCGCCCCTCGTTTAGGCGGGAGGGGCAATTTTATAAAAATTTACTTAAAATCTTTAAAAAAATATTAAAAAAGAACGGCAACACTTACAGCTATAAATTTACAATTTATAATTAATTTTAAATAAAATTGTTTTAGTCAATAGTTTTTCAAATAATTGACTTCAAAGTCAAAACTTATGAAAAAAAAGTTACAAAAATCACTTTGAATATTATTTTTCTCATGATTATGGATATCTATAAAAAAATAATTAATGTAGTTAACTGCTCCAATTATTTTTTTATTAAACACAGAAAACTACTTCTTTTTATGTCTTCTAGTTTTTAAGATATGTAATTGAAAAATAGTAAAACTATACTTGTTCTTTAAACCCAAAAGATTCTTTAATTTTAAAGAAACTTTGCATATAATAAAATGTTCACCCTCCCCAAAGCCTATAGTGAGCCCAAGCAGGGGGGTTGCAGGGGGGCAGCATGCCCCCCCTTAGGCATCTCACTGTTTGCATCGTAAATTTCATATATACCTTTGTGATTTTATTACAGTTAATGCGGTTATTAAGTGTTTCTTTTTTTTATGTACATAAACATGTATATAATATCAATTATTTTTTTTAATCCAGATTCCTTAAATGCGAAAGAAACTTTACATGCACCCATCTGATACAAAATTATTTTTTTTTGTTTTTCAATTTTCTCAAAAACTAGAAAACATAGAAACGAATAGTTTTCAGTGTTTGATTAAAAAATAATTGGAACAGTTAAATACATCAATTACTTCTTTATTGTTATTTATAATCATGAGAAAAATAATACTCAAAGTGATTTTTTTAACTTTTTTTTCATAAATTTTGAACTTGAAGTCAATTATTTCAAAAACTATTGACTCAAACAACTTTACTTAAAATTTATTATAAATTTTAGAGTTCTGACTTTTTAAAAAAGTATAATTTATAACTGTAAGTGTTGCCGTTGTTTTTAAATATTTTTTTTCTAGATTTTAAGTAAATTTTATAAAACTACCCCTCTCGCCTAAACGAGGTGAGATAGACCCCCCCTCCCATAGTAACAAATGCTTTTATTTAGCCCATTTACCAAAAACCGTTATTATATCTTGGCGCCAAAGTTATCGTACTCGTGCCAAAACCGTAATTATTATACGATAATGTAAAAAAAGGAGTCTATATGACTGCTGATTATATTATACATATAGATTACAATTGAAAAATAATTTTTATTCCACATGCGCGACATAATTATTGCTAAACAGACTCTTTCGATTATTTACGGTTTTTATACGGTTATAAAAAAAGTAAAAAAAAATGATTCCATTTACTTTAAATTTAAAAAAAAATACTAATAAACATTCAATTTGAAAAAAATTTCCTTCACTTGATGGTTACCTGAATTTATTTGTATGAGAAAAGAAAAAAAAGAGATTATACTAAATATCCATGTGCCTTTATCAGTAAATAAATGATTATTTAACGAGTATTTAATTGTTTGTCTTAAATATCCAGTGTAGTTTAGTGATCAGTGCTTTGGTTCAGGTGGAGAATTGAAAATAGAGATTTTAAATTTTTTTATCGGGGTTCAAAAAATACTTCATTTTTCCAACACCCAAACACCTTAATCTTGGTGATATATAGAACTCAAGATATATTTTATGCTTTTACTTGCGATTATAGGTACTATAAGGCAAGTTATGTATTCCTAAACAATTTTTTTTCTAACAATCAAACATGACATTACGATCATAGAGTACACCAAAAATGTGGATCCCACAATTCCGTCTGTCTGTCTGTCTGTCCTCGAACCTACAGCCTAAGCGGTTGGATATATTTGCTTCAAACTTGGTACATATTATTTTTTCGGTATTATGCCCACAGTTTTTTCATTTTGTTAAGTCGACAAATAAGAGTATATCCCATACATATTTTTGGGCCAAAAACAAAAATCTTATTTTTCTCAAAAACGGGTCCAACGATTTTTATTAAAAAAAGTACATTAATAAAAGGAATACGAATTATTGCTGCTAATGTTTTTTTGGAAAAAAAAATTATTTTTGGTACCTCTAGTAGAATACCATTTTTTTTTGTTTTTCGGTTTTATGGGAAACGGTTAATTAAATTTTTTTGACTTTTTTTTGCGCAGAAACTCCTAATTAGCTTAAACATTATTATAATCCAAAATTTTTGCAAACAATTTTTTTTTGGAAATAAAAAAAAAACTTTTTTTTTAAACTTAAAAGTTCGAAGACGACTTAATGGTTTTTGTCGAAACTTTGTATTTGATAGTTTTTTGACATTAAAGGTAAAAAATCTATATTCCTAAATAAGAAACAACGGTACCTTCCATACAAATGTTAAAAAAAAAACTTTAAGAAAAAAATGTATTTCTCGAAAACGGCTCTAAGAATTTTAATTAAAAAATGTGCGTGCTCTTAAATTAGTACAGTCCAATTTCAAGTATAAAAATATTTTTTTTTGTACTTATTAACGGTACTTCCCATAGAACCACTTTCCATATTTTCCACTTTCTCATCATTTGGTGAACCGATTAAGATAATTTTTTTATACAAATGCTCCCTAATAAAACTGCATACCAAAATGTTATACAAAAGAGTTTTTCGATTTTTAAAAAGTAAATAAAATCCTATTTTTTAATAGATTTTTCAAAAACCAGTCACAGAATTTTTTTGAAATTTGAATTTTATATGTATATTAATAATATCTTCAAAATGGCTTTTGAATTTTTTTTCTAAAAATGGATTCAAAATTTTATACATAAAAAATTAATTTATTAAAAAACCTCTTCAACGATTTTTTAATTTTTGTTGATATATTCTTATTTATCCACGAATTCAAATGGCATCTTTGTTTTTCCTCAAACTATAATGGCTATGCAATATAAAAATATTTAATTATGTGTATTATCTATTAATTTCTACCATTATTATTATTCCCTTTTTACGCATTTTTGCGTACGTCACTGAATACAAACTGCAATGTAGGGCATGAATCTTATGTATGCATATTGCACCTTAATTACAAAGTTATATGCATATAGCTACCTACTCACCTACATCCTTCATTTGCACGGGTGGCCGTGGCGCGATAGTTGTGTTCTCGCCTGTCAACCTCGTGGTCGCAGGTTCGATTCCTGCCGTTGGTTGTCTATGTCTTCTTATATTCCATTAAAAAAACAATTATAAATATTCTCATAAGATGAGTCGCGGGCTTACTCATTACATGCTGTTCAGGCATAACACTAACAATATGTGATTGAGTAAACTACTCATAAATATGACAACACAATAAAATAAAATAATGCGAATTACAAGAGACATAAATAAATAAGACACGGTCATTTTCTCCGCATTAGTTATGCCGCCATCCCTGGAGAGAAATCTGAGACAACAACCACCGTCTCAATACTTCGCGCCCCACACATCTTTCTATCCTTCTTTCTCTTCTTTCACCGGATGCCGCGCTGTGTTAAAAACATATAAAGGGTATTCATAATCCATTGAGCGTGTGCAAAGTTATAAAAAAAAAATCACATGTTTACATACTTCCATCTATATGTGTATGCATGTACATGTACATGCATTTTACTCTCCCAACTTGCGTAATAAAAATACAATAATAGATTTAAATATACATTTATAGTCAGGTACGTATTAACTCTTCGCTGAATGATTCATTCGACAATTCATTATTCTAAGAATTAAGGTAATATTACCTACAGTCTCTAAACCTGCATACGATAACTACACCTTTCTAACTAAACCGCAATGGTTAGCTATATACATTAAAGTTGTTAGCTACAAGAGCAAGTTCGTACGATCCAGTCGTGCATTTTACTATAAATATAATCAATATAATCTTGATTCAAGGGTCAAGTTGTATGTGAAAATAATGTAGTTTTAAAACAAAATGTAATGCAATTGAATTTTTGTAGATGCATATTATATATATATATATACATACATAAATAATAATATAATATAAGACCAAAACAATATTAACTGTGATTTAAACCAAATACATACTTTTTTATATAAATAAATTGTGTTTTATTTATTATTCCATTAGGACATGCTAAGAAGCTTTTCAAGGAGTGAATTATAAACTACTAATGCTTCGTTGGAATCAAGCATTTCATTTCCTACCTGTGAACCTATTCTTTCGCGTTTCATTTCTTCTGGTTCGTCTGTTGGTGGACTTTGGAAAACAACAAAATAATGCAATTTAAATTGTATCGTATTTCTAAATCACCACTATGATCACATATATTATGCAAAACATATCCGACAAATATAGCTTTATGCTATTTTCTACTCTCAATTCAAGGCATTTGTTAAAAATATTTCTCCATCTTGTTTTCATTATACCAAAACAACACTCCGCAACGTTTCTTGCCATGACCGTATTGAATTTTTTTTTCGTCAGAATTTGCATTTTTAAGCCTAGTACGCTGCTGATGCGAAACGAAATTTTTCGTTGGTCTCCACTAGGAGAGCGAAATGCTAACGAAAACCACAGCGGAAAAATATTTGCTGAGAGTTCTGTAAGCTCTCAAAAACAATTGACAAGTTGTAAAAAAAAAAGTAATTTTGTCACCAAATTATTTTTAGATGGAAAATTTTTTGTCGCCAAATTACTTTTAGATGTAATTTTCTTGAAATAATTCTTGGATTTAAAAATTGTTCTTGTTACACATAGAGGATTTAAAATAAAACTCAGAACCGTTTAAATGATGGAAATTAAGCAAATACTTTGGGACTTATTAACTGGTTTATCTGCCGATTTGATGAAATTTCTATCAATTTTAAGAAAATCAATGAAATAGGGAGGTAAACCACTCTATAATTCGAAAACTACGTCCTTCATTGGGATGGTGTAAACGGTTATGAGTTCTAATTTATGGTTTCTTACTAATTCCGGATACCATTTTCAAGTCCAAGAATTATTTCAAAAAAATTATATATAAAGGAAATTTGGTGACAAAAAAATACATCTAAAAGTAATTTGGTGACAAAACTACTTTTGGTTTTGTTAATGCTTCCTTTGAAAGTATGAAGTTCTGATTCAAAAAAGATATCGCTCGCCTTTATTGGACAACCCGTCCCAAAGATATAGTTCAAAAGCTATTCACTGTTCACCTTGAAATACATAATCTGGAAATACTTTGAAGTGTATCTTTGGAACGGGTTATCCTAAAAACTTGGTTGATACCTTTTTGTAATCTACTCTTGATGCTCTCAAAATCAGCATCAAAAGTTTTTATGTAGAAGCCTTATTGCAAAAAATCACTCTTGAAATACGCTATTTAGAATGATGTATGCGTATTTCTGGAGCTATTTTTTTTTTAATACAACTTATTTGCAAAAAATGTTGATGTTTGCTTTGAAAGTATGAAGTGCTGATTCTAAAAAGATATCGCTCGCCTTTATTGGACAACCCGTTCCGAAGATATAGTCCATTATATTTATAGTCTGATTATATTTTTCAGATTATATATTTCGAGGTGAACAGTGAATAGCTTTTGAACTATATCTTTGGAACGGGTTGTCCAATAAAGGCGAGCGATATGTTTTTTGAATCAAAACTTCATACTTTCAAAGGAAGCATCAACATTTTTTGCAAAGAAGTTGTATTAAAAAAAATAGCTCCAGAAATACGCATACATCATTCTAAATAGCGTATTTCAAGAGAGATTGTTTGCAATAAGGCTTCTACATAAAAACTTTTGATGCTAATTTTGAGAGCATCAAGAGTAGATTACAAAAAGGTATCTACCAAGTTTTTAGGATAAGTCGTTCCAAAGATACACTCCAAAGTATTTTCAGATTATATATTCCAAGAGAAAAGTGAATAGCTTTTAGAATATATTTTTGGAACGGCTTGCATTTTCACTTGTTCATCAGTGAGTTTTCTTAGTGGGTTAGTACTTGACCGCTCTGCTACGCTGCGAATGCTCTTTGATCGATTCCCATTTTAACTATAGGTCTTGCTTCCTCAATTAACACCAAAATCGAATGAATAGTAAAAATGCATGGCCTTATATGTCAAATCCAATTGACAAGTGACCAGCTTGCAAGCAGCTTGATTTGCTATCAAATTCACGAGCAGGGCATCTGCCATACGATGGTTCAATTACATTAAAAAACTTCGTCCAGAAAAGAAAAAGAAGGTAGAGATGTCAATGCGAGGTAAGTGATTTGTCATCATCTTCTTTCTATCAACACAACAAAGGACTGGCGAGGTCATCACCTGAAATTGTAGACTAAATAACAATTTTCACGAAGTAAACATTAAACAGATTATCTTAACTTGAGAAATAAGTTCTGGGGTATGGTATAAAATCGCCAATCAATGAGATCGGAAACAGGCTTTCTAAATAGAGGTGGGTATCGTTTAAGATGGCCTTTTTGCAACCAAACATTATTGTGGTAACGATGATTTCCTTAATTGTCGTTGGTGCAGCGGAAGGCCGCTTACCTTTGGCTTCCGGCCTAGATACATCTTGTCCCGACCATGTCGGAAATTCATATTCATACTGCCAGTAGCGGGCGGTCGATTAGATTTTTTCTATGTGGCAATTGAGTTAATTTATGTGTTAAAAGTATGTAGTTAGAAATGGTGAGTGTTTTTTTTATATTTATATGGTGTCAAAGGTCGCATAGAATTTAAAAGTCGGAGTAACACATGTATTTTAAAAATCATGACATGGACAGTTAATTGCAGAACAAACAACTGAATCTTGATTATAATATTTTTATTTAGTAGTCACTTAAAATAAATTAATTTTAAAAGGACATAGGTTATTTTTAATCTAAGCACTAGCACTAGGTATGAGAAAAGTCTATAGTTGGTTATAATCAGCACTCCAAATAAAGATCAGCTATATCTTGTTCGCCAATAAGATATGTGAAGGGTGTGCTTCTTTCCAACTTCCCATTTTCATTTTGCAGATATAGTTTAGTCGATTTTGAAATTGGTTTTGATACAAAATTAGAATTGAATGTATTTTGAATAGTTTTATACAGGAAATGCATAGAAAAACCAGACACTAGAGAAAACACAAAGCCAAAGAAAAATCAAATAAGCATTACAAGAGCTTGACTTTTTTTATATAAAAAAAAATGAAATGTCAAAATTTCGCAAGCAATTAATGTGCAGGTCAATTAAATTGAGAACGAAAAGAGTGGAGAATTGTACTAAGAAATCTACTACAGCTATCCACTAAAATTACACATTTCGTCGTTCAGCAGCGTACTGGAAAACGAAAAGTAGAACGAAATTTTTCGTTCATGATTTCGTCGTGTCATTTTTGTATGGGATTTTTCGTTTCGCATCAGCAGCGTACTAGGCTTTAAACGGTATTATTATAGGAATCAGGTGCAAACGACAGGGGTGTCCATTGTATATACATCTCTATAGTACTACTATGGAACATAAAAATTGGGTTCTTCTTGAGTGATCCAGATGTCGTCTGTGTCGCTGTTTCAGCTTTGAAGAGATTAGTTTCTGGACGCGGGTGGAGGAAGAAAGGGGGAAAAAGAAGAGTTGAGGTAGTTTAATTTCGTTTCCTACAACATTAAGGAGTATAAGAGAGAAAACCAAATGTGATTTCTTTTTTGACATCACATGTTTTATTTTTTTATCTTTTAAGTGGATGAGGCAAAGAGGAAAACAAAGTTGATCATTCATACATACGATATCATTTGAAGGTATTTTATTTCTCATTTTATTTGTGTTTGTAGCAATTTTATTAATGTTGCTGGTTTTCATTCTATACAAAGTTTTGCATTCTTGAATTACGTACTTACAATGCTACTCACTTACAATAGTTTAGTACTGAATATTGTTGGGGTAGTTTCACTGAGTTTATACATCTCATGTATGTTTGTATGTTTGTTTATGGTATGGATTTTATTTATTTCATTCTAGGTACCTATTTGGATTTAGTGATTTTTGTATGGCCTTTGTTTCAATAAGTAGGATTCGCTATTAAAACCATTACTTTCTTACCTCGTAACGAATGATTTCGGATTGAATGTCTTTTCGTGACATTGTGTGTTTTGCTTGGCAGCTATAAAAAAAAACAAATATACCTACCTACCTATTCAGTTATCAATATTTTTAATTTTTTAATATTATTAATTTATTTTTTCTGTAGGTAGGTAGGTACGCTGCCACTTCAAAACAACTAGGTATGTATTGTATCCGCGCACTCAAAATGCTATATAAAAATCTTTAAAAGCTAGGTAAGTTCAAAAAAAAGGTAATTATTTTGACAAATTTTGAGTACCAACCTATTATTTTATTTATCGTTTCAGACTTGATTCCAATACGTGTCCAAAAGCAGCTCAGTCAAACTTTCAAGAAATCGAATCGGAGCTAAATTAGCATTAAGATAAGTAAAAGACAAATGTAGGTATTTACATACCTACTTAACTAATTTTTTTAAATAGGTGGCATGTGGGGCAGGTGATGCTTTGCTGTTTGTTCAAGCTCTAGGTACCTACCTACCTATTTACAAGTTCACAAAACAAAAATGTATATTTGTTTTACTTTTAAACTAATAAATAAATAAATATTAAATGTAGCTAGGTGTAGGTATATTAGAATTTATTGGAAAACATTATTATTATAAAAACATGAACAAAATTAAACAAAAATCTGCATTTTTACTTGTGATATATTAAGGTTGTATGTTTGGTGTGTGTGTATGTAGGTATTTAGGTACAATTGGATGAAGTACCCACATAATAAAAAAAAAACTGACTTAAGGTTTTCCTCAATCTCAGAACATTATACAATAATAGTTAGAAGCTGAAGCGATTTTCTTCAAACATTGTAGGTAGGTGCATACTGCATACACACTTATAAACCTATTTCATCATTATGAAAATCCAATCGAGTGTTAGAATAAAGGCGAACGTTTTTTAATTCATTGATTTTCGCACATTAAGTGAATATTATACTGATCTATTGCTCTTATTCATTGGTCGAAAATCGAATTCGAATTTTTAATATAAAATATTCAATAAATGTGTGATAATAGTTGAATGAACTACGTTAGCTTTCAGTGGAATACTCCATTGGTTATTCAAAATGAGGACAATATTAACTTACGCAGGCAAATTCTAAGTTCTTATACATTGACATAAGGTAATGTTAATTTGGTTTTAAGCACAATTGAATAGAAAATATTGACATAATTTAATTTGGTTTTAAAAAGGTATGAATCATAAAATAAACTATTTTTTTAACGATAATTTCCAATACGATTTTATAAAGTAGCACATAGCACTATTGAAAAATGAAATGCCTTCAAAACAACATCATATGCATGGATAACTCCAACGTTTTGATTAAAATTAAAACTAATTAGGTAGTACATACTTATTTTCATTTACATCCGCTAACATATTTTGCAAAATAATTACCGATGTTAAAACATCATCTTTAATCAACTTATCAATTACCTACTTTTTTTAAATAAGCAATAGGTACAAAGTTTTCTCACTTATTTAACAATAAAACTTGGTTATACACTGTCGATTTTTTGGTACCTATTTAAATGGATATTTTATGTATGTATGTAAATAAACTTATTGAGTTCGATAAAATGTTATGTCGATACGTAAAATTTTTTGAGGTATATAAATACAAATTTCATAAATACGTACGATTTTGCGCTGCCGCGATATGTTTTGAGAAATTTAACAATTAAATCGTCTAGAGTTAGAAGGGGTTAATTGACATCATTGTATACACATCTCTATAGTACTACTATGAAACATGAAAATTGGGTTCTTCTTGCATAATGCAGATGTCGTCTGTGTCTCTGTTTTCAGCTTTGTGGAGACTAGTTTGTTTACGTGGGCAGAGGAAGAAAGGGGAAAAAAGAAGAGTTGAGGTAGTTTAATTTCGTTTCCTACAACATTAGGGAGTATAAGAGAGAAAACCAAATGTGATTTCTTTTTTGATATCACATGTTTTATTTTTTTTTAACTTTTAAGTGGATGAGAAAAAGAGGAAAACAAAGTTGATCGTTCATATATACGACAACATTTGCAGGTATTTTGTTTATCGTTTTATTTGTGTTTGTAGCAATTTTATTAATTTTGCTGCTTTTTCCTTCATATACATAGTTTTGCATTCTTGAATTACGTACTTACAATGCTACTCACTTACTATAGTTTGGTACTGAATATTGTTGGGGTAGTTTCATTGCGTTTATACATCTCATGTAGAGGTATACAATGGTAGTTTGTATGTTTGTTTATGGTTTGGATTTTATTTATTTCATTCTAGGATTTGGTGATTTTTTTTACTTACATACCTATTTCATCATTATGAAAATCCAATCGAGTGTTAGAAGAAAAGCGAGCGTTTTTTAATTCATTGATTTTCGCACATTGAGTGAATATTCTAATGAGCTATTGCTCTTACTTATTGGTCGAAAATCGAATTCGATTTTCTTGAATAAAATATTCAATAAATGTGTGATAATAGTTTAATGAACTACATTAGCTTTCAGTGGAATACTCCATTGGTTATTCAAAATGACGACAATATTAACTTACGCAGGAAAATTCTAAGTTCTTATGCATTGATATAAGATAATGTTAATTTGGTTTTAAACATAATTGAATAGAAAATATTGGCATAATTTAATTTGGTTTTAAAAAGGTATGAATGGTAAAATAAATTATTTTTTTAACGATAATGTCCAATATGATTTCATAAAGTCATTACGAGTGTTGTGATAAATTATATATTGAGTTGGGTCAAAACAATATAGGTACATAGGTACAAAAGTACAAAATCAAACTTTCGAGTTACCAGATTTAAAAGTTATATCATTTGTTTTAAATTAGGTAATTAGGTAATGTTGCGATGTGCAACAATTTTGAAATTTATTGGATTTCCAAATATAATAGTAAATTTAAAGAAATCGTTACGAACCTGTATGTTGTTATGATCCATGTAATTATTTTTTTTTGGAAAATAAAAATGTATGGAAAAATCATATGCCTTCAAAACAATATCATAAATGCATGATAACTCCAACGTTTTGATTAAAATAAAAATAAGTTAGGTAGTACATACTTATTTACATTTACATCCGTTAACATATTTTGCAAAATAATTACCGATGCTAAAACTTAATCTTTAATCAACTTATCATCTACCTACGTTTTACTTCCAATTATAGGTACTATAAGGCAAGTTATGCATTCGTCGAAAAAAAAAGTTTTGAGATAAAAATCACACGTGACATTACGATGATAGCGAAGACAAAAAAGATGCCAGTCTGTCTGTATGTATGTATAGAAACCTACAGCCCAAGCGGGTGGGCCGAATTGCTTCAAACTTGGTCTATGGAGTTTTTTAGGTATTGTGCAGAGGGGAAATTGAAATTTTTTTAGATAAAAAAATAACGGTACCTGCCATATAAAAATCAGTTTTTCGAAAACGGGTGGGCGATTTTTTCTGAAATTTTGCTTTTAAATTTATATTATTAAATATTTAAAATGTTCGTACCAATTTTTTTTTTAGAAAAAATTTTAGAAATTTATATATAAAAAATTAAGTGAATAACGACTTTAAAAATACTTTTAGCTGTTTCCATTAAAAATCTTTTGCATATAATGTGATAGAACATAGGAGCAAGTACGTGCGATCCAGTCATGCATTTTATTTTTTTAAAGCCTTGAAATATTTAAAAAGACTACACACTGACTTATAAAACTAAAAGAATAGCTGCATGAGTATGTAAGCACCTACGTACAATGTATATTTAAGTCTAGATTATGGATTTTAATCATGTTACTTAGGAGGGGAATGTATAACTATACCTACATAGATGGAACCTAGGTATGTAAATATGTACATACCGTGAATGTCAAAAGTAAGTAACCACCCATATGGTTTGTTGAATAATATACAATATAAACAACAAATTAAAGAAAAATAGATTTCCAACAATATAAAACAAAAGCTTTATTATAGCAGTAAATCAAAATAAACATAAAAATGCAAAATAAATCTAATTTTTACTAACAAAAAAACATATTCCATATTTTACATGTCGAAAGTAAAGAAACATCTGTTATTTCTTTAATAAATATATTCAGTTAGTACTTCGCTTGGCTCTCTTTAGACTTTATAACTTCTTTAACTCTACCTGACATGGATAGAACAAAGTTATTTGTAACATCAAAACGTATATGGGACCATTCTTCAACTAAGGCCTTTTTTAAATCTTCTCCAAATGATCCCATAAATGTTTATGGTGTTTAGGTCGGGCTTTTTTGAGGGTAACCATGCTGTTTTGGAGTTCGATAAAGCAACCATTCTTTAACGAGCCGCGAGGTATCCTTAGGATCATTGTCTTGTTGAAAGATCCACTTGCTAAGCAAACCTAATTTGTCTACGCTCGGTTGCACGTTATTCTTTAGGATGTTAAGATAGTCTTGCTTATTCATTGTTCTTTTAATGAAGACAAGATTTCCGACCCCAGATGCCCCAATACACCTCCACACCTTCACTGAACTTCCAACATGTTTCAGGGTGTTTCTTACGTTTTGTTCACTAAATTCTTTATTAAGCGTTTTAGCTTTTTTAGTTTTCAAGTACGTTTGAAATTCTCCAATGTTTAAAATTTTTCAAATTTATCAATATTCTTTCACTGAAACAAGGTTTCTATTAACAATTTGGCCATTTTTCTAATATAATGTTACTTTTTCTTCAAATCCACAATAGATTTTTGCGTTTCCAAAGAAATTTCACTTCTCATTGATAAAAAGTAATTTTGCACTACTGTTAAACTTTTGAACACAACTTCAGCTTACAATCTGAAGTGATGTAAAAACAAAGATTTACCTCCACCGCCAAACCTATTAGGTTTTTTTATTTTATTAGTGAAAAATGTACTAGTTTTATTTTAAATTTTTATTTTGATTTACTGCTAATAAATAGAGCGTTTGTTTAATATAATTGAAATTCCATTTATGATTATTTATTCTTATTAAATTATATATTATTCAATTAATCATATGGTTTTTACTCACGTTTGACACTTACAGTACCTATATAATAAAATTGAAGGATATAAGTTATAGGTAGCTATATACATATACATAATCTTATATGATTGGTGAAATATACATAATATTCATGTCATTTTTAAAGATATGTAAATTTAAATGTATGATAACCTACATGGTACCTATTATATAATATGTATGTTTTCAGTAACGGAAATAGCAAATACATGCCTGTATATAGGACACAAATTGAAACGCAAAATTAAAGTAGTAATGTTATTAATATATGTGTGTAGATGGTCCGCATAAAAGTTTAATTTCAAAAAAAAAAATTAATGATAAAATATATTTTTGTTTTCTTAAAAGTGGACTGCACTATTCTAAGAACGCACTCATATTGTTTTATCAAAATTGTTTTCTAACATTTGTGTTGCAACGGTACCTGTTGTTTTTTTTCGGCACAACATTTTTGTTTAAGTACCTATTCAAGAAAATGTCAAAAAACTTAAAATACGAGGTTTTGAAAAAATCAATTAAGTGTTTTTCGAAATATATTGAGTTAAAAAAATTTGTTGAGTTTGGTTTACAATACCTTTTGAGTTTTTGGGAGCTTCTCTATAATGAAATTTAAAAAAAAAATCAAATAAGCCGTGTTCCAAAAAATCGTGAACCATGACCATTTTTCCAAAAAGAAAAAAAACGATTACTACCTTTTCCCTTCATTAATCCACTAATTTTTTTCAAGATTTACCTTTTTGGCATAATAAAATTTACCGTTATTTTTGGTCTCAAAAAATGCAAAAAACCTATGGGCATATACCTATTACCGAATTATTATTACCAAGATTGAAGAAAATCTATGCACGTGGTTAGGCGGTGGACTCACACACAGACAGTTAGACGGAATCGTAATGTAAGGTTTAATCAAAATCACGAGTTAAATTTGTTTACGAATCCAAAACTTGAAATATACATATGTATGTAGGTAGTATCTCGCAATTAAAAAGTTATACACATTCTTTTTAATAATCAAAAATGCGAAAAATAATGCATTCCTAATGATAGGTATAGGTACGTATTAAATAAAATAAAATGAAAAAGTTATCTCATAAAATTTATTTTTTAAATGTTAGTAGGTATATATACCTATACCTAAACTTGCGGACAAATTTATTTTCAAGCAAATTTATTGCTGAAACGAAAAGTGCAGTAAATCAAGTTCAAAAATTCTTTTTGTTTAACACAAAACGAACACACGGCAAACATTTAATATAAATCCATGTGTATGTACATGTAAGTAGATTCTCCAATTTTAAATTAATGTGAGGAAAGAAAAATACATAAAAAAGGTATATTTTCTGTGCTCTTGCTTTAACTTTAGAAAATCTTAAAGCATATGCATTCTTCTCCCTTTGGTTTTCACTTAAAAGGTATAATTTTTGCTCTTGCTTTAACCTTAGAAAATGTTAAAGCATATCCACTCTACTCCCTCTTGGTTTTTAATTAGGCTATACACATTTTGCAAATGAGCCCAAGATAGTAATTCTTATAGCATCTACCAGGTGGCTCCCCGGACGTTCCTCTTCATGATAGTACTATAGAGATGTATATACAATGGGATATCCACTATACCCAAGTAGATAACACTATGAGTTCATATTCGTTTGTCCATCCACCATTGTATATACATTTCTAAAGTACTATCATGAAGAGGAACGTCCAGGGAGCCACCTGAGCAGAAGCTATGAGAATTACTATCTTGGGCGCATTTGCAAAATGTGTATAGACTAAGTGAAAACCAAGACGGAGAAGAATGTATATGCTTTAACATTTGCTAAAGTTAAAGCAAGAGAAAAGAAAATATACCTTTTTTGTGTATTTTTCTTTCCTCACATTTATTTAAAATTGGAGAATCTACTTACATATGTACATATGCATGTATAAAGATTTTTGGAAGAGTTGTATCCCGTTAGACCTAGTTTTGCGCTTGGCATTATTATAATTATATATATATAGGTATGTGTGAATTAAATGTTTGTCGCGTGTTCGTTTTGTGTTAAAAAAAAAGTTTTTGTCAAATAGCCCAACTCGGAAAAAAGTATTGTCAGATTGAAAACCACACTTCTAAAAAAAACACATGTTATATACAAACATTTTTATACAAAAAATATTGGTATGGCAATTATAAGCATTTAACAATATAAATTCAAAAATATAATTTCAAAACCCGTTTTCAAAACAAAACAAAGATTTTTTATTCAAAAAATCAAAAAAAAAAAAAACTTTGGTAGGTATGCAGTATTATTTAGAATTCGAAGGATCTCCTATATATAAACTTTGGTAGAAATCCGTGGAGCCGTATATTATAAATTCCGTTTTGAGCTTTGCCAATTAAAGGCCCAAGACTGATTAAGCTTGAATAACCAAATGGAATACATATTATTTTAATTTAACCTTTACACAATTAATTGATTCAATTAGTCTCTAGTTAAAAGTGTACTTCTATTGAGAAATAATGTAGAGATTAATCAATTCATTATTAAAAAGTATTGTTTTTGATATTTTATGTAAAAACCTAATAAATTGAATTGAAACCTACCAACCCACCAGAGCTGAAAAAAACTACCAAGTTTGGTAGAATCCTACCAAAACGGCAACCGTGCCCTGATCGTCGGTTTGTTTTGAGTTTTAAAAAAATATTAAATTCACTTAATTTGGTGTTTTGATAAGTAATTGAGTTGTAATGTATATACAATAAATGAGTGTAATTCAAGCAAATTTTAAATACTTACCTCCTATGAATTTAAATAAACTCTTTTTGTGCGATAAAAGTGTTGTGGCATTGAAGATAGGTAGGCATGTACTTATGTAGGTACACTCAGATATTTAAATACCAACAATGCTTGTGATTTAAATTCAGGTTCAAACCGTATTGGAGTAAAAATTAAAAAGGTAAATTAAATACTGCCAACGTATAAATATTATTTATTCTTACATATTAAAGCAATAAATTTACATTTTTGTAATATGAAAATAATGTAATATGTATACCTTCTTATATTTAAAATATAAATTTTATGAGATAACTTTTGCATTTTATTTTATTTAATACGTACACATACCTATCATTAAGAATGCATTATTTTTTGCATTTTTGATTGAAAAGAATGTGTATAACTTTTTACTTGCTATATACACATATGTACACAGGTACTATCTAGGCAAGTTTTGGATTCGTAAAAAAATGTATCTCGAGATTTTGATCAAACTTTACATTACGATGATAGAGAAAACGAATCAATTGGGTCCAGCAATTCCCTCTATCTGTCTGCAAATCCACCGCCTAAACGCGTGGATAGATTTTAGTCAATCTTGTTAATAATAATGTACTTTCGGTAATAGGTAGATATACATGCCCACAGGTTTTTTGCATTTTATGAGATCAAGAATAACGGTACATTTTATTTTGCTAAAAAGGTAAATCCTGCAAAAATCAGTTAATTAATGAAGTTGTTTTTCGGTAATTGCTTTTTTTTGAAAAAGTGGTTATGGTTATCGATTTTCTGGAACACGACTTATTTGATTTTTGTTTTGAATTATTTTATGGAGAAGCTCCCAAAAAGCTTAAACAGTATTGTAAACCAAAATGTTTTTACTAATTTGTTTAACTCAATATTTCGAAAAACACTTCATTGTTTTTTTCGAAACCTCGTATTTAATAGTTATTTGACATTATCTTGAATAAGTACTAAAACAATAAGTGATAAAACAATGTGTGCGCTCTTAGAAAAAGCTTAACAGTAGTGCAAAATTACTTTTTAACAATGAGATGTGAAATTTCTTTCCAAACGCAAAAATATATTGTGGATTTAAAGAAAAAAGGAACATCATATCGCGAAAATGGCCAAATTGTTAATAGAAACCTTATTTCAGTGACAAAAATATTGATAAATTTGAAAAATTTAAAACATTGGAAAATTTCAAACGTACTTGAAAACTGAAAAAGCTAAAAAGCTAAATAAAGAATTTAGTGAACAAAATGTAAGAAACACAGTGAAACATGGCGGAGGTTCAGTGAAGGTGAGGGGGTGTATGGCGGCATCTGGGGTCGGAAATCTTGTCTTCATTAAGAGAACAATGAATAAGCAAGACTATCGTAACATCCTAAAGAATAACGTGAAACCGAGCGTAGACAAAATAGGTTTGCTTAGCAATTTAATCTTTCAACAAGACAATAATCCTAAGCATTCCTCGTTGCTCGTTAAAGAATGGTTGCTTTATCGAACTCCAAAACAGCTCGATCACCCTCTCAATCGCCGGACCTAAACACCATAAGCATTTATGTCGATTTTTGGCAAATTGAGTTGAGAATACAGAAATAAATTATCAAAATATTCTATAATCTAATGGTCTGAACAGCAGAGTGTAGCCCTAATTTCAGATAACAAACATTTTAAAATGTTTGATCAAAATGAAATAACTCAAATTTTTTTAATGAAAATTTTCAAAAATGCGTGCCCAAAATGTTGTTTTGAACGCGAAAAAACTCAATTTTTTAACAAATCTTACAAAAACAGAGTTAAAACAACAAACAGGTTAATAATGATGGCGCAAAATTTTAGTCGATTTAGTAATATATTAAATCATTTTTAGTACGATACTAGGCTAAAAAGAGGATTTTGCTAATTTTAAACCATTTTAGTATCGTACTATTTTCTTAACATTTTACTAAAGTTAAAATCACAAAATGGCTACTTTATTTTTTTAGTATCGTGCTAAATCCATATGCCACTTTGACATTTACAAACGTCAAACAATTATGTTCGCTTACTTTTTTGCACTATTTTAGGCGTGTTAAGTTGTAGTTTATTAAGAATATAGATTTAGTATGTTGCTAGTTAAAAAGTGTTTAAAATTAGGAAAATATTAGTAAGGTGCTTTAGTATTAGCAAACTGTTAAGTAGTATCATGCAAAGCCCTTAACATCAGGCTCTTTAAAATTTTGCGCCGATGTCTTTAAACTTAATGGCGTAAAATTTTCGTCGATTTAGTAATATGTTAAATCATTTTAAGTATGACACTGGGCTAAAAAGAGGATTTTGCTAATTTTAAACCAGTTTAGTAACGTACTATTTTCTCAACATTTTACTAAATCTAGAATCAGAAAATGGCAAACTAATCTCTGCACAACTGAAAACAGCGCACAGACTACATCTACAGCATTGCAGAAGAAACCAATTTTAATATTCCCTAGTAGTACTATATAAATGTATATAAAATGAATCCACTTCATTTTTCTGCCACTTCCACTTCGTCATTGTATATAGCAGGGACGAAGCGTCCATATAATGAGTGGAATGAGTGCTTCCGTTGAACAAATTAAAAAAATCATATGAGCAAAGAGCTAAATTCGAAATTCCAAATCGTATTAATTTTTCCGATATGATATACCTACCTATTTTTATTTACCTTTATTTTCTACTATAATCAAATCTTTATTCTGTGAATTAAATTCCAACATCATTGTGAGAACATTATCATCTTTTACCAAAATGACTATAGAATGCGTAACAGATATGCATTCCTTATTGTCACTTTCTTAAATCAATGTCAAAATACCCTACTACTCCAACCAAATTGAGAATACAGATAACATAACCCACCACTATTCATATAATGCTCACACAAACTAGAATGCACAACAGTTAGGCATTCCATTATTTCGCCTACTTAACTTAGATCCCAACACAAAGTCAAAGTAATTTTTTTTGTTTCTCGCCATTTGACCAACGTGTGAAGAATGAGTTGAGTGAATGCATTCTGAATATTCCATGAAACAAAACTAGAGATAGAGAGAAAAACAAAGATGTATCTATTGAGTTGCGTATTGTCTCAAACTGTTAATGAGTTAAATTTCATAGAAGAAAGGGTTAGAAAAGATATTTTTTGTGTAAGTGAGAAGTAAAGTGCCATCAACATTGGGAAAGGGAATAAACAAAGAGTCGATTTAAGGTGGTAGTTTTTTTTAATTAGTTCGTGACCGTGTGCGATATAGGAAATCCACCTGCTTTCTATTGTTATATTCTTTTTGTGATTAAATATGAATTCCTGTAACTGTGTTATTGAAAGTATTTTCGATAAATCATTTTCAGCTAGATCGTTTGATGAAAAAAAAAATATAATAGATGGTGGGAGACCGAAACCTAGTGTAATTATAAATACCGTTACAAAGCGGTGTACAGGCATTTTTCGATGCAATCATATGAAATTTTTTCGTGGTTAACAGGATGTTCAAAAACAAATATGTTGTACTGTTGGCCTTGCCTTTTATTTGCAAACGAAAAAAGTTTGTGGAACAGTGCGGGGTTTAATGATATGAACAATTTTTCAAAAGCCGGCAAAAGGCATGGAAAAGAGTGCGGTTCACATTTAAGTGCAATGGTGTCATTAAAAATGTTTGGTTCTGTTCGCATAGAAAACTTATTAGATTCATCTCGTTCACTTTCGATTAGAAAATTTAATGAAGAAGTGAAAAAAAACAGAGACATATTAAAAAGTTTAATCGATGTGACTTGCCATCTTGCCTGTTTGGAGTTACCTTTCAGAGGTGATGATGAAAATCAAAATTCATTGAGCAGAGGCAATTTCATAGAGACTGTGTTTTTAATTGCTTCGTACAACCCAATTTTAATAAATCATTTGGATAATTCAACAGTTTTTTCTGGCTTATCAAGTGATATCCAAAATGAACTTATCGACACGGTGGCTACGGTCTTACTCGAAGAAATAAGATCTGAAATTGATAAGTCGGACTACGTGGGACTGCTCCTCGATGAAACCACGGATGTATCTAATAAATCACAGCTGTCAGTGATGTTGCGATTGGTAAAAGAAAATGGAGCTGTAGTTGAAAGACTTATGTGTTTTGTCAATGTTTCAATTGGAAGGTCAGCTGAGGCTTTGTTCAATTTTATTATACCTTTTTTAAAAAAGGAAAATGTATTCAATAAGTTGGTATGTCAAAGCTACGATGGTGCGGCTGTTATGTCGGGAAATTCAAATGGCTTACAAGCAAAAATAAAAGAAATTATACCAACTGCACATTATATACACTGTTTTGCGCATAAGCTAAACTTAGTCTTAACTCAGTATTTTTTCAACGAATTTTTCCCACAAACTGACATTCTGTTTAAAATTCTTCAATCCAAGTCCAGTGATGTTCAATTTTGTCTCAATAAAATAAATAGCTTCAAAACAAGTATTTCAAATCTAATTAAATCAAAAAATTTTGAATCTTTTTGGAAAAAAATAAACGAAAACGAGAATTTTTCAAATTTTAGATGTAATAGACGTTCTGAAATTAACCTGTCAACAAAAGAACATTATAAAGCTCTTATAGAAACAATTGTCCACCAAATCATAAATGAAATTGATAACCGATTTAGTTCCTTGTCATGCTTTGAATTTTTCAAAATTTCGGACACAGCTTTGTATGAATACTATAAAATCCATTTTCCTGATAGCTTCATATCCGGGATTTTTTGACATTCCAGCGCTTAAAACAGAATTAAAGGTTATTTTCAATAATGAAAATTTCAAGTCAAAAAAAGACCTTCAAGGAACATTAAGCTTTTTAATTACAACTGGTCTTGACGAAAGTTTTACTGAGTACTTTAAGCTTTGTAAACTAATGTTAACTTTCCCCGTAACAACCACATCTGTAGAGAGATCATTTTCATGTTTAAAGAGAATAAAAACTTTCCTTAGAAATAAATGTGGGCAAGAAAGGTTATCTAGTTTAGCTCTGATCTCCATTGAAAAACGCTTATTAAAAGACATGCAAGCCAAGGGCACATTTTCTGATCAAATTATAGATCGTTTTGCCTCAAAAGAAAGAAGGATAAATCTTTTGTACAAGACTTAAAAACCTTTTTTTCTTAAATTTCACTTAATATTTGGTTTATTTACTTTCTATTATTTAATTTTAGTTATTTTTTATTAAGCTTTACTGAATACATTGTTTATTTATTTACTATTATTAATTTTTCTATTAAACTTTACCTACTGAAAACTTTGTTTATTTATTTACTATTTTTTAATTTTAATTATTTATTTATTTTATGTATATAATGCCAAGTGCAAATTTTGTGATCAAATCATACATCGTTTTTCTTTAAAAGAAAGATGGATAAATCTGTTGTTCAAGGCTTAAAAACCTTTTTTTCTTTAAACTTTACTAAATACCTATATTGTTTATTTACATACTTTTATTTAATTTTTGTTATTTTTTTTTATTAAACCTTACTGAATATATTGTTAATTTGTTTACTATTATTTAATTTTTGTTATTTAATTATTTTATGTATATAATAATGATTAAGAAAGAATTAAAAAGAATTAAAAAGACAAACAAATGTGATCTCAAAAAAACGGTCTTTACTTTTTGGTTTTATGTTGAGTGCTTCCGCTACCAAAAAAGTCACGCCTCGTGCCTGGTATATAGATATTAATAGTACTATCATGACGACGAAATTCATCCAGCCTGGAATAAGTTCTACTACTCATCATGGGTTCCACTACCAAATCGGCGGTTAGGTGGTGTTGGTGTGTTAAGAAAATGCGTATGAAGGGAAATAGTGTGATAATAAATTGATGAGAGAAATATATAAAAAATTTATTATAAGTTAGAGGAGGAACGGAAAACAATTTTTTTCATAGGTTTTTTTGTTTTTTTTTATGAGGATTTTTTTGTTGAGTAGGAACTGGTTGTGTGTGTGTCTTTTTATTCTACGGGCAGATAGAATGAAAATTGTTTGATGGCTGTAGGGAATATTTAAATATTTAAGTATACACTTGTGTGCAACGGTCACTACTCAGTAAAATAAACTTTTTTACCAAATGAACAAACATGATAATAATTTAATAGTTAAAATTTGAGATTTCTGTTAATCGTTGTGCAAAAAAAAATTTTTCTTGTGACAACTTTTTTTTTTATTTTATATTAATATTTTTTTTGGATTTTGAAAAAAAAATATTATTTTTTTAAAATTCAGGTTTGATAAGTAATTTCGTAAAAAATGGAGTTGACGAATTTTCAAATAAGAATTATTTATTAATAGGTTTTATGTATTTTTTCAAGTCGTTTTTTACTTATTTTTTTTAAATGAGTATTTAGCAATATATGTATATATACATTTGAAAATATTATTTAAAAAAATGTTCAAAACATTTAATATTTATTTGCAAAATATTGTTTTTTTTTCAAAATCCAAAAAATAAAATAAAATTTAATAACAATTTTTTTTGGAAAATTCTTGGAGCCGTTTTTGAGAAATACATTTTTTTCTTAACGGTTTTTTAAATTTGTATGGGAGGTACCGTTGTTTTTTATTTTAGAAAAATAGTTTTTTTAACTATTCAAGATAATGTCTAAAAACTACTAAATACGAAGTTTCGAAAAAATCTATTAGTCGTTTTCGAAATTTTGAATTTTCAAAAAAAAAATAATTTCCAAAATAATTTGTTTTGAAAAATTTTGGTATACAATAGAGTTTAAACTTTCTAGGAGCTTCTGCGTAAAAAAATAAAAAAAAAACAGATTAACTGTTTCCGAGAAAATCGAAAACCAAAAACATGGTTCTACTAGAGGTACCAAAAAAACAATTTTTTCCAAAAAAAAAATTATTAAAAGGTACCCTTTCCCTTCATTAATGAACTAATTTTTTTTTATAAAAATCGTTGGAGCCGTTTCTGAGAAAAATAAGATTTCTATTTTTGGCCAAAAAAATGTATGGGAGCTACTGTTATTTGTCGTCTTAGAAAAAAATTAAAAAATCGTGTGGGCATATTACCGAAAAAAACAATATGTACCAAGTTTGAAGACAATCTATCAAAGCGTTTAGGCTGTAGACTCGAGGGCAGACAGAAAGACGGAATTAGGGGACCCACTTTTTTGGTGTTCCCTATGATCGTAATGTCATGTTTAATTTTTAGAAAAAAAAAATTTTGAGGAAAATAATATTTACCTTTTTGGTCAAAAAGAAAGTTTGGCAGGTACCTAGGTAGGTACTGTCATCTTTCGTCTTAAAAAAGCTGAAAAAAAGCTTGGGACATGTTTATGAAAAAACACGTTTAGGTTGTAAACTCGAAGACAGACGGACAGAGAGACGGAATTGCGAACCCATTTTTCGTCTTCGCTTTCATCGTAATGTGAAGTTTGATCAAAATCTCGAGTTCGATTTTTTTCGAATCCATAACTTGTAATATATTTAGTGCCTACATTTATAATATCGCTAGTCAAAAAAAAAATTTTAAAAATACTACCTAGGTATACCTACTTTATTTCCTAATAAAACTGCCTGGAGAAAAAATTAAATTATTCTCAATACATATTATATTTGAAAAATAACAAAAAGTACCTACATATGTACATATTGTATGTAGCTGGGTATCTGGGTACACATGTACCTACCTAAACAAAACATATTGAAATATCTCAACATTGCTTTGTTATTTTCGCATAGAAAAAGTGAAAAGTAGCAACGTTGCTACAATTCAAAATCCTAAAATCCACCAAATATCTAAAATTTGAAAGACAAATTTAAAATAAATTCTATAATAACCTATTCATGCATGTATATCCATATACATTCTTATTTCAAATTCATGTATACGCCAATAGCCTTGATATAATTTATTTATACCTACCATATTTTGAAGGTTGCCATGGCAAAAACAGCTTAATCGGTTTTCTCCCTTACCATCTATATTGTTGTCAGAACTAATAAGTTTTGACCGTCTCCCTTGCTTTTTTTCGTATTTGCCTCTACATTTACTTCTTCCACATAAACAATTCAATATCAAGAATAGAGAAACTAGCGCCCTCATCGTCGGAACTACTAGCTAAAAAATTCAGTCTCGTAGTAGTACTATAGGTTTCATATACAAAGACTTCGTTTCAACCGTAAATGCTTTCGGCACTTCGACTAATTTCCACTTAAAATTGAAATTATATCTTCCGAATCAACTCGAACTCTAACAAACTCAATACGCTGTAAATTATACGCATTTACTTTTCAGTAGATATATTTTGTTTTTGTACCTCTCAAATTCCTCTTCTCCGTTTGTTTGAATTACTTGCCATATAACTTTGATATTGTAAAGGAATAATTAGAATTCATTAAAAATACTTTTCCAGATGATTATTCATGTTGAAAGGCCGTAATTTTTGTTCGCCGTTCTATCATTACTGACAATGTCAAAATGGAATTTCTGCGTTCAAGATCGTATCCAAAGCCATTTAGATAGATGTGTTGTAATACCTTCTGAAAAAAAGATTTTACAACAAGAAATTAAAGTATATGAACATTTTTCAATAGGTTGACACCGTCGCGGGTAAGTTCCTGAACGCAAGGAATCTAAATGGGAAAATGTATTTCTTAAAAAATCCCATTTAATGCAATTGACACAGCAAAACGCTTCAATTTTACTCCCATATAAAAACGAATCAAATTTAACCTAAACCGCGCTACACAAATCTTATTTTTATTGTTTTTTTTTTTTTCAATTTAACAACTTCAAGTATTAATTTGATAGTGGAGATTTTTAACGTGTTTTTTATTATAAATTGAAGATTTTATTTCAATAACTATGAATTATTTATCCGTTTTTTTTTGCTTATATGTACATTTCGGAAGCTATGTTTACTGACGATGAAAGCATATCTTCCGAAATGTACATAAGTATAAGCAAACAAAATGAATAATTATATAATTTGTGTTTATGGTTATTGAAATAAAATCTTTAACTTCAAGTAATGTATTTTTCTATTATATTGAACTGAATAATATTTGTATGCGTCCACTCAATAAGAACGATACATTTTTTGTAATAACGATACATTTTTTGTAATAACTTCCAAGACTGATTCAATTCTTTGCGGTATTTGCCAATCCGGATTTCATTTTAAATGTACAAAAATGAGTGATTCCCATCGGGCTACGCTTAAATCTAATGAAAACAACTTTTGGAAATGCACTAAATGCAAAAACATTTCATTTTTAAGTTGCCTACCAATTATAAAAGACTTAATTGTTTTTTCTCTGAACATAAGTCTGATTTTGGAAACCTAGTGAAACCAATA
This sequence comes from Philhelius pedissequus, assembly GCA_910595825.1. NCBI lineage: Eukaryota > Metazoa > Arthropoda > Insecta > Diptera > Syrphidae > Philhelius > Philhelius pedissequus. The sequence goes on along the minus strand of OU343160.1, from coordinate 249,868,526 downwards.
CGTATAACACGGTCTATTGTTTTTACCTACTGAACTAAACAAAAACAATAAACAATTAAATCTTTCCAAAGAGAATATCACCTCTTCTCCTCGCTTTCTTCATTCGCCATTGAATAAACTTACCCTCTCAAACACCTTCATCGAAATTTATTGCAAACAATAACAAAAATCTAATAAAAGTTAAAAAGCCGGTTTCCTCCTCTAAACAAAACACACACACAAAATGCAGTTCTAACTCTTATATGCAGATTGAAGATTTTGCTACAGTTTTAAATGTGCAAGCATCGACTTCAAAAGAAAATATAGTGATTCCAGCTGATCAAATTTGTACATCATCTCTGTCCGCTGGTTCTGATGGAACTGATGAAAGTTCATTACTTAATGCAATTTCGGATGTTGGAAATGATTTAAAGGTTATTGTTTTTGTTGGTGTTGATGATGAGTGATGTTGTTGGGGTCATGATACCGTCCACAATATATGTGCTACCAATATCGATACTGGGACTTCGATCCGAAAAGGTACTTTCACCAAAGACCGAAGTCAAAAGAAAATGTCAAATGGTCATTCTTCTACGAAAACAATGTTTGGGACTGCTGCTGTCATCGAGGATGCATTTACACTGCAGTCTGTTCCTCAACTGCGTTTTCTACATCTCTCTCGGTTGAACTGCAATGTAACTGAAGATAATGTCATGGATTATGCTGCGGTAAAATTAAATATTCACCGGGCATCAAAAATCTCGAAGCTTTGTTTTACAATCGCGAGTTAGAAAATTTAATTGATTGGGAAATAACCAAAGGAGGAGGAGTTTGAGCAACGGGGCATCGAAAGGTGTTCCAGTAACGATAAAACCAGCAACAATACCAGCTGCGGCAACACCGAAAAATGTTCCAGTTACTACTGCATTATCAGCAAGGCAACAACAACGATAGCAACAACCGCAACATCAGCCAAATAACCCCCAAGAGGAGGAAAAGAATAAAATGTACGCCAAACTTGGTCAATAGGCGATCTACAACCACTGCAGCGAAGCTGCCAGCGATGATGAGGGGAGCGTCACCAACAGATATGACATCAGAAGCAGCATGCAAACAACTATATACGTCACCCTCTGATAAATAAGATTCTATCGAAAATATGTCGGAGGAAGGAGAAGGGCATTTTACGACGGGTGACAGCAATACACTCGTCAACTATTTCACTACAGCGGCATCGTCTGATGGTGAAGATAAAGGAGAGCAGTTAATGCTTAAAAAAATTAGAGCATTCGAAGTGGAAATTGAACGCCTCAAAGACCATAATTCTCGCCCTCAAAAATAAACAATTGGCGAGCCGAGCAAGGGAAAAGCAAGAGCTCGATCTAGACCAGGCGTGACAGGAGCAGCCAAAAGTAGCGCAAGCACGAACAAAAAAGCTGCAAAAAGACAAGCAAGAACTACAGCAGCAAAAAGAGCACCTGCAGGAACAAACAGCGGCAGAAATAACAAAGGCAAAAACAACAGCAAGAGCAGCCCAAAAAACAGCAGCAGCAGAAAAAATCGCAGCAGAAATAACCGCAGCAGAAACAACAACAGTTTAAGCAATAGCAGCAGCAACCACAGCCGCAGATCAATAAAAAAGAGAAAGTGCCACCCATAAATACGTATAAAATGGAGTTGCAGGATACCATAAATCTGTGTAAGACGGCCATAGGTCAAAATTTCACTATTAAGGGACTTAATAGAGACAGGCCTGCTATCCACTGCTTCACAGTGGAGCAGCACAAAAAAATTAAAGCGTTGCTAAAGGAATCCATCACTGAATTCTTAAGCATCACTCTCAAGGCCAAAAAGTTTCGAACGGTCCTGTTAAAGAGCACGGAACCACAGGTGCTCTTAAATGAAATATCGATTTTATCGGCGTCAAGCCGTTCGCTACAGTTGGAGCTAGGTGGAAGAAGAGGAATCTTCCCTTCTTCCTTGTGCAGCTCAGCCACGCCGCAGCAAACTGCGAAATGCAGTCACGCTGCGTTAAGTGTGGAGAGAACCACAATGCAGATGGATGCAAGTTAGGGAAGGAACGGATCGAAGATAGGACCCAGCCAAAGTGTGCACTTTGCCGAGGCGACGGACACCACGCTAATTATCATGGATGCCTGACGTTTCAGCTGACCACGAACAATAAAGCAGCAAAGCAAACAGTGGTAGAGAAATACCCAACAGTGCGCCTGTCAACCCCCAAATTTCTTACGCCCAAATGGCGTCAGGAAGTTGCAGCACGGTACAGACTACACTTAAGGCAGCCCAATAGGCCCCCGTGCCTAAGTCGCCGGCGGCATAGGCAAATGTTATGGGCATTCTGCTGGCCATTCAGTGCCAGTTGCCTGGCCTCCAAAACCATATCAGGGAGCAGGCGACTAGGGTGGATCATCCCTACTCTGTTTTGCCGAGCTCAACTCAGAGGTTAAGGACGCACTACCGGTGAAGATACCGATCAAACTCCACTCACGGAGGAGGCGACACTGTGGGTCAATGCCCACGAAATTGTTTACGAACGATTGAGTACGACACCGACCACTCGCCGCCGAAATTCAACTTCTGAACGAACTTATGGAATTGGAGGAGTATGTGCCTGTGAATACTTATAAATACAGTAAGGTGCGCTGGCCACGTTTCTCCAACTCCTTATTGCGCGAATTACGTTCCAATGGTATTACCCCACCAAATTACAGGAACCTGACATGTACTGAAATCGACAGATACTTAGAACAAGTGGACAAAACAATTCAACGAACAATGAATATGACAATACTGAAATAGAAAGAACGTAACGCAACCCACTGTACCGTTACGCGACCATTGACGCACTACACATACAAAAGAGTGTATTATTGACAAGACTAAAACGCTTGCACAGATGGTTCACTGTCACACGAGATCTGGAGATTAGGACACTGAAGTCGGCCTTCAAAAACATCAACCAATTGATCAAACAAAATTAATTTGTTTTGGGACAATAAAATTGGGGCCGATAATTCTAGCGACCCGAGTATGTTCCGAAAAATTAAAAAGATATTTATAAATAAAGATCAAAACGACCTTCCGTGTCTTAAGCTCCAGAGGACGACAGAAAACAGAAACGTACTTTTGACAGCAGGCATCGGCCCAGAGGACACCGTCTTTGACGATGACCTTTACATAATAGAAGATCCACAGGAGAAGGTGGAGGCTGAAGGGGCTGCTTTCCAGTAAGTGTACAAAGTGAATGCTAGCATTCGCCCGAATCATGACCTGCATAGCATAGCTCGGCTTCATTACACCTGGTTGCAGAACAATATAACCGAATGACGATCTGAGAAAATTGGTTTTACCGGGTTCAATGGTGAAAGTTTGGCAAACGCAATTCATCTTCGATTTACTGAAGAAAAAGAAATCAGCAGGAGTCGATGGTATATCCAACGTTGTATTACGACACTTGCCTCAGGAAGCAGTTGACATTTATACCACACTGTTTAACAACGCGCTGAATAATGCATATTATCCAGTGCGTTGGAAGACCCTCCTATCCGGTCTTCTTCCAAATATGAGCAAGGTATTTGAGAAAATTATTAATAGGGCTCTGCTCAAGTTGGGGGAGACCAAAAATATCATCCCGGATAATCAGTGCGGTTTTAAGGCGGGACATGACTCAATTCATGCTGCGTCTAAACTGGTCTCTGATATCCAATGGAACAAATTTTAAAAGCAGTGTACGGGTGCCTGTCTTTTTGATTTGGAGAAAGCCTTCGACACCGTATGGTTAGAAGGTCTCTACCTAAAGCTTACCAGACTAGGTGAGTGACTTCGACAAGATTCAGCGATATTGTGATGACTGGAAGTTGAAAATCAACTTGCAGAAATCAGAAACTATTCTGCCTAGGACTCCATTGTCTAGCACCTCAAGGGATACGAGATAAAACTGGCGCAAGCTGGTGATCATACGGCGACATGGACATCCACTGGCGAGTAAGTGTAGTAAGGTACCTTGGCATCAGGTTGGATCAGTACTTGTCTTTCGACAGACATATAGGTGCTGCTCTGACCAGGGCTAGGGAAGAATTTGCTCTGACAAAACGATTCTTTTATAGCAACCGAATTGGCAGCAGATTGAAGGTGATTTGCTACATGGCCCTCATCAGGCCGATGATTGCCTATGGAAGCCCGATGTGGTTCAGCGTTGCCCCATCTCAAATGGAAAATATTGGAATGTTTGAGAGGCAGTATCTTGGACGTTGCCTTAGATTACACAGAACACCAGAGTCGAGTACACACGATATTATTCCAATCAGGTTCTATACAACGGAGCCAACATAAAAGGAAATGACTTTGCATGCCCAACAACAACTTGAGTGTGCTACCACCAAGTTTTTCTCAATTATGTTTGGCTGGAATTAAAGCTATTTCACGACTTTCCAAGTCATTAAATGATACGTAAAAGTGCTCTCAAAGCAAATATGTAATCATACATAAACTTTAAATACATTTTTGTTTATGCTGATTCGGGGTTACATTGCAAGAGCGATGACTTCAATCAACAACTTAGTTGTTGGGGCTTATTACCCCAACAATGAATACCACGAGAGTGCGCGGTTAAGTGGCTATATCCGTCCCGATGCATTCCTCTATTTAGACAGTCGAGGGCTGATACAGGCTAATCTACCACGTCATGCGAAGAACTGTAGCTAGGCGACTCCTATATGATCGAGAAGTCATCGCTCAAGGCTCATTAGGTCTGTGTCCAATCGGGACCGAAACGGTAGGGCAAAGCAGGAGAACCAGTTCTTGTGGCTTTCTGAAACTGATACATAAATTCGAATAAGATTCTGTCTTGGCCGACTTACATATTTTAGGGAAATTAGGTATAAGGAACAGTCGGAGTGGCACCAAAAAAATAAAAAAATATGTGTATGCGGGGGCATATGTGCATGCATGTACGCGTATGTATATGTATATGCGTATCCATATGTATTGTTAAGAGTATTCAGCAATATTAATCTCTAAATAGCGTAGCTTCTTGTTATACATAACATTTTACTTGCTTACTAATTGACTCTCTTTACAAAGCTATTGAAAGCATACATACATTATGTTGTAATCTCTAATTTATAAATCGAATAAACCTCACTCTAGTTTTGTACGCCATAGTTGTCGGTCGTTTTCATTTATCAGGTTATGGGCCCAGAATCAAGTCCATTGTATTATTTTTTTTTTTAATTTGCAGTAAAATTTAGCGTAGTTTTTTTTTGTTGCATGACTTTTTATATAAAGTATAGATATAGCGGTATAGTTAAAATTCGGTTGCGATGTATAATAAGTTTTTGGTAGTAATTAAATAAAAAAAATGGAAAGCGATTTAATGAACATTGACAAGCTATTAAATTGCGACCAGTGCAGTACATGGAAGTTCCAAATGAGAATAATGTTATGCGCAAGCGAATTGTGTGTTTTGGTGCGAATATAGCACGGTGAAGTAAAACCAATAAAAAAAAAACGATCCACAGCAAATGTCTTTCTACTTGATTAGGTATTTAAGGGTTGGTCCCTCTGATTGTTGTTCTTTTGACATAAAGATTTGTTCGATTCTTGAACATTTCTAATCTATCGATTTTGGTGTAAGGCTAACCTCACACTTTTTTTAAAGTTAAATTCAAAAAATATAGTCTCAATTTGGCGTTTTTCTTTTTTCGTTCAGAGCAGATAACAGAACAAAGCTCGAAAGTAGCATTGCGGTTGTCAAATCAGAAACATTAAAGTTCAACCGTTGAGTGGACGCATAAAAACATTATTCAGTTTAATATAATAGAAAAATACATTACATGAAGTTGTTAAATCGAAAAAAAAAACAATAAAAATATGATTTTTGTAGCGCGGCCAATTCAAAGTCGGCAAATAAATATATCTATAGTTAAGTAAAAAAAAGTGTAAAATGGTATGTAAATGAAATAAATTCTCAATAAATATATACATGCATTTAATTTAAACCATAAAAACTGTTAAAATTTTCATTTGTGCTTTCGTTTCTTTCTCATAAAGACGAAACAACCGAAAAAACGAATAGTGTAGTCGGGCTCCGTCTCATGAAAATAAAACAATACATAACAGAGTGAGAACAGCGCTTAACTTCCATCTCTTTTTCCTTGTGTGTGTTTATTTTTCATGTAAATTTTGTTTCTTTTTTTGCACTACACTACCATCCCCAGAACTACATCTTTGGATCATGAAACGTGATCTCGATAGATTGCAAGATCTTTTGTAATGCATGTTTTTTGATAATCCATAATTTTGTCCAATTCTGATAATACAAAACGACTAATGTTTTAAAAAATTATATTACATGTGAATCCCGCAATAGAAAATGAGTTAACACTAAATAACTACTTTATAAACTCCTCCTTAAAAAGTCACGTGCGTGACAACCCTAAAGATCAAAAATCGAACACAGTCCCCTTTCACACAGGGAAACCAGTTGCTGGAGATTTTTTTGACGTTTTCCTTTAATTGCCTTGTAGCTTTCACACGAAGATATTGATGAGGAAACTGAGTTGCTCGTTTTTTGAATTGCTTTTGATTTGACATTCGATTTTTGTAAACAAACAATTTGCTTCGCGGCTGGAAAATTCTACACAATTTTGAGTTATAAATTAACCGCAACTTATATTTAGAAAAATAAATTCAAAATAAAGAAACCTGGTGCGATTATATAGGTAAATGTTGTTTTTTTAATTGTGGTTGTTAATAATGTTTTGCTAAATTAATATATTAAAAGGTCACGGAAAAACAATGAACCAGGAGAAAATTGATTTGTTTGCAGATTTGTTGTGCATTTCTCTTGCCATCCAAATCTCGGACCCAACACATGATAGTGATGATGGGATGATTAGATTGGGCTTATTGGAATGCACCGAAGCTTTATTGGTACAGTTGGACGCATAAACCACTTACAGGAAGCCACAAGCTGAGAGCTGAGTTGGTCCGTCCGTTTTTGTTATCGATTTTCCATGTCTAGGCGCATAATTGTATGTTTAAAATGTGTACCAACTCGTGATGAATTGAATTAAATGCCTTGCCCACAAGAATTAAAACTTGAAATTTTCTTTCACAATGAATTTATTTAAGTAGCTGATTTGGTTTGGTTAATGTAATAATATAATTGTAAGAAACAATTTCTCTTTAAAAAAAAAAAAAAAATATGTTTGATATCTATCAGAGACAGAAGTCAAAATGGAAACCTAAGAAAATTTCAAAGCATAACGTCAAAAAAATCTCTTCACATCGTTGACCAGGGAGATTTTTGTCATTCCCCTTACTTCTTGCCCTTCTCACCCACAAACTCCCAGTTGCCGGCAACTCAGTTTCCTTGTGTGAAAGGGGTAACATCTATTGTAATCTATTATCAGGCTTACCAACATAGCAAATACACAAAATTAGATCAGCGCCCTCTGAATTTGAGCAGCACAAACGAATAATGTGAAGTAACATTTCACTGGAATAAAAAGGTAAGGTAGATCCCAGTGGGTTCTTGTTGTTGTATCTCTTGTTACATTTTGACTGACTAAGTTTCTTTTTCTCACCAAAACACGCCGCCTATTGTTAACGGTACTCTTCATAGTCATACCGATGCTGCAAAGCTGGTAAAATGGAACAAGCTAGATATGAAAGCGCAGCAAATTGTAGTTATGGTTGTAGGTTCACAAGGTTTTATACATATAATGGATTGTTCTACGTCACATGCTATGTGGAATATGAGCAAAAGGCGCCAACTAATATACATTTACTGCAACAAAATTTGTATAGTTTTTCGAAAGATCCATCTTATGATATTGCAAAATATACTTCCAAAACTTAGGAAGGTTGCGCATCAATTAAAAGAAAGTGGTGAATCGATTTCCGAAAACATGATTATTACTAAAATAATAATGACATTGCCAATGGATTACAACCATTTTTTACAGCTTGGGAGTCAACGGCTGATAAAGACAGAACAAGAGAAAATCTAACGGCGCGTTTAACAATGGGAGATTCACGCTTAAATTTCGATTTGCAAGTTGAAGTTGAGACATCGTCAACAAGTGCTCTTTTTGCAAAAAGGGGCTTAAATTTGTGAAAGGGGCATCAAAATTCAATGGGCAAGCCAGGGAAATGTTTTTGTAAAATCCAGGCCACTGGAAAAGAGATTGTCCATCAAGGCAGAGGCATGTTTATGTTGCTAAGCAGGGTAATCATAGTGATGATATTGTCTGTACCTGGACAATGGCGGCTTCAGCTACAGGTAAATCTAACGAGTGGTTCATGGATTCCGGGGCCAGCGATCACATGACAGATCGTCTGGATTGGTTTGTCGATTATGATACTTTCAAAATTCCAAAACGTGTAAGGGTGGATAACGCATAGACAGGAAATGCAGTTGGTAATGGAAAAATCAACATACTTTCGTACAACATTGAAATTTGGCTACCTAAATTTCTAAGGAACGTACTGTATGCCTCAGAAATACATATAAATGTATTGTCTTCAAATGCCGCAATGGACAAATATTGCAATTGATGTCCAATAAATCTGTATGTAAGCTTCTTCAAAATGGTTGCACTGTGGCAGTAGGAGTTCGGGAATCCGCCCTCTTTAAAATGATTTTTAAGATTCTTGAACAAGTAGTAGCAAGTGTAAGGAATAAAACTGGCATAAACGATTGGGTCATCAAAATGTGAGTTATATCCGTAATTTTTTAAAGGATCGCGGCATAGATTTTCACGATAGAGGTAACGTTTTCTGTGATGCATGCGCTTTAGGAAAAATTCATTGTTTTCCCCTTGAGAAAAGTAGCAGTAGAGCGAGTTCGGTAGGGAATTGGTACATGCTGACTTATGCAGCCCAATGCAAAGCATTTCAGTTGGTGGCTCAAAGTTATTTTTTGCTGCTTAAGGACCAGATACAGAGTTGTGTACTTATTTAAAGAGAAAAGTGAAGTTTTAGAATGCTTAAAAGCATTTGCTAATAAGTTGAAAATGGAAACTGGGGCGGTTCTCAAGACAATAAGGATGGACAATGGTTCAGAATTTGTAAATTCAGGGCTTAAAACCTTCTCGCAAAAGAATGCATTATCCATCGAACATCCGTGCCCTATTCTCCACAGAAGAATAGTAGGGCGGAAGGAGATCCTTGGGACGATTCTTGAAGCAGCAAAAACTATTATTCACGCACGAAATGTATCTTTACGATTGTGGGCAGAAGCAGTGAATTTGGCATGTTTTATACTAAACCGTACGGGTCCAACGAATTTAAATAACAAAAGTCCAATTGATTTGTGGATTGGAAGTGAACTAAAACCAGATTACAGAAGCTTATGAGTGTTCGGCGATGAATGTTACAATCATATTCCTGCTCCAAAGTGTCCTAAATGGGATCCAAATGTGGTATTTTTGTTGGATATTCTGAAAATATAAAAGGCTACCGAATTTATGCCGAAAATGAAAATACAAATGGCTTTGATATTAAAAGTGCTGCAACTGAAAAGATAAATAAAGTGTCTGAATATAAAATTGTTAGGAATGAAAAAACTAGTCTATCCCATGAACCCGTTAGCAGCCGCTTAAGAAGTTCAAAGAACGAAAATAGAAATTCGCTGGTTTCAATTTTGGAACTGGGAATGTTTGTAATGACAGCAATATGCGAACCACAAAATTTTGATGAGGCTCTTAGGTCACAAGGAAAGGAAGAGTGGCAGGCAGCAATGGAAGGAGAATATGAGGCTCTAATTAGAAACAATACCTGCGGGGGAACTGGTCAGCATTTGACTTGGAAAGAAAAAAAGAAAATTATAGAGAATAGATGGGTATATAAGATCAAGCATGAAACTGGAAATGAACCAGAAAGATATAAGGCAAGGTTGGTTGTTAGAGGTTTCTCGCAGCAGTATAGAGTTGACTACAAAGAGACATTTAGCCCTGTAGCTAGGTTTTCGTCTATTCGGTCAATTCTTGCTATTGCAGCAAGCAAACGGATGGTTCTAAAGCAATTTGACATAAAAACAGCATTTCTAACTGGAGACGTGCAAGATGAAGTTTACATGCGGCAGCCTTGTGGTTTCCAGCATAAAACGGATCGAGTATGTTTGCTGAAGAAAAGTCTTTATGGCTTGAAGCTGTCTTCCAGCTTCATGTAATACAGACTCAATCGAAGACCCACGATATATGTATTAAAATTTAAAACCTTATATTAATTTTAAGCTTCCGCATTTATCTGGAGATGAAGTCTTAGATGCTTTATGTGAAATAGATGTATCTAAAAAAGCAAGCTACGATTCAATTCCGCCAATTCTATTATCAAAATGTTCCTCATCTGTTTGTCATCTCTATCGTCAGGGGAGTCTGTAGATGAATGGAAAGTATCATATATTAATCCTATCTATAAAAGGTGGTCCCAGGAAGTTAGTTAAAAATTATAGGCCCGTTTCGAAGATTTCAGCTATACTAAAACTTTTGGAAAAGCTTATAACTGATAATATCTACTTCTCTGTGAAGCAAATTTCGGTTCATCTGATCAACACGGCTTCATAAAACGTCGCTCGACTGCTATAAATCTTTGTGTTTTCAGTAATTTTTGCTTGAATGAAATGTGCTGGTACTCTTTTAAGAATTTTTATTAAAGAAAAAACGACATTAGCCGCGTTTTATTATGCACGAAGACCTATATAGGTCAGAGCTTTACATGCATTACAACAACACTGCAAGATCTTGATATTTATCCAGTTCAATATTCCTGACCCAGAATATAATTACACATCTCACCATCAAAGTTAGCTTTTAACTTGTACAAGTTGGTACTTCAATTTTGAATTGGTAACCACGGTGTTGCCAAATTACCAAACAACTACTTATAATTTATTAAGTCTGCTTCTACACTAGTGCATTTTTATGTGGTTTCCCATTAGTAAAAGATATCAATTTTGCCAAGTTAAATACTTCCATTGGGCAAACAAAAATTTGTTTCTTACTCTTACTACGTTTATATGGAGAATTGAATCGGTATTGAATTAGGATTTAGTTCCTTGTATACTTGAATCCGATTAAAATAGGATTACTCGATCCGATCTCCTAGAAGAGCTGAATCGAATTGAAAATGTATTTATATACCTGAATCGAGGAATTGAAGAATCGAACTCACATCTGATTATTGGTGTGTGTGTGTACCAATAGGGTTTTTTTGTGTTCAGTGGGTTACCGTTTTCTTTGTATTTTTTTCTGTTGCATGTTTTTCTTGTTTATTCTGTAAGCTCAAATTGTCACTTCGATTCCATTTAAATTCAATCTTCCGATCCCGCGAGGCCATATACCTGAATCGAAATCTCAACTCGATTCGATTCGATTTCTCAATTCACTCATATAAACGGGGTGGGGTATCTGAATCAATTTTGAAGATCCGTATTTTTCTGTGAATCAACCTTTAATTTTACTAACACTAGTACAATTGAATGCATTTACTTTGCCAACTAGTAGTTTAATATACATGAATACAATCCAATAACATATCGAAAACATAATCATTTCAAATCGCTTTCATCAAATTCTATGTTTAGCAATGGAAATGGAAAGTAAAACTTACTTTTGTTCAAGTAAAACAGAATGATCTCTCCGGACTCCTTATTCTCTACTCAAACAATAAGGAAAAGCACAACGAAGAATGAGCGATAACTTAGTAATTTTATTTACCCCCGCCTCCACCTTTTGAAAGGTACTATTGCACGGTGCAACACAATTCAAACACCCCGTAATTGGCTGAACAGAATGGACACGCGGTCGATCTCGCGGCACTTCAAAAACCGCTCTGTATAGTTAAAATGAGTAGAAACTCGGTTGAGTCACTAGAATGGAGGCGAGGCCGCGTGTCGCGACGCTAGATATTGTATAAGTTTTTCCGCGCGTCGTTTGACAGATAACAAAAATAAACAAAACATCTTATCTTGTTGGTTGTTGCATCCACACAATTGTTGATCTTCGTCGGGGCCCAATGACGCAAAAATACACAGTGTGCAAAAAAAACTACAAGAGCAATTAAAAACACATAGTGTGTTCTTTAGGACGCGACTGCATAAGAAATATTTATTTCGGCCATTATTGCAGACACAACTACTAAAAATTTATATTTCTTTGCTATGTGGGCATTCTCCAAGAAGCGCTAAACGCTTTATGTACTTTAGAATAGGTATAATAATCTGTTTTTTTAATGAATTATCAAAATTTAACATGAAAATAAGCGAACGATGAACAAGATTCAATGTTTTGTGAGAAATTTGTGCAGGGGTAATGTGGGATGTCATGAAACGTTTTATTTCTCCGTTTATTTATTCTGAAAAGACAAGAAATAAATACAGATTCTCATGTCTAAGCAAAAAATTCAGACATAAGGGGCCTCCACATGAAATACAGACTACAGGACTCATTTCTTGCAATCATTTATTTCAAGTGGAGGCCCAGGGTTATAATATTTTTTTTTAGGCAATTTAAAGATGTGACAAAAACAGTAGGTAGTGGCGCGGTCGAGGGGAAAACCCAAAAGAAAGTTTTCATTCTATCATAATTTATTTTTTTTAGCAGGTCAAAAATCTTTTTATGGATGAAATCTTCGCGTCCAGTTTTGCATTGAATTCATGCAAATGAAAAAGGATTGTGTATTCATTAAAGTTGTTTTTTGTTCTTGTCTATTCTCTACCTTTTTACTTGAGCTAAGCACAACATGCTGCTTAAAAACTGGTGACCTACTGCATTACGTTTCGTGAGTGAAAATGATAATCACTCCTATACGACCGCTGTCATATAGGATTTCATCAAGGCATGTTTTCATTAAGGAGTGAATTTCCTACTGGGTTAGTGTGTTTGGTGCCGAAAGTTGCGGATAGTATGGGGGAGCCTAAATTGATATCTTTTATATACAACTGGCAACTCCGCTTTGACAGAAATGCAAAAAATATCATGTTCTAATTATTTAAAGACAATTTTTATTTTCAAAACGCAAATTTGATTGATTTTCTTTTTTCGGTGCTGGGATTCTTGACTACCAGTGATTTGTCAACAAGTATTAGCATTTGAATAAGATCCTCAATTTGTCAGTCCTTCAGCAGAACTTTAAATTCTTCTTTCACTTCTTTTATTCACCATTAAACTGAAATTAGATTCTATTTAATCTAACGACATATATTCACCGGGGTTGAGCTTATGATTAGTATTATTCCGAAATCGATGGGTTGCTGTACAATATCCAGATCATAGTTTATTTATTTATTATAGTTTATTAATATATATTTATTTAACTAAAATAAAATAAGAAAGGACAACTTCCGAGCACCGCAGGAAACAATTTATTTAATGTAAACAAAAAAAAGAAATGTCATTATAATAATATCAAAGGTAATAACAGCTGCCAACCATGCAAAGTAATAAATGTTCATAACCAAGATCGTTTTATTTTCACGAGGTTGACTATATGGGTGATTGAGCATAATAAAACGCGGCTATTGATGCGTATTGATAATATACAAATTGGTTTTATTTGCTTCACAAATGTAAAAAAGGAAAACACAAAATGTATGACTATTTCTGTAAGAGGTTGAAAGGTGAATAGTGTGTATCGACACAATTATGTAGGTGCAAAAGGCTAAGTCAAAAAACTAATGAGTGGGTATTATTGATACACAGCGCCTGAGACCAAACGTTGAACTTTTGTATATTTTATATTATATGAATTAAGACCACGTATCGTCTGGCCTCACATTGCTGCGGGAGTTGGGTGAAACATTGGATTTTGAGGAAGGTAGAAGAAATAAATAGAAATTAAAATGATAAAAAAAATAATGTAACCTAGACTGTGGGAAATCACTTTCCATCGTGTCATCATAAGTCACCCGTGTGTAGATGATGTTACTGGTAAATCGAACATACTCCCCCCTTTCGCATGTTATCACTCAAAAAAAAAAAAAAAAAAAAAAAGTATCTACTTCAAAACGTGGTACATGTCTCCTAGTAAGAGGTTGAGGTTTTCTTTCTTTAAAATAGTAAAATATGATGACTCAATTATTAAAAAAAAAAAATAAAGTTTATACCATAATTATGGTAGTCATAAAAATTCATATCATATATTTAAGGCGAATCCTTATCTAGCTCTTTAATCACATCATTTATTTGGCCCTTTATATCTTGTACTTCAATATAATTTGTATCTTTTCTGGAAGATGCAATTAAGCTCGTATATTTAGTGGCTATCTTTATATTGATTGCTTCAGAAATTCTTATTGCGGCAACAAATGAATTTTTTACTGTACTGTTGCTAATAACTGGTACATTTGTAATTATATTCGGTAGTTTCAATTGCCTTAAGGGCAAATATCCAACTGTTTGAATTTTTAAGACTGACCAATTGATCTTTAAGATTGGATTTTTTCAACGAACAGTGATTGAGAGCACTCATGAAATGATTAAGTAAGGAAATTTCATGAATATTATCACTTCGATTGATCATTATTGGGTGTTGTTGGTTACAAATATAATCTCTTGTTGAAAGAAAATTACACGATAGTGATTGATTACCCGTTAATGCAAAATACCTATCTCTAGTTGGCGTGACTGCTAGATAAGGGATGATAATTCTAGTACGAAACTTGAATAATTTTGAAAAACTTGAAATGAAACCAAATTAAAAAGTTACAATTCTTGGTTATCTACTAACGGAATCATCATTTCAAATAATATTGATTCGTTGGGACTTCGCCCTTTGATGGATGACAGCTTGAAAATATTAAGAACAGATGCTGTGGGAATATTGGAATAAATATTATTCCTTATTGTTTGAAGTTGTTTCATAAATTGGGATGTAGAGATGGAATGGGGATTCATTTTTGCATTATTGAGACTAATCAGAATATCAAGCAACGTGTCTTGCATCCTCTCCAGATTTTTAATCGATATTATCAAATATGAATAACGCTAAAAAACTTTGACTTTTTTTTATAATAAACAGGCACTAAATGGGTTTTGGCTACCCTTAGTATGACCAGCACAGTACGAGCTTTAGGAAAATAGGGAAGGATTAAAAAGGAGATACCGATGAACTTTGGTTAAGCCTGATAAAGCATTCCATATTCGTGTTGTTCGACTAAAGAAAAACTCTCTGTACTTCACAGTACGTCCGAAATTCGGCACTTTGCAGCGTTTTTGGCGACATCAAATATGTGTTCATTCCACAAGTGGTGGTCTGTGATGCACATGCCAAGGACTGAAAGCTGATCGGATCAATGGACAATGCTGTCAAGATCAGAATTTAATGAGGTTATCATACGCTGCCGTTGCAGTTGTACATCCAAAGAACAAGGGGGTGAATCTGAAAACGAATATGAAAAGCTGAGAGTACTATTGTCAGCAAAACAATTAAGTGGATTAGAAGGTCCATATAAGAGATCATTAATAAAAATGAGAAAAAGGGTCGGAGATAATACGGATCCCTGGCGCACACCAGCATTTATTTTGTGAATATCAGATTTGAAACCGTCCAATACAACTTGTATGGAACGGTCCGAAAGGTAATTTCGGTAATCATCGATATCAAATGCACGCATTTTCTATAAGAAACCTTGGTGCCAAACTCCATCAAATGCTTTTGAAATATCAAGCGCAATAACCTGACCTTCTCCAAAACGATGTCAAGATTTGTGCCACTGCTCGGTGAGATATACCATCAGATCACCAGTTTACATATTGCTACGAAAGCCATACTGCCGGTCATTAAGGAGCTTACGTTCTTCCAGATATTTCATAAGCTGATAATTAATCAGCGTTTCCATGACCTTGGAAAGAAGGGACCTAAGAGGGCGCGGAAAATGTGCCTTTTTTAGGGAGAGGCTACACAAATGCTGTTGTCCATCCACTCGGAAAGAGGCCTGTAGAGTAGGACAGATGGAAAAGCTTAGGCAGTGGTTTTGCCAGCCTTGAAGAATATCTCTTCAGACCGATGGGAGGGATATAAACTATCCGGGCCAGCGGATTTGTGTATATCAAGGTCTTTCAGGATTCTACCATGCGCCCGAGTGCGAAAGAAGGTTCGTCCCATAAAATTGTTTACGCTCTCAAGTACTGGAGGAGTCATAACACTTTCTGGCAGTGTCGAATTAACAGCTAACTGCGCTGCAAGCAAATTGGCTTTTTCACGAGAGCTGACAAAAGGGATGTCATTAAAGACGAGCGCTGGAAGCAAGGACGAAGTTGAATTTCGAATATGTTTTCCAAATGACCAAAATTTTTTACTACCTGTGGGACATTGTAGTATTTTTTATCTTAATTTTTGGTTATGCAAAAATTTGGTTCTCTGAATGTGAATGTTGCAATTCTTTCAAGCTTGTTGAAACTTTTTCTGGATTTCCTCAGTGTTGTTTGCTTTATAATTCCGGAAACTTACTTCTCTAACCCTAACAACCTCTTTACAGCTCGAATCAAACCATGCATTTTCTGGAGTCTACGTCACTATCGAGGAAGCATAGTGACCAGTTAAAGTTCCTGAAGAAGTTATTGAGACCGTCCCACTTGGCTTTCTCATATTGCCAAACGGTTCTCTTAGGTGACTTTTCTTTTACTGGATGTTATTGGCATGAGAAACTTGCAGATATGACACAATGGTCTGATGTGCCTGGAGCCGATAATACACACAGTGTATTTATTAGGGTCATATGTAAGAAACAAGTCTAGAGTGTTGGCGGTTTGACCTGTAACTTAAGGGATTCGCGTCGGCTGGTCAAGAAGCTGAGTCAGTTGGTTTAACTCAGGAAAGACCTCAACATACCTTCCTTCGGGTGTTGTCTGGCTCGAAAAGCGGAGCCAGCTAGAATTGTGTACATTGCAATCGCCCGTGGCGACAGGGTGGGGATAATGGGAAACAATTCTTTAAATGGAGTCGAACAGAGCATCAAATTCGTTAAAAGTTGTTTGATGTACTTATTTACGTGAATTGTAACAACATGAAATAAAATCTGTCTTTGAGCACAACCCATATTGTGGTTGAAGTTGGTACGCAACATAATTTTAATGTAAACGCCGAGACCGTGGTGGGAGAAGAATAATGGCCTCAGTTATACCCAAACAAATTAAATTACGTTTGGTCGGAATTTTCACCTATTTGGGTCTCACTCAGTGCCAAAACAGCTGGCCTGTTTTTCACAGTGTGGACATACGCGGCACAAACATTTTTTCTAAGTCCACGAATATTGCCGTAGTCGACTCTTAAGCCCCCAACCATTTTAATATTAAAAAACTATAAAAAACCCAATTCAAACAATTATCTTAACTGAATGTTCGTTCGAGTTCCCAATTTGAACTTTTCAATAACAATTTGTCACTAGTGTTATGCCTTAGTGACAAAATTGCATTGAGCCGCCCCTGGTTAATAAGAAAAAATCAGACAGTTATCCATCCGACATCACATTAGCCTAATCGATGCATGCAATATGTGTAAGCTCCACAGGTGGGACTAACTCGCTGCACTGTGTTGTTTTTTTTTTATTTGGCTTTGTTTGGATGTAATGTAAAAATTTAGCACTGAATTTAGTTGCTTCCACTTCTGCGCGATAGATTTATTTTCTTGTTTATTTAATGATTTGAGACGGAGTTGGAGGTAGGTATTGGTTGTGTTATTGTTTTTGTTGCAGGGAGTGCAGTAAAACGACACTGTGCACGCGAGACAAACACATTTCCTTTTGACACAGATTGTGACACACGTCCGTACGCGATGGTGGCTGATCAATACTTGCATCAATCATCCCTTGATGTTTCTCAATGCTGCTTAAAGTCTCCTTAAAGATGTTTTTCAAGCCTCGACATTGCTCACTATTGCATTTCAGCAAGTTTACTGTGGAGTCTGCAATTGAGCTTTGTTTTTGAAGAGATGCATAGATGTTGTTCGTTTTGGTCAACCATAGAGATTTGATGCTCTATTTCTTTAGCGTCTTCTTGACCCAAAATTCCAAATAGACTATGGGCAACGTTTCCAATGAAATCAAAGGGATATCTAGAAACCCTTATTCCTTTAGTATAAGAAATGTGATAATTATGAATTATATCATTGTTGGATGCTATTGCGAATTTTCTATGTTTAAATGAGTCAATGGAGGGTGAACAAAAAAAATTAGTTTTCATTTCCTCTAAGCGGTTTTTTTCCATTCTATCTTTGTAAGTTTTCACTTCCCCAGTTTTAGCCAATATGAAGACAAATTGTAGAAGATATATATGTTCCAGAAACTGTTAATCGTGTCCTATGTCCCTATGTACTCAAAATAAATGCCTGTTGAATTGTCAAGCTTGGTTATCATTAATGGATTGCTGGTTAAAGAAATAACTAAAGGAAATAAAAAGAACATGAAACTCAGTAATGACAACAGTGAAGCATTTAGGGACCTTCTACTTCTTAATTTCATAGAATGTTGATTTTTTGGATGAGTGTCTGAATCTCTTTCCTGTTTCAATATATTTTCTTTTTATAATTTATTTTTGTCACTGTCGAGCTGAAGCCTGAAAGAAGAGGAAGTAAAACTGCGGTAAGAATAATTTATATGCCTAAACTGCTCATAATTAATTTATCCCACAGAAATAAACACACTTGTTAAATTTCGATTCTTCTTCTTTTATTTCGGCGCGACATTTTTTATTTCGCATTTTGCGATTGCCAGATATTGAATTGAGCCGCCATTTATATCAATATCCATTGCCATATATGGAACGTACACCGCCTCGAAGAAGTCCACGCTTCACTGCCGACGAACCCATACACCGAGAATTCAATCATAATTCTCAATCCACATCAAGTATGAGTAAGGCAACCGCTGCTCACAGCGCCGAAGTGGAGTTCATTGCTGATTCAGATGCCAGCTCGAGTTCAGAAACCGTTGCCCATGCCGCCACAATCAATGATCTGGTCGACATCAATCTGATGGCTTCAAATTCAAAAGCTGTTACTGCCGCCCAAGCAGCATTTCTTGCTTCTTTAGTCTCAGTCGCCAACGCACCGTTACCTTCTCAACCAGTTTCATTAGATGCCCAAGCAGCACTTGCTGCACATGTAGTACCAGCTTCCCAAGCACCGACTACAGCCCGCCCAGTTCCAATTACCCAAGCAGTTCCAGCTGCCCAAGTACCGATTGCTTTTCAAGAAAACACAGCTGCTAAAAATTCGTCACCATTCCTAGTAGTACCAGCTCCAGTTGCCCAAGCAACATTGGCTGCTCGACCAGTCCATGCTACCGCTTCTCCAACAGCCAATGAGGATGCGCTCTTAGTTCTGCAGAGACATATTAGAAAATAAAATATTAACCACAGAAATACAGCTGAAGGAATTTACAGTTTTCAAAACATCAGTCACATCATCTTCTATCGCTTTCACCCCCCCACTCATAACGCCTACGGTAAATACTCACGCCACTATAACAGTTCCCTTGCCAACGAGCTGTGAAACCTCTTCCGTTATACCAGCTAACATGCAAGCAAAGTCATCTGTACTCACGACATCGGCAGCCAACAGCAATAATTCAGGCACTTCAATGTCATCAGCAAGCGACTTGCATGCAAATATGAACCTTCGTTCTTCAAGCATACACGATGACGTCGCATACTTGAATACGAACGCTAACCCTTCGAATGTCTCACAAGCATTATATTTACCTCGAAAACTTCAAGATCTACCAACGTTCAGTGGACACCCCGAAGACTGGCCACTTTTTTTTGCATCGTATACGCAAACAACTGCAGCACATAATTATACTCGATTAGAAAACCACCAACGACTCCAGAAGAGCCTCACAGGTTCGGCTTTGGACTCAGTTAAATCACTTTTGATATTTCCAGATAACGTCAATGCCATCATGGATCTACTGGGTTCTCGGTTTGGTCGGCCTGAGCAGCTTATACGATGTCAGCTCAGTCAAGTTCAAGTTATTAAGCCGATTACCGAAGACTCGCTCAGCCTTTTGATTCCATTTGCAACCAAAACAAGAAATCTCGTTGCATTTCTCCAGGCAGTGAACGGCGAACGACACCTAGCCAATCCTACTTTACTGGATGAGCTCATTTCCAAATTGCCAATGAGTAAAAAATTAGAATGGGCTGGATATGCAGCACAAATATTGCCGTATCCAACAATTGTGCATTTTAGTGATTGGGTAAATCGAGTTGCGAATCTATTACATTCAGTTATAAGTGACGAGGCCAAAGAACCAAGACGTCGTGTGGTCCTGCACACAATTGAAAACCAACGTAGGCAGCCATTCAAATGTTCATTATGCCAAGGCCAGCACATTGTAACTGAATGCAAAAAGATAATTGATGCCACAACTTCAGAGAGATGGGCTTTGGTAAAACATCACCGACTGTGCTTCACATGTTTAAAGTTCGGACATACGACACGCTACTGCCGCAGTAAGGCAAAGTGTCCCAATACAGGCGGCCAAAGAAGACATCATGAGCTGCTTCATGAAGTGACAACAGAATCAAGTGTACATCAACCCCATCAAACGCAAAAAGGGTCCGAAGGCGATCCAGTTCTTAATTGCGCAACTAATAGAGCAGCAAGTGATCAAATCCTTTTCCGCGTGCTGCCAGTAACTCTTTATGGACAAAATAAAGCCATCGATACGTATGCTCTGCTAGATGAGGGTTCTTCAGTGACCATGTTGGATAACACCCTGGTAGATGAACTAAGCCTTAAGGGTCATCAGCATCAGCTAGGTATACAATGGGTTGGAGGTAGAATGGTACAGGAACCGACAGTGGTCGTTAGTCTGTACATTAGTGGTCTTGGTATGAAAAAAAAAAACATATTCCACGCAACGTATATGGCGTATTCAATCTCAGTCTTCCAACGCAAACTCTAACTCAACAAGAACTCGATCGAAAGAACGGTCAGCTTCAAAGGTTGAAGCTACAGCCATACTCGAGCGTTCGACCTAAGCTTTTAATCGGGCTTGACCATTGTCACTTAGGATTACCAACGAGTTCTATGAAATTGAATGAGAGTTGTCCATTTGCTTCAAATGCAGAACTGGGGTGGGTGGTTTTTGGCCCCGCTATAAAGAACAGCGAAACCAATGTTGCAAGAACTTGCCTTATGGTGAATGCATCTCCAGATGAATCCTTACATGCTCTAGTCGCTGATTATTTTGAGACAGAAAATTTTGGAGTAAGACCTTCACCTCCTGTTGAAAGCGAAGAGGACACACGAGCTAGAAAAACTTTAGAATTAACAACAAAAAGAGTAAATGGTAGGTTTCAAACAGGGCTATTTGGTCCTCCGATGACGTAAATCTGCCTAACAGCTATCAAATGGCACTCAGGCGTTTAATTGGTATTGAGCGAAAGATGAAACGTGATGAAAACTTCGCTACCGCGTATAGCTCGATTATACAGGAATACGTCAGAAAAAACTATGCTCGAAAATTACATCTAGAAGAGGCCAGCATTCACGGACCTAGGACATGGTATTTGCCGCATTTTGGTGTCGTCAATCCAAACAAACCGCAGAAGATACGACTCGTTGCTGCCAAAATCAATGACATTTCTCTCAACTCATACCTACTAAAGGGCCCTCAAGAACACAAGCTGCTGCCATCCGTATTGTATAATTTCCGCCAAGGAGCAGTTGTTGTATGTGCAGACATCGCACAGATGTTTCACCAAATTGTTATTCGACGCGAGGATCGATGTGCTCAGAGGTTCCTTTGGCGTGATGGTGACGATGATAGGCCGCCAGATGTGTACGAAATGATGGTTATGACGTTTGGTGCCACTTGCTCCCCCTGTGCAGCACAATACGTAAAGACTAAAAACGCCTTGGAACACCAAAACCATCATCCTCGCGCGATCAAATCTATAACAGATCATCACTATGTTGACGACTTCGTGGATAGTTTCCAAACCGAAGACACAGCTATTGAAATATCCAAGCACGTCCGAGAAATTCATGATAATGGTGGGTTTGATCTTCGAAATTTTACGTCGAATTCATCAACGGTTCTAAAAGCGCTGGATGGAAGCAAATCGATTGTCTCAGTTGCCGAAAAGGGCAACCTTGGAACAGAGAAAGTTCTCGGTATGAAATGGCAGCCAGAAAGTGATGATTTCGTTTTTCAACTTCAATTTCACCAGGTTGATAATGACATTATCACAGGAGAGAAATCACCTACAAAAAGACAACTTCTAAGCATCATTTTGTCCGTCTTCGACCCGTTGGGTTTTTTAAGCCACTTTATGGTTGCTGCCAAGCTCTTGATGAGGGAAGTCTGGCGCCATGATGTACGATGGGACGATACCTTGCCAAACGAGATACTTGTTCCTTGGAACGCTTGGCGTCAGCAATTGTCGGGCATACCTTTTTTCAGCGTGCCACGATTCTATTTTCGGAATGGACTGCCAAATGAGCTCCAGCTTCACGTCTTCGTTGACTCAAGCGAGGATGCGTTTGCTGCAGTGGCGTACTGGAGGGCCATGAACGACAGCGGCAATGTTGAGCTCTCGTTCATTTGCGCAAAGACGAAATGTGCACCTCTAAAACCGCTTACAATTCTACGTCTTGAGCTCCAGGCGGCCATCTTAGGAACAAGGCTAATGAAGGTAATCATTGAAGAACACTCCGTCAAAATCGATCGACGAGTGCTTTGGAGTGACTCATCGACGGTTATTAACTGGATTCAAAGCAAACATCGTCGATACAAACCATTTGTCGCGCATAGGATCGCGGAAATACTTTCATCAACTGATTCTTTAAACTGGAGATGGGTTCCAACCCATACTAACACAGCTGATATGGCTACTCGGTCAAACAGCCACATTGACCTTCGCCCTTCTTCAACTTGGCTGACGGGACCCACATTCTTACTGGAGAATGAAAACAGTTGGCCAACAAATACCTTTCGCCAGTATACTAAACAGGATGAAGAAGAACTCCCCTCGAAATATGCCTTAGCTATCGTGAATATTAATTTCATTGAATTTAATGGCTTTTCTTCGTTGAACAGTCTTGTAAGGACTATCGCTTGGGTGCGTAGATTTTTAAGTCGATGTCGGAAGCAGTCAAATCATCTAGAACACAATGGTCTTACGTCGCTGAAGGTTACTGCTGCTGAGGTCTTACTTTGCCGCATTACACAATGCGAGATATATTTTTCGGAGCTTGAACAGATTGAGCATCAGAAGGCTGTCCCAAAAGATAGTGTGCTGTACAAACTTTCTCCATACGTCAGCAATGATGGTGTCCTCCGAGTTTATGGGCGACTTGGTTCCGCCAGCTGGCTTCCATTCGAAACTAAACATCCCATTATATTGCCACCAAACCACACGTTTACAGTACTCGTAGTTACATCTGTACATATCAAGATGAAGCATCAAAACATTGAGGCGACGATTTGTGAAGTTAGACGAATATATTGGGTTCCCAAGCTACGCCAACTCATGAAGAAAGTTATTAAGAACTGCTTCGTATGTAAAGCTATCAAAGCCAAACCAGTTGCACCTCTAATGGGTTCATTACCTGAAGATCGAATGAAGCCCTTTGTGAGACCATTCAGTTATACTGGTTTGGACTATTTCGGCCCACTTGATGTGACAATTGGACGTCACAGAGAAAAACGATGGATAGCACTATTTACATGCCTCACGGTCCGTGCTATTCATTTGGAAATCGCTCATGACCTGTCTACTGGCGCATGCATCATGGCAATCCGCAACTTCATCAATCGTCGTGGCGTTCCAGTAAGAATTCGTTCTGACAATGGGACGTGCTTTGTCGGCGCTAACCAAGAAGCAAGACGATTCTCAGAGGTTTTCGACTGCGAACGTGTTCAAGCCGAGATGTCTTCGAAACGAGTTGAATGGGTGTTCAACTGTCCAGCCAATCCATCTGAAGGAGGTGTATGGGAACGGATGGTAAAATGTGTGAAGCGGGTCTTGGCTCAGACGCTCAAAGAAGTAGCCCCGCGTGAGTATACCCTTCAGTGTTTTCTTATAGAAGCTGAAAACCTAGTGAATTCCCGCCCGCTTACACACTTGCCTGTCGGTCCAAATCAAGAAGAGCCTCTTACGCCAAATCGTTTCTTGTTGGGAACGGCAAACACAGCACAAACTCCAAGTGCAAACGAGACGGATGAACAAATACCTTTTTTAAGAAAGCAGTGGAGGATCGCGCGTGAGTTGAGAGATCGAATGTGGAAGCGTTGGGTGGCAATATCTTCCCACATTGACACGACGAACGAAGTGGTTTCAGAGATCGAAGCCAATAACAAAAGGCGACCTGGTGTTCATCTGTGATCCCAATATTCAGCGGAAGTAGTGGTGTCGCGGCCGAGTGGAGGAAGTATACAGAGGAGTTGACGGGGAAATCCGAAGAGCCGATGTCCGAACGTCTAAGAGCATTTTACTAAGCCCCGTATCGAAGCTAGCCGTTCTCGATCTGATTGGTGAATCGGGTTCACTCACGGGGTTGGGGATGTTGCGGAACGGGCCTCAATCGAATAATTGTCTTGATAAATAATGTGAACGCAGCCTTTACTTTCCTCTTCTTTACGTCATCCGTGTTTCGACTCTTATTAGATAGCGAGTGTCGCTTCTATTGACAGCCATTTTGAGTTTCGATGTATTTCCTTTTCATAATTTATTTTTGTCACTGTCGAGCTGAAGCCTGAAAGAAGAGGAAGTAGAACTGCGGTAAGAATAATTTATATGCCTAAACTGCTCATAATGAATTGATCCCACAGAAATAAACACACTGGTTGAATTTCGATTCTTCTTCTTTTATTTCGGCGCGACACTGACCAATCCGTCATTTCCCTTGACCACATCAACTGTGCGTCCCATCTTCCATTTCATTTGAGGATGATTTGCTTCTTTAAGAATAATTTTTGTTTCAGGCTTTGAATTTTGCATTTTACCTTCTGTTGCAGAAGGTGCACGTATTCGTTGGACAATCTTTGAAAAAATGTTGTTGAATATGTTGAATCTAACGAAATTTTTTTAATCTTGAGATATTAATTTTATTTCACGTCAGGTTCCGGAAACGAGGTCAATGGAGACCCGATAAGGTAGTGACCTGGAGTCAATGACTCCAAGTCATTGGGATCTGAGGAGAGAGGTGTGAGCTTGTGCGAGTTAAGGATAGATTCTATTGACTTAACCGTGGCCTCCCAAAGTAATCCAAAGTGAGTGGAGCGAGGTGGAACATGTTTCCATTAAATCCTCATTTTCAGACAATTTGAATTGATTGATGATTCAGTTTCAGCCGATTCAAGAAAAGCTTTAAAATCCTGTACCTGATTTGAACAGCCTTTGTAGAAAAGCATACAAATACTGCTATATAAAATTTGGTTGGCGTCTTTCGGTGAATTTTATAATGCGTACGAATTGGTCCACAAAAGTCGACCCCTGAATAATAGAATGGCCTTGATTACACAATTCTCTTTTGGTAAATTTCACATTAATTGATCAAAAGATCTTGGCTTAGCATGGAAGCATTTAATACACTTAGAAAGAACTTTACGTGTTTCTCTGCCTAGGCTTAATATCCAAAATTGTTGCCTAGGACTAGAAATAAGAGTTCTATGCGATGCATGAAGGTGTTTCTTATGAAGGTATTCTAAAAGTAGTGTCGCCTACATTATTTTTTGGAAATAATATTTGATTTTCATTAATTTAATTACTTTCGATTGGTAAATTGTTAACATTTTCTCTTGACAGTCTTTGGCAATACCTTCAAGGATACGCTGATGAATGGAACAGAACTTCGATAAATCGAAATTCCCCTGCCATATTAATGCTCCAGTTTCATCTAGTAGCATCTTGGCTCCATTGATGGTGTCTGCCCGGCAAGGCAGTATTTTGTGTAATTATTTTCGATGCGTTTGGAAATGCAAGGCATCTTGTTGATAAAAAAGATGCAGAAGTCGTGCCATACGTAACTGTATTGAATTAGTATGTTTATAAAGGAATCTTATTATTCCCTCTTTATAATGAGCTGATATGCTCTATCATATTGTAGATTAGATAAGATTAGATTAATATTTATTGCTCTATAAATGGTAGGTTTTACATTATTAACAATCATTAACGCATGGTTTTGCCGTCTGCTCATTGACAACTTATATAAAAAATTCACAAATTATAAATGTACTAAATCAATTTCGTTTAAAAACATTAATTAAAAATCAAAAATTTTCGCTTAAAATTCTACTTCGATACGTAAGTGCAGTTTTACAAAATTTACACATTTTGAGTACATCCATTTCGTTGAAATATTTTATAGAAATCTCTTCTCTTTTATAGAAATCTCTTCGGATAAAAATTCACTTCCAAATACGTGCCTTCTTGTTTCTCTGAGTACAATACCAAGATAATGAAAAACATCTTCCCTTTCTGCCATATTACACATTCTGCTAAATATGGGTAGATCATCACAGCGCGGTATAAAGTTGAGTTTTAAAAGTTCGCCTCTCAGTCTAAGCATACTTGATATTTGTTCTACAGTGCAGTCATCCCAAAAATAGTTGTATTTGTTAAGGCTGTGATTCAGCTTACTGTAAATCATCCTATGTATGGATTCTTTCGCTCTTCAGCATATTGCAATCTTAAATGATCATCAAAGGTTGATATCAGTTGATACAATAAGGGCTTCCAAGTACTGTAGTCATCAAGGTTTATATCTATACCAGTTTCCTGTGTTAGTTCAATCCGATCCTTGAACCTTCCAGATCTGCTTCTTATCGCTTGAAGAGCTGCTTTTTTGGAAGACGATAATCGGGCATGTTCAGATCATTAATTATGAACTCAACTTGCGGCTTAAGTGTTTTGATAAATAATGGGGAAATTCCTGTTTCTAACATGATCATATAATTAGGGGTATTTGAAGGAAGTCGAAATATCCGTTTGTTATAAAATCGGAGAAATTTTTCAGCGGTTTCATATTTTTTACCTCCCCAAACTTGAGCTGCATACAATAGGGTTGACTCTGCCACCGACTCAAACACTTTGTTATGTTCTTTATGACTATTGTTAAAAATTTCTTTCCAAGCAACATTGATTGTGGGAATATTAGTATTCCTGGACGACCTCTATCCTTTCATTGTTGTATTTCCATTTTTCCCTCGAGTTTGACCTTCCTCCTCCTTTTCTGAATACCATAACTTTTGACTTGTTCAACCTAACTGCTAATTTCCACATAGTGCAGTATTCATAAAGCTTGTTTATCATAAGCTGAAGGGATTCCGGTGAGTATGCAAACAGCAGTAACAGTATGGATGCGCAGAAAGTAGAGCTTTGATAAGCGTTTCTTCATATTCCATACCTCCTGGCAAAAAAAATCGTTATATCATCGATGAAAAGAGCAAATAAGCTTGGGCTGAGTGTGCAGCCTTGGCGTACACCAGTCTTAGTCTGGAACCATTCCGAAATATTTTCACCTTCACACACTGCTGCTGTGGTTTCCATGTACAGGTTCTGCAAAACACGTCCAAATCTGTGTGACATTCCCAATCCAAACATCTTGTACATTAGCGCGTTTCGGTCTATTGTATCAAATGCAGCCTTGAAATCTACAAAGAAGTATATAATTACTTATTTCTAGATAGATACGAATCTGCGATATTTCTGAGTACAAAGATGTGATCGACAGTTGAGTATCCTGGTCTGAATTCCGCTTGAAATTCTTTAATAAGGTTGTTTGTATCAATCCACGATCTTAGTCGATTCTGCATTACTGTGGTGAATATTTTATAGGATGCATTCAAGAATGAAATACCTCTATAGTTTGAAGGATCCATTGTACTGCCCTTTTCATGGATGGGAAAAATCAGCGCTTGTTTGAATTGTTAGATCCTTGAGGAGCTCATCTGTTCCATATCGATAGAATTCCGATGGCATTCTATCTGCCCCGGCTGCTTTGCCATCCTTGAGACTTTTTAGCGATGCAGTTACCTCATCCTGTACGAATTAATGGTCCAATAGTTCAACATAAAAGCTGGCTTGAGCGTATTGTATCATGTAAGTACTCAAAGAGTTGAGATTAAGCAGCTGATTGAAATCTACCATCAAGGTACCACAATTGAAATTTCGGTTTATAAGATAAACTTGGCCATTAAGTCTCTGCACTGTTTCCAGAACTCACTTGTGTTCCTACATTTAGCTGGTCTTTTCGCTTCTCTTTCGTAGAATGCATTCTCGCCTGCAAAGGTTCGATTCCGAGTACGCTGACTTGATACACTCCTCAAATTCTTTTAAATTGGCTGCTGGGCGTTTGATCAGGCATGAGTCTAGATCTCTTCTATAAGAAGTGGCCTTAGAGTCTTTTCAGGTTAGGTAAAAGTTTCATGCTCACACTTCCTTCAATTTCTTTTTTTCCGCAATTTAATGAAAGAGTAATTGGCATGTGGTCTGAGTATGGCACATGATGCACTTCAAAATCGGTAATCACGGAGTTCCACCTGCCACCTACAAGACCGTAGTCAATAACTGGATTACCTTGTTTTCCAACAAATGTTAACTCTCTAAATTTATCGCCTTCACTGGTGCCATTTAGAATTCGAAGTCAAATCGAGTTGCACAATTCCAATAACTTATTTCCTCTGGCGTTCTTTACGGATTGCTTAGATAGCCGATTTTGTTCTACGCGTTCGTTTTCCACTCCTCGTTCAGATCCCACTCTCGCATTTAGGTCACCAGCCACTAATATATTCGAGATTGCACCGCTCATCAGGAACTCCTTAATTTGTTCGAATTCTGCATCCCAGTGGTTACAATTAATATATGATGGTAAAATAATAAACTTTTATCCACTAACTTTCAGCTGAACACAAATTACCCCTCCAAAGTGTTTAAACTCGCCGCATAAACCCAAATCTTTTTTAATCCCAAAAATACACCCTCCACTTGCTCTTCCTATTGGATGTCTTCTAGTTGCAGGTATAATTTTAAGTTAATAGTTTTGGAATTTCTTATATCTACTTTAGCTTACATCAGTTAAATATATTTCATATAAAAAACATATTTCGAACTGGTTAATATAATAAAAAAATCATTAAATAAGTTCTTATTTCTAAAACCAGATATGAGGAAAGATAAAATTTCACATTTTGCGTTTATATTATTTACATTACTAGTTTTAATTTTTTATTTTTGAAATTATTTGACGAGCAGACGGCATTACAATTAAAACGTAGTTTGCGAACTCAGAACAGTTTGAGGACCTGTTGGAGAAGCACTGGTGTTAATATGCTTTGGCCTGGAACAGATCTATTAGAGTTGTCATCCACTATTTGACGTGTCTTTGGCAATCCGCACAGGCCGTTACATTGGGTGTGTTTCTTTATTCATTCTGGTATGTCCAGAATATTCGGAATACCAGTTTTGCGTTTCTTTATTTCATGGAATATCCCGGATAAACTATTTTGTTGTTTCTTTATTCATTTCGGAACATTTGGGATGCATTCTTTTTATTCCTTGTTAAACACGGAATGAAAAGAATATTCTCGGAATAACCCTTTCATATGAAAGCAAAACAAATGACAGCAACCAAAGATGAAAACCAAGTAAGTATACAAAATGGATGGCCAAACATTGTTTATATTTTTATTATTGAAATAAATATATACATAAATAACAATTAAATGTGACTTTTCATGAATTAATAAATTAATAATAATTTATTTTTACTATTTTCCATAGAGATATCTCTTTTCTCGTCATCATCACAACACTTTAAAAGAGCTGATTGATGTCATCTTTCTTCTTTTCTATTCCGGAGAGAATTTTTGTTTCTTTATTCATTCCATTCTGGATATTCTAGATAAACATTTCGTCTTTTCCATCCATTCTATTCCTTATCCGGAATAAATAAAGAAACACACTCATTAATTTGTTTTCGGAATCATAGTAATATGATTTACCTTCGACGATCAGTGATTGTCCTCGGATTTTTGTTTGAATATTTTTATTTTTTGTATGAATTTCAGTTTTCAAAGTTACCAGTTTTTTCTTCGTGCGCGTGCAGCGGCTGGTAGATCTCGATGTAAAAATATCCCAGTGTTTCGTAGTGAGTTAGAAGATCTAAGTACACGACCAACATCTTCTCTATTCTGCAACTTGACGTTGACATTTGCTGTCCTGCTGTTGTTGGAATTTAATACCCTTGTTGTTTCAATAAGCCTGTCATCATTTGATTGTTTAGTTTAGTTTAGTTTAAGTTTATTTTCTTAAAGCTTACATAGTAAAATATAAATCTTATAAATAAGTGTAGTTTATAAATTGAATTTTAGTTTTGTTTAACAAATATAATAGGTAGTTTTAATTAAAAAGAAGGAAAAAGAATAATAATATAAGTAAAGAAAAAAAAATAATATAAGAATAGGACATGAAGGAATGAATTCATATTTATATATTTTTTTTAAAGTACAATTTATGGTAAATATATATAAATAAGTAGATAAAGAGAGTTAGGAAAAAGAAAGGTTAAGGAGAGAGGAAAAGTTTTAAGTTAGTTGCTTTAATCAGATAAGAAATAATATAATTTTTTTGGAAATAGGTTCATGTTGTTAATCACTCGCATATAAGTAGGAAGTGAATTCCACAGACGACAAGCACCTATAAAAAATTGTCTTTCAGAAGTCAAACAGTTAAAACGAGGTAGAATTAAGCATGCAGACCAACTTGATGTCGAAAATCGAAGTTTTTCATAAAGATAAGTTGGTTGTCGAGTTCTTTGAATTTTAAAAAATAGTAGCAGTGTGCGAAATTTAATGATATTATTAAAGGGCATTTTCAGTAGGTTCTGTCGCAGATGCGAGACATGTTCATATCTTCTTAAGCCAGAGATGTATCCAATAACACTACTAAAGGCAATTTTCAATTTGTTTTTACTTGCATAGTCACAGTTTACGTAGATTTCACAGCCATATGTTAAAATTGGTAAAATTAAAGTCTTCGCAAGCAAGATTTTTGTTTTGAGCGGGGTAAATTCATGAGCAGTCCAAAGTGTTCTAAGAGTACCATAAGTCTTACCTACTATAGAGTTTATATGGTCATTCCACGTTAAAGTTCTATTTAATATTACACCGAGATTTTTATAAGTATTAACATATTCTAACGAGGTCCCATTTTTTTTTTTTAAATAACTTTGTACGCGCTCAAGGGATTATGAATACCCTTTATATGTAGAGAATTACCGTGTCTTATTTATGTATGTCCCTTATAATTCGCATTATTTTATTTATATCGTTGTCATATTTTATGGGTATGCTAGTTTACTCAATCACATGTTGTTAGTGTTATGCCTAAACAGCATTTAATGAGCAAAGCAGCAACTTAATTTATGACAATTTTTAGAATTGGTTTTTAATGGAATATAAGAAGACATAGACAACGGTAGGAATCGAACCTGCACCACGAGGTTGACAGGTGAGCACACAACTATCGCGCCACGGCCACCCCCAATTAAGCATGATTGGCGGAAAGTAGGATAAGTCATATGGTTTTTTTGGAATAATTAGGCACTTACATTTCCTTGGGTTAAGAGCCAGACCATTATACTATGCCCACTTGAAAATACGATCAAGATCCTCATTTATGCTGCATACACAGTTTTCGATGAGACCTAGGGAGCAACTTTTATATATTTGAATGTCATCCGCATAAAAGTGCTTCGATGCATTGCGAATAATAGACGCGATTTCATTGATATAAAGTGAAAAGAGCAATGGGGCTAAGATTGATCCCTGGGGAACACCTTTGAGTAACGGGAGAAATTTTGAAAATTTGTTCTCAATGCAAACTGCCTGTTTTCTATCGCTAAGAAAGGAGGATAATAATTTGATTGATTCTTCAGATACATTGAATTCCTGATGCAGCTTGTTTAAGAGAACATTATGGTCAACAATGTCAAATGCTTTAGAAAAATCTAAAAGAACTAGAAACGTTACATTATTAACATCACGTTCAACCCTTATATCTTCTATAACCTTCAAGACTGCCGTGGTGCAACTGTGTTGACGGCGAAAACCGGATTGAATAGGAACTAGGAACTAGGAGATTATTCTCAGTAATATAATCATTGAATTGCTTTTGCATAATTCGTTCCAATACTTTTGAAAGAAATGAAAGAATTGAAATTGGTCGAAACTCATTGCAAAGCTCGTTTTTAGGAATCGGTATAATCTTTGCCATTTTCCACTGTTGGGGGAATGTTCCTGCCATGAGAATTCTATTAAAAACATGAGTTAGGTACGGTATTAGCAGGGGCAGAGTAGATTTTAAGAAAATAGGGCTAAGTTCGCCAACTCCAACTGTATTGGATTTTCTAAAGATACAAATTTCTACCACTTCCAGGCAGGTTACATTTGAAAAGCTAAAAGGAGCAACAGTAGAGAGCCTATGTAGACTAGTAGAGTTTCCGAAATTTCTACACGAAATATTATTGGGTGTAGAGAGAAAGTTTAGATTAAGTTCGTTTATATCAATAAGGTTCTTACACTTAGGTGTTTGTTTACCTATTCCGAGTTTTCGAAGATTTTCCCATAGCTTCCGACCATCCGAACTATAATATTTAGGCGACTTGAAAAGTATCGTGTTTTTGCATCTCTAATTGCCTGAACAACCTTATTCCGCAAAGTTTTATAAATTATATGAATATCTTCAACACGATAGTAAACCCATCTTTGATAGGCTTTGCTTCATAAGCTCTTTTATATGACTTGTAAACCAGGGCTTAGAGACGCGATGTTGCTTCTTAATTTTTAATGGGACGTGAAAATCTAACAAGGATCGTATATTCTGAGTTAAAAACTTTACTTGGTCATCTGGCAAGGTCATTACATAGAGATTATTCCAGGCAATCGAGGGAATATCATATTGAATTGGGAACATATTTATTGTTTAAAATCACTATATTTAACCGTTGAATTTATAAAGATATCCTTCGTGGTAAGGTCATAAGTCAACAAAATTAAGTCGTGTTTGGAGAAAGCTGGTATGGCAAGTTGATTATAAAAAAGTATCAGGTTAGTATCGTTGACAAAGAAAAGATATAAAACAGTACTGCAAGTTGGTGTGAAATGTATTGGTTCAGATGTATTAACACAATGTAGATCATAACAGAGCATGTTTTCATAGAGATTTTTGTCAATAATGAGATAACTGTTAAAGTCACCACAAATGATTATATTCGATGAGCTAACTGTTAATTCTTCAATAAGTTGGTAAAACGGCATTAAATCGACATTTCTATTTGGCCTGTAAACAGCACCAAGAAGGAGAATGCTATCGGTGCCTTTTATGTTTAAAAATAAGTACTCACATGAATTCCCGGGTGGCGAAAAACACCTCATTTTGCATGTCAGCCCCATTTTTACATAGATCGCGATACCTCCACCAATTCCGGATCTATCTGATCGAAATAGATTATATCCAATCAGAGAGTATGAAGCATCTCTTACATCTGCGGAGAACCAAGTTTCAGATATGCAAATTGCATCGATTTCCAAATCTCTAAATAAATATCTAAACTCGTCGATTTTCGGCATCAGACTTTGTGCATTTTTATAAAATACTTTAAATCCTTCTCGTTGATTACAAAAAATGTTTAACATTGTTCGCAATATAACATCACTGGCACTGCTGTCGTCCTCGGAATTCAACAAACTTTCTTTCAACTCTGTACAGAGTAACTCTTACCCGAGAAACCAACAACATGTTCATACTAACAAAAGGTCGAAAGCAACAACTTGTGAAGGAGAAAGTAATTCTTAGGAAGAAGGGGAAAGCAGAAAAGGGAAAGTAGAGAAAGAGAAGACAGAGGAATAGTAAGACGAGAGAAATCATAATATTGATATTCGCAATAATTAAAAAAAAATAATAAATGAAAAAGAATTGAAAAATTAAATTATAAATTAAGATAATAAATAATAATTATTGGCATCAGTCATCATGGCAACCCTTGTAATTCATCATTTTCTAAGATTAAGGCTGCATCGTCGTCAGGATGATGTTTAGCGTAAACTAGACCCCGTCTCGTAAACACCGACACAAGCTTCTCTTGCTTTTTAAGTTTCAATGCCGCTTGCAGCAGCGAATTGTTTTTTTTAGTTAAGCATTCACGTAAAAAGATCGGGCTGTCAGTTTTCGATTGCAGCACCTCCATACAGCATCCTTTTGCATTCTCTCCTGCATCTTCACCACCTTTTATAGGAAGGTGAACAACGAAATTTTTTTCATTGGCTTTTATCTCTAAAAATTCTATCTGTCGTTCCAAAGGATTGCAGCGAGTTTCAAAGTGTTTGACTTGTAATTGCAAGTCAGAATTGCTTTTTTGAAGATTTTGGATTTCGGTATAAATCGCAACCTAATCAGCCTTTGTTGGTAGATCTTTCAACTTGCAGTCAAGTAATGTTGACCTAGATTCTTCGATCAAATATTTTAATTCAACCACATCCATTGTTCCAACTGCAGTTCTGTTACTAGTTCCTGCGCTTCCATCTAAGTGTGCTTTGGGGATAATTTCCTTATGTGGCCTTTTCTGTGATTGTTGAATTGTTTTGTTAAAGTTACTCGGGGGTGTCCGTTTCATTTTGATTTCCACCGGTTTATATGTTTGTATATATATATATATATATATATATATATATATATGCGAGTGTTGTATATATTGATACGAAATTGTTCTTAATTATAAAAGAAATGAAGTGGCTCACCAAAACTTTGACTTTTTTAGGATGAGTTTATCCAAACGAAACTGTTCCACACAATTTTTGAAATTATTTACACATTATAATACATAGAATAATTTGCGAATTTTAGTAAGAGCGACCGTGAAATTGACTTGAATATAAACAAGGCAGGGTTGCCAGTCAATTGTATGCTCTATGAACTAGTCTTTGTTTACTCATTTTGCTTATATCGTCAGTAAAAACAAATTTATGTAGTCTTAAGTTTGCAATGACTGAAAATAATTCTGGTTGTACCGTGGGACCAACCAAAAGTATATCAATATATACCACAATTTAAACCTTATTGATTATACTTTTTATATAAAAATAAAACCCAAATAAACCGAAGTTAATTTTGTTTTAAATTTATTTACCTCGTACGCGTTTCGATAGAACTTGCCTTTCATCAGCGGACACGACTGATGATAAAGAATATCATCTTCATCTTGCTGGTTATGTAGCAGCCAATAAGTCCAAAGTGCAGGTCATTGGTTTATTTAGATTAAATATGGTAACCTAAACAATTGTAAGCAAATTCACTCGGTTGAGGAAAAAAGTGTCATCTACTTTGTCGGATATTGAGTTTTTAACAGAGTGTAGAAAGAAAGGTATTACATCAAAGTTCAGTAAAGTTTCGTGTGCGGTAAAGTAATTTTTTCAATTGACGTAGGCATTTGTATTCGGTCATGAACTTAAGGTAACCGTTTTTATCTCCGAATTTTTCCCAAGTTTTCTTCAAGAAAAGAAACGTTTTTTATCCATTTCTTTGGAATTACCTAACATTTTATTTGGTTCCTGTTTAAATCGAAGGCGGACTATAAATTGTCCTTGGGGACTGATTTCAACGTAATAACTAAAATGTTTTTCACATTTATATTCTGCCTCACTGTAAGTTCCTGATTCCGTTTCAAAGGAGTCATTTTCCCAAAATGAACGGACCAGTTGGTCTAACGAGCTTAATGTTGGTTTCGAAGCTGAGTGACAGGAGAACTACATTTAATATCCAAGGCTCTTCCTGCCAAAATCCATTAGTGGGAGATTATTGGAGATTTTATATTCCCCAGGGAACAACAGATCGAAGAATATTTCCGCTCCGATCAATACGTCGACATGACGTGAATTCAGAGTGCTAGGATCAGCCAGACAAATATTGCCAGGCAAGTTTAAGAATTGAAGGTCAATAGGCGAGGCTGCCATATAATCGCTTATTGTAGGTAGTATACAGGCCTCAATGTTTGTTTGGTATTTGGAAGTTCTTGATTCTATTGGAATATTAATAGTGAAATTAGAATGACTATCCTTACCCCGGATTCCGCTAATAGGAATATCTTTTCTTTGTTTTTTATAACCTAATTGTAGAGATAGGGAAGTAGTTATAACTAAGATCCTGAATCAAGAATGACTCGACTACTGCGGTGGCAAGGTAGATCTCGCCATCGTTTAACACCACTCCTAATGAACTATTAGTATTGGCTTTAGATCCAGAAGGAAATTCTTTGCTTTTATCAACGTCATTTACACACGACTTACTGGATATTTTTTGGATTTAAATTTAAAGTATTTTGGGCCGAATAATGGAGTAAAGTGTTGTGCCTCCTTTATAAGTTTAACATCTTCGTTGCTGCATAGTTAAAGCTTACTCCGGTCCACTAGTGCGTTCCATGTCAATTCATAATGACTGTCAGTGGCATAAAAATGCTAGATTAAGTTGTGGGCATCGCCAGTTAAATTTTTCTTCAGGAAATAAAGCTTCTGTGCCGGTGCAATGGATTGGTTGGGCACAATTTGCTTATATATGTCGAAGAAATGTGTCCAATTGAGATAGCTCCCGTCAAACTTCGGGATCTCGATTTTGGGTTGTTTGATTGCAACTGTTTGTACCTTTTCACATGATGTATCAGCCATTTTGTTGTTCGGCAACCAGGTGATTCTTAAGTCAAAAAGATCCTGAAGTTCGAAATAAAGCCCTTTGTCCGCCACAGCTGCATGGTCCCCAAGTCGTTTATATGCAGCGGTTATTTCCTCCCAATTGTCCATCAGGGTATTTGTTCTTTGAAGAAATTGTTGCATGCAGGTCTCCCGTAAATTCACTGGACACTTATTTATTGATTCTAGGAAATTCCTGAATTCGTTTTCTTTCGGCACACTATTGATTGTAGTTAGGAGTTTCTCGGAGGTATTATCTTTAGAAGAGTGCTTTAGCTCCAGCCCCGTTGGGACACTAAAAAGTGATTGTGCTGTGACGGCGGGATCCTTTGGTTTCCCTGCTGGAGGCTTGACTGCTTTTGGTCCTTTGCGGTCCTCTTTTTGCTGCTCCGATGGAAAATTGACTGCTGGTTCTTTTCATCAGAATCATCGGAGTTGTCCTTATCCGCTGCACCGAACCGCCTCATGATGTCATAGTAGTATAAATAAGCGGGTTCGGGGCCACCGGCACCACCGGCACAGCCTATATACTGGTCGTATGGTCTTGCTCATAAATGAGTATCGCATGATGTTGCTTGAGAAGTGATTTTATGGTAATCGCCATGTTGTTTAAAGATTTAAGATAAAAGAATGTTATTTATGTGGTATGAATCATATACTAGGGGCTTAAGAATTATTCAATTTTTGTTTGTGGTTTTAAATTGTAGAAATCATATCTTGGATGACGCATAAATGATTGTCGGGGCTACACCAGCAGCAGTAACGGTCACATGAACTGATTAGGTTGCGATGCGAGTCGACGGCGCGGGCCGAGGTTGTGTGGTTGAAGGTGTTGGGAAGTAAATTAAGAAAAGGAAAAAATTGGATGATAAGGTATGGCGCTAGCGTTTGGGGTAATATAAAAAAAGGTTGAATAAATTACGTATGTGGTTAGGAGGTCATTGAATGTTATATAAATGTAGGGCAATGAACTGATTAGGTTGCGATGCGTGATGGCGGCGGGTGCGATGCGTGGCGGCGGCGGCGGTAAATAGCAAGCAAGGAGAGTTTTTAGAATTAGGATTCTTAGACTCATTTAGATTTCTACCTTCGCAGAGGGTGAGACAACAACCACAAGAACAACAACAACAACAACAGCTGGTCTTTTTATACATTTTTTCATTTAAACATAAACCTAAACCCCCTAAATGTATATATGGTTTTCCATATAAGGAACAATTTTTTGATAACTATGAGGAAAAACACCAAGGAATGCGGTTTTTATTTTTTCGGATACTAATCATATTAGTCGGTTTAATTTAGATTTTTTTTTTATTTTAACTGTGGGAATGATAAAGACTAATAACTATGTCATCTATAATTAGAATTTGTGGTTAGACATGAGAAACTTAAAGAAATCCATTTCATTTACATTGTTACTAGAATGATAAAATTGTATAAATAGACTGTATTTTTCTTTTAATTTTCATTATAGTCTTACTTGTTAAACTATTATTATACTTCTTGACTCAAACGTTAAAACTAAAAAAAAAAACTTAAAAAGAATAAAATGGAGAATTTTGAGTGTAACGTGTGCAGTGTTAAATTTACTCATATCGGAACTCTGAATAGACATATAAGAGCCGCACATGGCGATAAAATTAAATGTCCTCAGTGTGACAAAACATATACACGAAAGGATTCAATGTTGGAACACTTCCGCAAGGAACATATTAACGTCTCCTGTCAAGAGCGAGTAATTGATCAATCAACTAGCAGCAAGAGAAAACTTCCAAAAGACATGAATGATTCCCTGTCCCAACCTCATTCATCATCGAAAAAACGTAGATGTGAAAACTGTGAAATAGATGTGCTAATATCTGGATGGGGTCATCACATTAGAACTAATGAACATAAGAGAAAGAGCAAAGTTCCAGTCAACAATACTCGTTTTAACAGAATAAGGCATTGTTTTGAAGGTAAAGTGGAAACCTATTCCTTAGAAAATACCGATGAAGGAGTTATAGACATTACCAAATTTTTAAATAGCTGCATACTTGATATAATCAAATTACTTGAATACTCGTTTGAAACCAAAGAGGGTATAAAGTTCAGCATTGAACTATTTGCAGAGTTTATAAAATTTATATCAACACAAGGAGAATCAGAAAAAAGTGAAATAAGCATAAAATCGTTTAAATGTCCAATGCAAATAGCTTTACAAAATGATGATTTGAAAGATATAATTAAAAATATGTTTAAAACAATTGAAGTTAAAAGTGAAGAGTTTCAGGAGAGAGATTCAGGATGGGCACTATTGTGTATTAAACATATTGAAGTGAATATTAACGAGTATAAACCCTTCAGAGGTTCGAGCTATTTAAGCCTTCCAAAAAGCATTAAGCTGAAAGAAGTATGTGTTAATGTCCAAAATAATGATGAATACTGTTTTAAATGGGCAGTTATATCAGCTCTTTACCCCATTGATGGACATTCTTATAGACCAAGCAGTTACCACATTGAAAACATTCAAAACGGTGTGATAAGTTTAATGAATGGAATTCAAATTAACTTCACAAATTTAGAGTTCCCCTTGAAACTTAAAGACATATCGATCTTTGAGACACTCAATCCCACAATTAGTATAAATGTTTTCGGAGTAGAAAAAAATGGATCTGGAGAAAGTTATAGAGTTGTTGGTCCATATTTCAACTCTCAACACAAAAGACAACAACATATTAATTTATTACTAATACAAGAAGGGGATTGTAGTCATTATGTATGGATAAAAAAATATGTCTAGATTAATAGGAGCACAACTGAGTCATAGCAAACGATCAGTAAGAATATGTAATTCATGTCTGCAAACGTTCAACACAGATGAAGCATTTGAGAAGCATGAAAATGAATGCAATAAAACTGTGACAACACTACCAGATGTTCCAAATAATATACTACAGTTTGAACATCAACATAGATCACTAGAAGTGCCATTTGCCATCTATGCAGATTTTGAGTGTATGCTGGTGAATATCGATAGCTGTCAACCTGATCCATCAAACTCATCAACTACACCTATTAAAAAACATGTTCCAATTGCTGTATCCTATTTTATCAAATGTTCATTTAATACATCTTTGAATAAACTTTTCAAATACACCGGTAAGTAAAAATTATTGTTAAAACTTCATTTCATATGTAATATATAAATTGTCTGGTAATATAATATAATTATTTTTGTTTTGTTTTTTATTCTAGGTGAAGACTGTACACAAGTTTTTATAGCGAACTTGCATGAAGACTGTCAAAATATTTATAAAAATCATTTGGGGGAGAAAATCCCGATGACTATGACACCTCAGGATGAAATTAAATTCCAACAGACAACAACATGTCATATCTGTAAGAAACCAGTGTGGGGAAGTCTAAAGGTT
Source organism: Philhelius pedissequus (assembly GCA_910595825.1). Taxonomy (NCBI): domain Eukaryota; kingdom Metazoa; phylum Arthropoda; class Insecta; order Diptera; family Syrphidae; genus Philhelius; species Philhelius pedissequus. The sequence goes on along the minus strand of OU343160.1, from coordinate 249,828,419 downwards.
CGGGATCATGACCATCTAACTGGGAAATTCAGAGCGGCCGCACATTCCAAATGTAATTTAAATTATAAGATACCTAAATTTATTCCTATTTTTTTCCATAACTTAACCGGATATGACTCACATTTATTCATAAAAGAGCTGGGTAATATCAAAGGGTCTATAAATATTATTCCTCTCAATAAAGAGAAATATATATCAATTTCATCGAAAATATTAATAAATAGTAAGCAAGGAGAGTTTTTAGAATTACGATTCTTAGACTCATTTAGATTTCTACCTTCGAGTATTGATAGCATAGCAAAAACATTAGATAAAAAAACAGATTTTAAAATTTTAACATCATTTTTCAAAGATGATGAATCTTTTCAACTAATGACTCGTAAGGGTGTTTTCTGCTATGACTATTTAGACTCTATAGACAAATTAAGTGAGATAGAGCTCCCTCCAATAGAATCTTTTAGAAATTCTTTGATTGAAGAAGATTGCAATCAAGATGACTATAATCACGCTGTAAAAGTTTGGTCACATTTTAAATGTAACAGTTTAAGAGAATATTTAGAACACTATTTGAAAACAGATGTTTTAATTTTAGCAGACATTTTCGGAAAATTCAGAATTGATTCTAGAACAATTTACGGTCTAGACCCCTGTCACTATTATACATTACCAGGTTTTTCGTGGGATGCTATGTTGAAAGAAACAGGTGTAAAACTTGAACTCTTAACTGACATAAACATGTATAACTTTTTCGCTAAAGGTATAAGAGGAGGTTTGACACAGTGTAGCTTACGACATTCTAAAGCAAATAATAAATATATGTCTGATTATGATTCAAGTAAACCATCTGATTATTTAATGTATTTGGATGCTAATAATCTTTACGGTTGGGCAATGTCTGACTATCTACCACATTCAGACTTTAAATGGGTTGAAACTCCAGATAATTTAGATGGGATTAAAGAATGGTTAATTTCAAATATAAACATTGGTTATGTTTTAGAAGTTGATCTCGAATATCCTATAGAAATACATGATGATCATAACGATCTTCCTTTCTGCCCCTCAAATATTTCATTGCCTAACAAATCAGATAAAAAATTAATTGCTGATTTAAATAATAAGGTAAATTATATAATACATTACAAAAGTTTAATTCAGTGCCTTGAAAATGGTTTAGTGCTAAAGAAAATTCATAGAGTGATGCAATTCAAACAATCTAAATGGTTAAAAAAATATATTGATTTAAACAATGAACTTAGAAAAAAAGCAACTACAAAGTTTGAAAAGGATCAGCGTAAACTCTGTAATAATGCTGTGTTTGGAAAAACTATGGAGAATGTAGACAAACGAAAAGATGTTCGAATTGTTGATTCAGTAGAAAGCAGAGGTAGACATCTTGGTAGTCGTGCTCTTATCGCTAAACCTAATTTTCATAGCATTTTAGAATTTTCCGAAACTATGGCTGCTATTCAGTTAAATCGAATTTACTGTGTCTATAATAAGCCTATATACTTAGGTTTTTGTGTATTAGAGATTTCAAAGTATAAAATGTATGACTTTCATTATGCTTATATGAAACCGAAATTTACTAAGAACCTACAACTGGCTTATATGGATACTGATTCATTTATTTATCAAATACGAACTGATGACTTTTACAGCGATATTAAGAGTGATATAATTAAAATGTTTGATACTTCAGATTACCCCCTACATAACCCCTATGATATTGCTCAGCTCAATGTGAAAAAATTAGGTTATATGAAAGATGAGAATAATGGAAGAATAATGAAGGAATTTATTGGGTTAAGAGCTAAAATGTATAGTATTGATATTGAAGATGCATCTATGATAAAAAAAGCAAAAGGTGTTAAATCAGCAGCTGTAAAAAAATTATCTTTGCAAAATTATAGAGATTGTTTGCTACATAAGCGTAACTTTTATAGTAAAATGTTAAACTTTAGATCTAGACAGCATACTATATATACTGAATGTATTAATAAATTAAGTTTAAGCTGTGCGGACGACAAAAGATTTATATGTAGTAATAATATCAATACACTAGCTTGGGGTCATTATAGAATAGATTTAGAAAATGATATGTAAATATAAAAATTATAATAAAAAGAAAAAAGTATCAAGTATTGTACAAAATTGTTTTATTGAACTATAAATTACAATTCTTAGCTTCACTAATAAATTTACTTAAGAGATAAACATTTTGAAGTGCACATATTTTTCCATGATATCCACATTTGGAAGTTATATTTGGATACATTTTTTTAAGTTCTTTTAAATTTGGACATCTGTAATAGATATCTTCTTCGAGGTTAACGACTTCTACGTTTTCATTATTGAGTAAGGATTGTAACCATTGTTTCTTTTCAGTACCCTTAACGTAAACAACACCACTTTGAAGTTTTTCTCTAATAAATATCTCTACTTGAGAAAGACGTGCAAATCCTCCATTCCAGGTTAATCCGTGATAATTATGATACAACCAATTAACTTGTCTTCTAAGTGAATCTGATGTAAGGCTTAAATTAAATGGTGGACTAACAATAAAGTGATGATGATGATTCTCATTATGTAATACAGCTACTTCCTTCAGAATGAAACGATTGCTGTTTAAATCACCAAATCCTTGAATGTCTACAAAGTGTATATCCATTTTTTAGATGTCTGTTCTCAACAAATTAACTCTTTCTACTAATAAATTATCATATAAGTACATACAATTTAAGTAAGTTTGTTAACTTCTCCTGTTAATGGATTGTACTCAATTATACGATCATGAAGTATCATACAATACATGGTTGTTAAAGCAGGAATCGGAGTTAATGTTTTAAGCTCAATTCTTACATCCACAGGACCTGTTTTAATTGTTTCATTTTGACGTGAACAGTCGATAACCATAATTGGGGCAATATCCTTAAAATCCGCTCTTGATAAAAGAGGACTTGCTTGTCTCTGATAGTATGAATGTTGAAATTTGCTATACATATCATAGAGAACGGCATATCGATCTAGTTTATATTTAATGTTTAAATCCTCTCGGGGATAAGATTCAGAATTTAAATGAACTTTTACATTGGTGACATCACAATTATCAAATTTGCTAGCATCTTTATTTCGTTGATTTTTTCTATCAGTTTGTAGAGCAATGATGATATATCTAGGCTTCTCAAGTTGACTTGAAGTTTTCACCGTCCATATATGATCAGTGGTGGTTGATAGTGTTGGATATTCATACATTTCCCAATTACGAAAACGAATTTGAATGGGCTTTAATTGAATTTGCTTCAATAAGTTAAGTTTATTTGAATCAGATAGAGTGATGTGTGGAACTCTCCATTGTAATTTAAAAATTGATAGTTTTAATTCTTCATTATCTTTGGAAAAATAAGCATTCTCATTAGATCGAGCTAAGATAACTGATCTTAACTGATGAATACTGAGTCTCAAACTGAGCTGAACTGCTTTTTACTGCTATTATCTGCTCACTGAACTGCTCTGTACTGTTCTCATAGAACATTACTATACAAATGATATGAAATCGAAAGTGTTATCCGCTTTATAACTTAAGAAAACAGTCAAAGCCTAAATTGTATGATAAGGTATGACGCCTAGCGTTTGGGGTAATATAAAAAGTTGAATAAATTACGTATGTGGTTAGGAGGTCGTGTGTCATTGAATATTACATAAAATGGGGGGCAATGAACTGATTAGGTCGTGATGCGGGGAGGGTGCGATGCGGGGCGGGTGCGAAGCGGGGCGGGCGCGATGCGTGGGGGCGGCGGCGGCGGCGGCGGTAAATAGCAAGCAAAGACTCATCTGGTTGTACTAGTAATCTCATTCCTTCAGTATAGAATAATACATCTGTAAATCTCATCTTCAACCAACCAGATTCACAGATACAGAATGTATCTCCTTCTCGTAATCTTTCAATCCAGAACATTTACGGTTGTTGTCTCACCCTTTGCGAAGGTAGAAATCTAAATGAGTCTTTGCTTGCTATTTACCGCCGCCGCCGCCGCCGCCCCCACGCATCGCGCCCGCCCCGCTTCGCACCCGCCCCGCATCGCACCCTCCCCGCATCACGACCTAATCAGTTCATTGCCCCCCATTTTATGTAATATTCAATGACACACGACCTCCTAACCACATACGTAATTTATTCAACTTTTTATATTACCCCAAACGCTAGGCGTCATACCTTATCATACAATTTAGGCTTTGACTGTTTTCTTAAGTTATAAAGCGGATAACACTTTCGATTTCATATCATTTGTATAGTAATGTTCTATGAGAACAGTACAGAGCAGTTCAGTGAGCAGATAATAGCAGTAAAAAGCAGTTCAGCTCAGTTTGAGACTCAGTATTCATCAGTTAAGATCAGTTATCTTAGCTCGATCTAATGAGAATGCTTATTTTTCCAAAGATAATGAAGAATTAAAACTATCAATTTTTAAATTGCAATGGAGAGTTCCACACATCACTCTATCTGATTCAAATAAACTTAACTTATTGAAGCAAATTCAATTAAAACCCATTCAAATTCATTTTCGTAATTGGGAAATGTATGAATATCTAACACTATCAACCGCCACTAATCATATATGAACGGTGAAAACTTCAAGTCAACTTGAGAAGCCTAGCTATATCATCATTGCTCTACAAACTGATAGAAAAAATCAACGAAATAAAGATGCTAGCAAATTTGATAACTGTGATGTCTGCAATGTAAAAGTTCATTTAAATTCTGAATCTTATCCCCAAGAGGATTTAAACATTAAATATAAACTAGATCGATATGCCGTTCTCTATGATATGTATAGATAATTTCAACATTCATACTATCAGAAACTAGCGAGTCCTCTTTTATCAAGGACGGATTTTAAGGATATTGCTTCAATTATGGTTATCAACTGTTCACGTCAAAATGAAACAATTAAAACAGGTCCTGTGGATGTAAGAATTGAGCTTAAAACATTAACTCCGATTCCTGCCCATTTCTTCAGTCATTCAATCCGAGTGATGAAATACGTATACCCATACAACAACAGGATTTATGTATATTCCCCTGTGAAAGTTACATTTATATAGAAGGAGGTCTGACTAAAGAAGATGGAACTGTCTCAACAGGAAAATTAATTAATAATGCAATAGCTTTTCTATTTGAGGAAATACATTATGAATTAAATGGTGTAGACATTGAAAACAATAAAAACGTTGGAATCACATCGACCTTGAAAAATTATATATCTTTAAATGAGAATGAAAGTAAAAGCTTAGAAAATGGATCATGGAGTGGAAACACTAGTATTTCTCCCGCGTTAGGCATTTTTAATTTTTGTTTACCATTGAAAAATCTATTGGGGTTTGCTGAAGATTATAAAAAGATTATAGCAAATGCGAGACATGAACTAGTTTTAATTCGCGCTCGATCTAATGAGAATGCTTATTTTTCTAAAGATAATGAAGAATTAAAACTATCAATTTTTAAATTACAATGGAGAGTTCCACACATCACTCTATCTGATTCAAATAAACTTAACTTATTGAAGCAAATTCAATTAAAGCCCATTCAAATTCGTTTTCGTAATTGGGAAATGTATGAATATCCAACACTATCAACCACCACTGATCATATATGGACGGTGAAAACTTCAAGTCAACTTGAGAAGCCTAGATATATCATCATTGCTCTACAAACTGATAGAAAAAATCAACGAAATAAAGATGCTAGCAAATTTGATAATTGTGATGTCACCAATGTAAAAGTTCATTTAAATTCTGAATCTTATCCCCGAGAGGATTTAAACATTAAATATAAACTAGATCGATATGCCGTTCTCTATGATATGTATAGCAAATTTCAACATTCATACTATCAGAGACAAGCAAGTCCTCTTTTATCAAGAGCGGATTTTAAGGATATTGCCCCAATTATGGTTATCGACTGTTCACGTCAAAATGAAACAATTAAAACAGGTCCTGTGGATGTAAGAATTGAGCTTAAAACATTAACTCCGATTCCTGCTTTAACAACCATGTATTGTATGATACTTCATGATCGTATAATTGAGTACAATCCATTAACAGGAGAAGTTAACAAACTTACTTAAATTGTATGTACTTATATGATAATTTATTAGTAGAAAGAGTTAATTTGTTGAGAACAGACATCTAAAAAATGGATATACACTTTGTAGACATTCAAGGATTTGGTGATTTAAACAGCAATCGTTTCATTCTGAAGGAAGTAGCTGTATTACATAATGAGAATCATCATCATCACTTTATTGTTAGTCCACCATTTAATTTAAGCCTTACATCAGATTCACTTAGAAGACAAGTTAATTGGTTGTATCATAATTATCACGGATTAACCTGGAATGGAGGATTTGCACGTCTTTCTCAAGTAGAGATATTTATTAGAGAAAAACTTCAAAGTGGTGTTGTTTACGTTAAGGGTACTGAAAAGAAACAATGGTTACAATCCTTACTCAATAATGAAAACGTAGAAGTCGTTAACCTCGAAGAAGATATCTATTACAGATGTCCAAATTTAAAAGAACTTAAAAAAATGTATCCAAATATAACTTCCAAATGTGGATATCATGGAAAAATATGTGCACTTCAAAATGTTTATCTCTTAAGTAAATTTATTAGTGAAGCTAAGAATTGTAATTTATAGTTCAATAAAACAATTTTGTACAATACTTGATACTTTTTTCTTTTTATTATAATTTTTATATTTACATATCATTTTCTAAATCTATTCTATAATGACCCCAAGCTAGTGTATTGATATTATTACTACATATAAATCTTTTGTCGTCCGCACAGCTTAAACTTAATTTATTAATACATTCAGTATATATAGTATGCTGTCTAGATCTAAAGTTTAACATTTTACTATAAAAGTTACGCTTATGTAGCAAACAATCTCTATAATTTTGCAAAGATAATTTTTTTACAGCTGCTGATTTAACACCTTTTGCTTTTTTTATCATAGATGCATCTTCAATATCAATACTATACATTTTAGCTCTTAACCCAATAAATTCCTTCATTATTCTTCCATTATTCTCATCTTTCATATAACCTAATTTTTTCACATTGAGCTGAGCAATATCATAGGGGTTATGTAGGGGGTAATCTGAAGTATCAAACATTTTAATTATATCACTCTTAATATCGCTGTAAAAGTCATCAGTTCGTATTTGATAAATAAATGAATCAGTATCCATATAAGCCAGTTGTAGGTTCTTAGTAAATTTCGGTTTCATATAAGCATAATGAAAGTCATACATTTTATACTTTGAAATCTCTAATACACAAAAACCTAAGTATATAGGCTTATTATAGACACAGTAAATTCGATTTAACTGAATAGCAGCCATAGTTTCGGAAAATTCTAAAATGCTATGAAAATTAGGTTTAGCGATAAGAGCACGACTACCAAGATGTCTACCTCTGCTTTCTACTGAATCAACAATTCGAACATCTTTTCGTTTGTCTACATTCTCCATAGTTTTTCCAAACACAGCATTATTACAGAGTTTACGCTGATCCTTTTCAAACTTTGTAGTTGCTTTTTTTCTAAGTTCATTGTTTAAATCAATATATTTTTTTAACCATTTAGATTGTTTGAATTGCATCACTCTATGAATTTTCTTTAGCACTAAACCATTTTCAAGGCACTGAATTAAACTTTTGTAATGTATTATATAATTTACCTTATTATTTAAATCAGCAATTAATTTTTTATCTGATTTGTTAGGCAATGAAATATTTGAGGGGCAGAAAGGAAGATCGTTATGATCATCATGTATTTCTATAGGATATTCGAGATCAACTTCTAAAACATAACCAATGTTTATATTTGAAATTAACCATTCTTTAATCCCATCTAAATTATCTGGAGTTTCAACCCATTTAAAGTCTGAATGTGGTAGATAGTCAGACATTGCCCAACCGTAAAGATTATTAGCATCCAAATACATTAAATAATCAGATGGTTTACTTGAATCATAATCAGACATATATTTATTATTTGCTTTAGAATGTCGTAAGCTACACTGTGTCAAACCTCCTCTTATACCTTTAGCGAAAAAGTTATACATGTTTATGTCAGTTAAGAGTTCAAGTTTCACCTGTTTCTTTCAACATAGCATCCCACGAAAAACCTGGTAATGTATAATAGTGACAGGGGTCTAGACCGTAAATTGTTCTAGAATCAATTCTGAATTTTTCGAAAATGTCTGCTAAAATTAAAACATCTGTTTTCAAATAGTGTTCTAAATATTCTCTTAAACTGTTACATTTAAAATGTGACCAAACTTTTACAGCGTGATTATAGTCATCTTGATTGCAATCTTCTTCAATCAAAGAATTTCTAAAAGATTCTATTGGAGGGAGCTCTATCTCACTTAATTTGTCTATAGAGTCTAAATAGTCATAGCAGAAAACACCCTTACGAGTCATTAGTTGAAAAGATTCATCATCTTTGAAAAATGATGTTAAAATTTTAAAATCTGTTTTTTTATCTAATGTTTTTGCTATGCTATCAATACTCGAAGGTAGAAATCTAAATGAGTCTAAGAATCGTAATTCTAAAAACTCTCCTTGCTTACTATTTATTAATATTTTCGATGAAATTGATATATATTTCTCTTTATTGAGAGGAATAATATTTATAGACCCTTTGATATTACCCAGCTCTTTTATGAATAAATGTGAGTCATATCCGGTTAAGTTATGGAAAAAAATAGGAATAAATTTAGGTATCTTATAATTTAAATTACATTTGGAATGTGCGGCCGCTCTGAATTTCCCAGTTAGATGGTCATGATCCCGAACCTTTAGACTTCCCCACACTGGTTTCTTACAGATATGACATGTTGTTGTCTGTTGGAATTTAATTTCATCCTGAGGTGTCATAGTCATCGGGATTTTCTCCCCCAAATGATTTTTATAAATATTTTGACAGTCTTCATGCAAGTTCGCTATAAAAACTTGTGTACAGTCTTCACCTAGAATAAAAAACAAAACAAAAATAATTATATTATATTACCAGACAATTTATATATTACATATGAAATGAAGTTTTAACAATAATTTTTACTTACCGGTGTATTTGAAAAGTTTATTCAAAGATGTATTAAATGAACATTTGATAAAATAGGATACAGCAATTGGAACATGTTTTTTAATAGGTGTAGTTGATGAGTTTGATGGATCAGGTTGACAGCTATCGATATTCACCAGCATACACTCAAAATCTGCATAGATGGCAAATGGCACTTCTAGTGATCTATGTTGATGTTCAAACTGTAGTATATTATTTGGAACATCTGGTAGTGTTGTCACAGTTTTATTGCATTCATTTTCATGCTTCTCAAATGCTTCATCTGTGTTGAACGTTTGCAGACATGAATTACATATTCTTACTGATCGTTTGCTATGACTCAGTTGTGCTCCTATTAATCTAGACATATTTTTTTATCCATACATAATGACTACAATCCCCTTCTTGTATTAGTAATAAATTAATATGTTGTTGTCTTTTGTGTTGAGAGTTGAAATATGGACCAACAACTCTATAACTTTCTCCAGATCCATTTTTTTCTACTCCGAAAACATTTATACTAATTGTGGGATTGAGTGTCTCAAAGATCGATATGTCTTTAAGTTTCAAGGGGAACTCTAAATTTGTGAAGTTAATTTGAATTCCATTCATTAAACTTATCACACCGTTTTGAATGTTTTCAATGTGGTAACTGCTTGGTCTATAAGAATGTCCATCAATGGGGTAAAGAGCTGATATAACTGCCCATTTAAAACAGAATTCATCATTATTTTGGACATTAACACATGCTTCTTTCAGCTTAATGCTTTTTGGAAGGCTTAAATAGCTCGAACCTCTGAAGGGTTTATACTCGTTAATATTCACTTCAATATGTTTAATACACAATAGTGCCCATCCTGAATCTCTCTCCTGAAACTCTTCACTTTTAACTTCAATTGTTTTAAACATATTTTTAATTATATCTTTCAAATCATCATTTTGTAAAGCTATTTGCATTGGACATTTAAACGATTTTATGCTTATTTCACTTTTTTCTGATTCTCCTTGTGTTGATATAAATTTTATAAACTCTGCAAATAGTTCAATGCTGAACTTTATACCCTCTTTGGTTTCAAACGAGTATTCAAGTAATTTGATTATATCAAGTATGCAGCTATTTAAAAATTTGGTAATGTCTATAACTCCTTCATCGGTATTTTCTAAGGAATAGGTTTCCACTTTACCTTCAAAACAATGCCTTATTCTGTTAAAACGAGTATTGTTGACTGGAACTTTGCTCTTTCTCTTATGTTCATTAGTTCTAATGTGATGACCCCATCCAGATATTAGCACATCTATTTCACAGTTTTCACATCTACGTTTTTTCGATGATGAATGAGGTTGGGACAGGGAATCATTCATGTCTTTTGGAAGTTTTCTCTTGCTGCTAGTTGATTGATCAATTACTCGCTCTTGACAGGAGACGTTAATATGTTCCTTGCGGAAGTGTTCCAACATTGAATCCTTTCGTGTATATGTTTTGTCACACTGAGGACATTTAATTTTATCGCCATGTGCGGCTCTTATATGTCTATTCAGAGTTCCGATATGAGTAAATTTAACACTGCACACGTTACACTCAAAATTCTCCATTTTATTCTTTTTAAGTTTTTTTTTTAGTTTTAACGTTTGAGTCAAGAAGTATAATAATAGTTTAACAAGTAAGACTATAATGAAAATTAAAAGAAAAATACAGTCTATTTATACAATTTTATCATTCTAGTAACAATGTAAATGAAATGGATTTCTTTAAGTTTCTCATGTCTAACCACAAATTCTAATTATAGATGACATAGTTATTAGTCTTTATCATTCCCACAGTTAAAATAAAAAAAAAATCTAAATTAAACCGACTAATATGATTAGTATCCGAAAAAATAAAAACCGCATTCCTTGGTGTTTTTCCTCATAGTTATCAAAAAATTGTTCCTTATATGGAAAACCATATATACATTTAGGGGGTTTAGGTTTATGTTTAAATGAAAAAATGTATAAAAAGACCAGCTGTTGTTGTTGTTGTTGTTCTTGTGGTTGTTGTCTCACCCTCTGCGAAGGTAGAAATCTAAATGAGTCTAAGAATCCTAATTCTAAAAACTCTCCTTGCTTGCTATTTACCGCCGCCGCCGCCACGCATCGCACCCGCCGCCATCACGCATCGCAACCTAATCAGTTCATTGCCCTACATTTATATAACATTCAATGACCTCCTAACCACATACGTAATTTATTCAACCTTTTTTTATATTACCCCAAACGCTAGCGCCATACCTTATCATCCAATTTTTTCCTTTTCTTAATTTACTTCCCAACACCTTCAACCACACAACCTCGGCCCGCGCCGTCGACTCGCATCGCAACCTAATCAGTTCATGTGACCGTTACTGCTGCTGGTGTAGCCCCGACAATCATTTATGCGTCATCCAAGATATGATTTCTACAATTTAAAACCACAAACAAAAATTGAATAATTCTTAAGCCCCTAGTATATGATTCATACCACATAAATAACATTCTTTTATCTTAAATCTTTAAACAACATGGCGATTACCATGAAATCACTTCTCAAGCAACATCATGCGATACTCATTTATGAGCAAGACCATACGACCAGTATATAGGCTGTGCCGGTGGTGCCGGTGGCCCCGAACCCGCTTATTTATACTACTTGTCATCTTTCATGGAATCATACACCGCATCTTAACCGCGTTATAATATCCTTTGGTGAAGTATTCGTCTTCTATTTCTTCAGGATAATTATCTTTTACATCTCTGTTGACCTTATCACCCAGGGATTCCCACAGTGCATTTAGTCTGTTGCACCGTGTATTTAAATACTGCATATTTTTTCAGCTATGGCCATCTTTTCCGTAATTGCGGGCGATGGTGCATATTTCATTAGCTACCTCATTTTGCTGATTGGTTAATTCAGTAATTGAGAAAACATTTTTTTTTAAATTTTTATTTTGACTCACTTAACTCTCATTTATTGTTTTTTTTTCTTTATTTATTTTTGTGTTAATTATAGACCACTAAACTTTTTTAGTTGTGTCCTGTCACTTTCGCCAAAATGTTTGCACACTTTTAAGAATTTTTATTTAAGAAACAACGACATTGATTCCTATTGATAATATAAAATTTTTTTTGCTTTACAAATATAAAAAGAGCAAACTCTTAAGACTGAAATAACAAAATGTATGCCTATTTCTGTAAGAGGTTGAAAGGTGAATGGTGTCTATCGATACATCAGGTAGCTTGCAAAAGGCAAAGTCAAAAAACTGATGAGTCGGCATTATCGATACACAGCGCGTGAGGCCAATCGTTGAACTTTTGTATATTTTATATTATATGAATTAAGATCACATTTCGTCTGGTCTCACGTTGCTGCGGGAGTTGGGTGAAACATTGGATTTTTAGGAAAGTAGAAGAGATAAATAGAAATTAAAATGACAAAAAAAGTTATATAGACTGTGGGAAGTAATAAGGAAATCACTTCCCATCGTGTCAGCATATTTCAGACGAGTGTAGATGATGCATTGAATATACATCTCTATAGTACTACCATTGTATATACATCTCTATAGTGCTCCTATGGAACATGAAAATTGGGTTCTTCTTGTATGATCCAGATGTCGTCTGTGTCGCTGTTTTAAGCCTTGCTGATATTAGTTTGTAGACGCGGGCAGAGGAAGAAAGGGGGAAAAAGAAAAGTTGAGGTAGTTTAATTTCGTTTCCTACATCTTTAAGGAGTATAAGAGAGAAAACAAAATGTGATTTCTTTTTTGATATCACATGTTTTATTTTTTTAACTTTTAAGTGGATGAGGAAAAGAGGATTATATATACGATAACATTTGAAGGTATTTTGTTCCTCGTTTTATTTGGGTTTGTAGCAATTTTATTAATTTTGCTGCTTTTTCATTCATATACATAGTTTTGCATTCTTGAATTACGTATTTACAATGCTACTCACTTACTATAGTTTGGTACTGAATATTGTGGGGGTAGTTTCATTGCGTTTATACATCTCATGTATAGGTATACAATGGCATTGTATATACATTTCTATAGTACTAACATGAAGAGGAACGTCCGGGGTATAATCTATAAGAATTACTATCTTGAGCTCATTTGCAAAATGTGTATAGCCTAATTGAAAACCAAGAGGGAGTAGAATGCATATGATTTAACATTTTTTAAAGCTAAAGCAAGAGCAAAAATTATACCTTTTAAAGTGAAAACCAAAAGGGAGAAGAAAGCATATGTTTTAACATTTTCTAAAGTTAAAGCACGAGAAAAGAAAATATACTTTTTTTGTATTTTTCTTTCCTAACATTTATTTTAAATTGGAAATCTAACTACATACATACATATGCATGTATAAAGATTTTTGGAAGAATTGTATCCCGGTCGACCTAGTTTTGGTTTTGGCATTATTATAATTATATATATAGGTATGTGTGGATTAAATGTTTGCCGTGTGTTCGTTTTGTGTTAAACAAAAACAATTTTTGAACTTGATTTACTGCACTTTTCGTTTCAGCAATAAATTTGCTTGAAAATAAATTTGTCCGCAGGTTTAGGTATAGGTATATATACCTACTAACATTTAAAAAATAAATTTTATGAGATAACTTTTGCATTTTATTTTATTTAAGACGTACCTATACCTATCATAAGGAATGCATTATTTTTTGCATTTTGGATTGAAAAGAATGTGTATAACTTTTAACTTGCGAGATACTACCTACATACATATATGGCAAGTTTTGGATTCGTAAAAAAATTTAACTCGGGATTTTGATTAAACTTTACATTACGATTCCGTCTAATCCACCGCCTAAACGCGTGCATAGAATTTCTTCAATCTGGGTAAAAATAATGTTCTTTCGGTAATAGGTATATGCCCATAGATTTTTTGTATTTTTTGAGACCAAAAATAACGGTACATTTTATTATGACAAAAAGGTAAATATTGAAAAATTAGTGGATTAATGAAGGGAAAAGGTAGTAATCGTTTTTTTTTCTTTTTGGAAAAATGGTTATGGTTCACGATTTTCTGGAACGCGGCTTATTTGATTTTTTTTAAATTTTATTATGGAGAAGCCCCCAAAATCTTAAACAGTATTTTAAACCAAACTGTTTCAACAAATTTGCTTAACTCAATATATTTCGAAAAACACTTAATTGATTTTTTCAAAACCTCTTATTTAATAGTTTTTTGACATTACCTCGATTAGGTACTTAAACAAAAATGTGCCGAAACAAAAAAAAAAACAACAGGTACGTTGTAACACAAATGTTAGAAAACAATTTTGATAAAACAATATGAGTGCGTTTTTAGAATAGTGCAGTCCACTTTTAAGAAAACAAAAATATATTTTATCATTAATTTTTTTTTAAATTAAACTTTTATTCGGACCATCTGCACACATATATTAATAACATTACTACTTTAATTTTGCGTTTCAATTTGTGTCCTATATACAGAAATGTTGTTGCTATTTCCGTTACTGAAAACATACATATTATATAATAGGTACTACGTAGGTTAAATGTACATATCTTTCTTAGCTACCTACCACTTATATCCTTCAATTTTATTATTTAGGCACTGTTAGTGTCAAAAGTGAGTAAAACCATATGATTAATTGAATAATATACAATTTAATAAGAATAAATGATCATAAATGGAATTTCAATTATATAAAACAAAGGCTTTTTTTATTAGCAGTAAATGAAAATAAAAATAGAAATTCAAAATAAAACTAGTACATTTTTCACTAATAAAATATAAAAAAAACTTAATAGTTATGGCGGTGGAGGTAAATCTTTCTTTTTACATCACTTCAGATTGTAAGCTGTAGTGGCGTTTAAAAGCTTAACAGTAGTGCAAAATTACTTTTTATCAATGAGAAGTGAAATTTCTTTGGAAACGCAAAAATCTATTGTGGATTTTAAGAAAAAAGGAACATCATATCGGGAAAATGGTCGAATTGTTAATAGAAACCTTGTTTCAGTGAGAAAAATATTGATAAATTTAAAAATTTAAAACATTGGAAAATTTCAAACGAACTTGAAAACTAAAAAGCTAAATAAGGACTTTAGGAAACAAAATGGAAGAAACACAGTGAAACATGCAGGTGGGGTTGTATGGCGGCATCTGGGGTCGGAACTCTTGTCTTCATTAAAAGAACAATGAATTATGAAGACTATTTTAACATCCTAAAGAATAACGTGCAACCGAGCGTAGGCAAATTCGGTTTGCTTAGCAATTGGATCTTTCACGAAGACAATGATCCTAAGGATACCTCGCGGCTCGTTAAAGAATGGTTGCTTTATCGAACTCCAAAACAGCAAGATCACCCTCACAATCGCCGGACCTAAACACCATAAATATTTATGGAATAATTTGGACACTCAAATTCGTAAAAGGACTATAGAGATCAAAGAAGTTTTAAAAAAGGCTTTAGTTGAAGAATACTAGGTAGAGTTAAAGAAGTTATAAAGTCTAAAGAGAACCAAAGAAGAACTAATTGAATATATTTATTATTATAGCTCATTATAATATTCACTCAATGTGCGAAAATCAATGAATTACAAAACGTTCGCTTTTCTTCTAACACTCGATTGGCTTTACATAATGATGAAATAGGTATGTAAGTGTGTATGCAGTATGCACCTACCTACAATGTTTGAAGAAAAATGCTTCAGCTTCTAACTATTATTGTATATGTTCTGAGATTGATGAAAACCTTAAGTCAGATTTTTTTTTATTATGTGGGTACTTCATCCACACACACCAAATATAAAACCTTAATATATCACAAGTAAAAATGCAGATTTTTGTTTAATTTTGTTCATGTTTTTATTTACCAATAAATTCTAATATACCTACACCTAGCTACATTTAATATTTATTTATTTATTAGTTTAAAAGTAAAATAAATATACATTTTTGTTTAGTGAACTTGTAAATAGGTAGGTAGGTACCTAGAGCATGAACAAACAGCAAAGTACCACCTGCCCCACATGCCACCTATTTTAAAAAAATTAGTTAAGTAGGTATGTAAATACCTACATTTGTCTTTTACTTATCTTAATGCTAATTTAGCTCCGATTCGATTTCTTGAAAGTTTGACTGAGCTGCTTTTGGACACGTATTGGAATCAAGTCTGAAACGATAAATAAAATAATAGGTAGGTACTTAAAATTTGTCAAAATAATTACCTTTTTTTTGAACTTACCTAGCTTTTAAAGATTTTTATATAGCATTTTGAGTGCGCGGATACAATACATACCTAGTTGTTTTGAAGTGGCAGCGTACCTACCTACCTATAGACAAAATAAATTAATAATATTAAAAAATTACAAATATTGATAACTGAATAGGTAGGTAGGTATATTTATTTTTTTTATACATAGCTGCCAAGCAAAACACACAATGTCACAAAAAGACATTCAATCGGAAATCATTCGTTACGAGGTAAGAAATTAATAGTTTTAAAAGCGAAACTTTCTTATTCAAGCAATGGCCATACAAAAATCGACAAATCCAAATAGGTACCTAGAATGAAATAAATAAAATCCAAACCATAAACAAACATACAAACTACCATTGTACCTATACATGAGATGTATAAACGCAATGAAACTACCCCAACAATATTCAGTACCAAACTATAGTAAGTGAGTAGCATTGTAAGTAAGTAATTCAAGAATGAAAGACTATAGCCGTGTTTTATTATCGCCAATAACCCATATGGTTCACCTCGTGAAAATAAAACGATCTGGGTTATGTACTTACATGTACACTCTGTTTGCAGAATTTAATACTAATATTTGCAAACCCAGATAGAAACCCCGATAGAAACCTGGATTTCGTGTTGTTTTTGTAATACGTGTTAAAACATAAACCAGACCCGTAGATAATAAAACGCAGCTTATGTATATGAATGAAAAAGCAGCAAAATTAATAAATTTGCTACAAACACAAATAAAACCAGAAACGAAATATCTTCAAATGTTATCGTAAATATATGAATGATCAACTTTGTGTTCCTCTTTGCTTCATCCACTTAAAAGATAAAATAATAAAACATGTGATGTCAAAAAAGAAATCACATTTGGTTTTCCGTCTTATACTCCTTAATGTTGTAGGAAACGAAATTAAACTACCTCAACTCTTCTTTTTCCCCCTTTCTTCCTCTGCCCGCGTCCACAAACTAATCTCTGCAAAGCTGAAAACAGCGACACAGACGACATCTGGATCAACAAGAAGAACCCAATTTTGATGTTCCATAGTAGTACTATAGAGATGTATATACAATGGGTTTACTACTTCATAATCTGAGAATGTTAGGATGGTGTTATAATTATATTATATAATATATAATTTTATATTCTACCAGCTCGATAAATGATTGTCCCATTTTTCAAATGGAAATAGATATTTTCCTAGGCTGGTGCAAGTATAATCACCTAGAATTGAATTATTCGAAATGTAAGATTTTTAGTGCAACAAGATCACTTAACGCTATCAATTATTCATATAAATTCAATCAAGAGGTGTTGTTAAGAGTTGAATTGGTGTGTGTGTGGTGTGTTTGTTAATGCTAAGTTCGATTTTCGGCAGCATATCAATTTCATTATTTCTAAAGGCAATTCAATGCTTGGCTTTTTAAGACGAAACTCAAAAGATTTTAAAGATGCCTACACAATTAAAACCTTATATAATTCCTTAGTACTTCCTTAACTTGAATACAGTTCTATAGTTTGGTGTCCATTTTATGCTAATGGGATACAAAAAATTTTACGAATTAAGAAAAGATTTACAAGATTTGCACTTCGAAATTTGAAGTGGCCTGGTGATATACCCAACAATACTTCAAGACGTACACTAATTAATTTAAAAACGCTTTAGGTTAGAAGAATTTCTATTTCATCATTATTTTTTTTTTTTTAAACGGATGCGCGCACTAAAGGGGTTTTGACTACCCTTAAAATGAACAAGCACCGTGCGAGCGTTAGGACAGTAGGGAAGGATGCAAGAGGAGATACCGATGCACATTGGTTTTGAATGTCTGAATATCAAAATCGGAGGGGAAAATAGAGCCGGGTAAAGTATTCCACATTCGCGTTGTACGGCTAAAGAAAGAATCTCTGTACTTGACAGTACGTCCGAAGTTGGGCTCAAGGTTAAACTCATGAGCATTCCTAGAAGCGCGAGTATTACGGTTGAAAAATTTAAGGGGAGGAATGCAACTGGCTATTTCGCTGGAACAATGTTTATAAAAATAGCGATAAAATAGTGAGAGACATATAACATTTCGACGATGTTCTAGAGATGTAAATGATTCCACTATAGTTCTATCGCCAATCATTCTTAGAGCTCTATTTTGAATTCTATCCAAAAGATTCAAATGAGTTTTGGGAGCTCCTGCCCAAATGTGCGAGTTATACTCCAGCTTTGGACGAATGAAGGCCTTATAGATTACAGCCAGATCAGACGGGGAGAAGAATTTCTTGCACCTTCGTAGAAAGCCCAAACACTTTACAGCGTTTTTGGCGACATCAAATATGTGTTCATTCCACAAGAGGTGGTCTGTGATGCACATGCCGAGGACTGAAAGCTAATCGGTTTCTTCAATGCTAATGCCGCTCGTGGATAGCGGCATGGGGGGTGGGTTCTGCTTTAACGAGAGAAGACAGCACTGAGTTTTTGAAGCATTAAATTCTACACGGTTTTTAATTCCCCATTGGACAATGCTGTCAAGATCAAAATTTAATGAGCTTATCATACGCTGCCGTTCCAGTTGCACATCCGAAAAATAAGGAGGTGCATCTAAAAACGAATATGAAAAGCTGAGAGTACTATCGTCAGCAAAACAATTAAGTGGATTAGAAGTTCCAGATAAGAGATCATTAATAAAAATGAGAAAGAGGGTCGGAGACAATACGGAGCCTTGGGACACACCAGCATTTATTTTGTGAATATCAGACTTGAAACCTTCCAATACAATTTGTATTGAACGGTCCGAAAGGTAATTTCTAATCCAACGAAGAAGACAGTCATCGATACCAAATGCACGCATTTTCGATAAGAGAGCTTGATGCCAAACTCTATTTTTTTTTTTTTTTTTTAAACGGATGCGCGCACTAAAGGGGTTTTGACTACCCTTAAAATGAACAAGCACAGTGCGAGCGTTAGGAAAGTAGGGAAGGATGCAAGAGGAGATACCGATGCACATTGGTTTTGAATTTCTGAATATCAAAATGGGAGGGGAAAATAGAGCCGGGTAAAGTATTCCACATTCGCGTTGTACGGCTAAAGAAAGAATCTCTGTACTTGACAGTACGTCCGAAGTTGAGCTCAAGGGTAAACTGATGAGCATTCCTAGAAGCGCGAGTATTACGGTTGAAAAATTTAAGGGGAGGAATGCAACTGGCTATTTCGCTGGAACAATGTTTATAAAAATAGCGATAAAATAGTGAGAGACATATAACATTTCGACGATGTTCTAGAGATGTAAATGTTTCCACTATAGTTCTATCGCCAATCATTCTTAGAGCTCTATTTTGAATTCTATCCAAAAGATTCAAATGAGTTCTGGGAGCTCCTGCCCAAATGTGCGAGTTATACTCCAGCTTTGGACGAATGAAGGCCTTATAGATTACAGCCAGATCAGACGGGGTGAAGAATTTCTTGCACCTTCGAAGAAAGCCCAAACACTTTGCAGCGTTTTTGGCGACATCAAATATGTGTTCATTCCACAAGAGGTGGTCTGTGATGCACATGCCGAGGACTGAAAGCTGATCGGTTTCTTCAATGCAAGTGCCGCTCATGGATAGCGGCATGGGGGGTGGGTTCTGCTTTAACGACAGAAGACAGCACTGAGTTTTTGAAGCATTAAATTCTACACGGTTTTTAATTCCCCATTGGACAATGCTGTCAAGATCAGAATTTAATGAGCTTATCATACGCTGCCGTTCCAGTTGCACATCCGAAAAACAAGGAGGTGTATCTAAAAACGAATATGAAAAGCTGAGAGTACTATCGTCAGCAAAACAATTAAGTGGATTAGAAGTTCCAGATAAGAGATCATTAATAAAAATGAGAAAGAGTGTCGGAGACAATACGGAGCCCTGGGGTACACCAGCATTTATTTTGTGAATATCGGACTTGAAACCGTCCAATACAACTTGTATTGAACGGTCCGAAAGGTAATTTCTAATCCAACGAAGAAGACATTCATCGATACCAAATGCACGCATTTTCGATAAGAGAGCTTGATGCCAAACTCTATCAAATGCTTTTGAAATATCAAGCGCAATAATCTTACTTTCTCCAAAACGATGTAAAGATTTGTGCCACTGTTCGGTGAGATATACCATCAGATCACCAGTGGACCTATTGCTACGAAAGCCATACTGCCGGTCATTAAGGAGCTTTCGTTCTTCAAGATATTTCTTGAGCTGATAATTAATCAGCGTTTCCATGACCTTGGAAAGAAGGGACGTAAGTGCAATTGGACGGTAATTAGATGGTGAAGAAGATGCGCCTTTTTTATGGACAGGCTGGACAAATGCTGTTTTCCATCCACTCGGAAAGAGACCTGTAGAATAGGACAGATAGAAAAGCTTACGCAGTGGTTTTGCCAGCGTTGAAGAACACCTCTTCAAAACGATGGGAGGGATACTATCCGGGCCAGCGGATTTGTTTATGTCAAGATCTTTGAGGACTCTAGCAACTGCACGAGTGCGAAAGAAGATTCGTCCCATAAAATCATTTACGCTCTCAAGTACTGGAGGAGTCATAACACTTTCTGACAGCGTCGAATTAACAGCGAACTGCGCTGCAAGCAAATTGGCTTTTTCGCGAGAACTGACAAAAGGGGTGTCATTAAAGACGAGCGTTGGAACCGAAGAAGAAGTTGAATTTCGAATAGTTTTTACAAATGACCAAAAATTCTTACTACCTTTGGGACATTGTAGTATTTTTTGCCTTAATTTTTGGTCATGCAAAAATTTGGTTCTACGAATGTGAACGTTGCAAGTCTTTCTAGCTTGTTGAAACTTTTTCCTGTATTCCTCAGTGGGGTTGGCTTTATTATTCCGGAAACTGACTTCTCTAAACATAATAACCTCTTTACAGCTTAAATCAAACAATGCATTTTCTTTCGGCTTGATAGATTTCACCCTATTCGGGGTAAAATTTCTCATTCCGTAAAGGATTAAATTTGTTATCATATCTGCGCTGGAGTCTATGTCACTACCGAGGAAGCATAATGACCAGTTAAAGTTTCTGAAGAAATTATTGATACCGTCCCAGTTGGCTTTCCCATATTGCCAAACGGTTCTCATAGGTGGTTTTTCTTTAACTGAGTGTTGTTGGCATGAGAAATTTGCAGATACGACACAATGGTCTGATGTACCTAGAGGCGATAATACATTTAGCTTGTATTTATTAGGGTCAGAGGTAAGGAACAAGTCTAGAGTGTTTGCGGTTTGACCTGCAACGTCAGGTATTCGGGTTGGCTCGTCAACAATCTGAGTCAGTTGGTTGAACTCAGCAAAGACCTCAACATACCTTCCTTTGGGTGTTGTCTGGCTCGAAAAGCGGAGCCAACTAGAATTGTGTACATTGAAATTGCCCGCAATGACGATTTCAGTGTGAGGATAATGGGAAACAATTCTTTGAATGGAGTCCGACAAAGCATCAAATTCGTTAAAAGTTGAAACTCTATCCAAATTTGGGCTCCGATAAATAAAACATGTGTGTATGATGTGCTTATTTACCGTGAATTTTAACCACATGAAATTAAAATTTGTGTTTGAGCACAAGCCATATTGTGGTTGGAGTTGGTACGCTACATCATTTCTTACGTATACGGCGAGACCATGGTGGGAAAAGAATAATGGCACTAAGTTGTACCCAAACAGACGAAATTCCGATTGATCAGAATTTTCGCCTATCTGGGTCTCACTCAGTGCCAAAACAGCTGGCCTGTTTTTAACAGTGTGGACATACGCGGCATAAAAATTTTTCCTAAGCCCGCGAATATTGGTATAATCGACTCTAAAACTACCAACCATTTTAACATTTAAAAACAAATAAAACACAAGTCAGACAATTAACTATAATGAATGTTTGATCTATATTCCAATTTGAACTTTTCAATAACAAATTGTCACTAGTGTTATGCCTTAGTGACAATTTATATTGATACGGCCCTGGTTAAATAGAAAAAAAACAAACAGTAATCCATCTGACGTTATACTAACCTAATCATTGTATGCACTGTGTGATAAGCTCCACACAGTACCTACAATGATCAAGCTAATACAACTGCGAGAAGTGACAAGGAAAAGGAGGAGGAAATATTTACCGCACGTTATGCTTATTTGTGTTGTTTTATTTTTTGGTTATTATTATATTTGTATTGTGGGAAGGGCGCGTTGTTATTGATTATTTTTTTTACTGATTACTGATTTTATTGTATTGTTATGGGCATTAATTTTTTAATTTATTTTGATTTTGGGGGTTTTGTAGGAATAAATAAAAATAAATAAAACAAAAATAGGTAGCACAACACAAGATAATTTTTTCTGTTTTTTTTTCTTTCTATTTTTTCACTTTATCGATCACTTTCGCGCATCGATGTGCAGCCGATGGTATGCTGATCGGTACTGATTTTTTACTTTTTGCAATTACCTTGTGTTGGATATTTTGGTTCCGTTTCACCTTTGATAAAGTTGTTTATGTAAAGGTATCTAGGAATTTGCATTCTGATTTTATTTACAATCTGAGTCAGCGGATTTGTGTGTAACAAAAAAAAAACTGTTCAAAGTTAGAAATCATTTCTCTTGCTATCAGGTATATACCTAAGTAATTGACCTCGATTATGCAGGCAAACTGATAGGTTCCTAGAATATTCAGAGAATTGGGTTATGGAATAAAGAGCATAACAATAATAATACCAATAATAATATATAATTCGAAAGAAATTCCTATTTAAGTAAGTAAGTAAGTAAGTAAGTAAGTAATTTATTGCTTGATATCTTAATATTTCATTTACAAACATTTATAATAAATTTTAAAGCTTTAGCTTTGCCGTCAGCTTGTTTGGCAAATTTAAAAGATATAAGATATTATTATATAAATATACAAAAGAAAGAAAGGTAAGAATTAAGTTAACCATTCATATTCAGTTATAAGTAACATTCGGTATTTTAATATGTCTTTTAAAAACAGGTACAGTTTTTTCCAAACACAGTAGTTTAGCAATGTAATTGTTTCTTGTAGGGTAAACATTTTCTGTCCAAAGTATGCAATTCGATGTTGTGCAAATATGGGACACACACTGATGAGGTGGAAACAATTTTCTTTAGCTTTAAGATTGCACAATGAACAAAACTGATTAAAGCTGTTATTATATGGAGTTCCATTTAGGCCAAGGACTTCACATCTTGTCTTAAATATAAGAGATATCTCTTTATACGTGAGCGCATCATTAAAATAGTTAGCTTCCATTAGGTTCAGCTTAAGTTGAGAGTAAAGGAATCTGCTTTCTGATTTCCTTGCTTCTTGTACATATGCATTCCTTACAAAATCCTCCTGAGCTTGAATTATTTTGTACAGCTTTTCTTTAAAGTGCAACAAATTGCTGTGATCTAGCTCCACCGTTTCACCACAAGAATTTCCCAAATTCTTCCACCTAGCCACCCACCAATCTGAATTTCGCAGTTCGTACAGGGCCATTTGTTTGGTCAACCGATTGTCCTGATGCGCCAGTGTTCCTACGACGTAGTCTGCATTTAACTTAAGCGTGTATGTGAAAATTTTAGCTAGGCCTGTTTCGAGATATAGGGCATAGTTTGGTGTTTTTATGGGGAGATTGAACAGCTTCTTTAGAAAGGACCTTTGAAATTTTTCTATTGCCTCAAACTCATTTGTTCCCCAAACTTGGGAGCATAACAAAGTGAA
This sequence comes from Philhelius pedissequus, assembly GCA_910595825.1. Classification (NCBI taxonomy): domain Eukaryota; kingdom Metazoa; phylum Arthropoda; class Insecta; order Diptera; family Syrphidae; genus Philhelius; species Philhelius pedissequus. Next base: position 249,804,301 of record OU343160.1, on the reverse strand, counting down.
GACTTTATAACAGCATCAAATATTTTGTATTTTGCTTAAAGTACAATACGCTGATTCGAAAAGATATTTTTCCATGACATGTTAAGTAGACTTTGCGAGGAAGCAGATTTCGATATAACATGTTCATTAAAGTCCATGGTTTTGTTAAGATTCACTCCTAGGTATTTGTACTTGCTTACTATCTCCAGAATATTTCCATTGAAAGTCCAAATATGTCCACTCTGACTCCGGGTATATCTAGAGAAAACCATTACTTTAGACTTATTAGTATTAATTGTAAGTCCCCATTTGGTGCAATAGTCAGAGAGACGATTTATCATCAATTGTAAGTTCTCGGGGGTTTCTGAGAGAATCACCAAATCATCGGCATACAAAAGAACGTTTATGACCAGATCAGCCATTCGAACACCTCCTGGCAGACAAGTTTCAATATCATTGATGAAAAGTGCAAAAAGAAGAGCACTCAGAAGGCACCCTTGTTTTACTCCGGTGTCCGTTTCAAACCACTTTGAGAGTGTTGATCCGTCCCATACTGATGCTTTTGAATGGGCATACATTTCTTTTATTGTATGGATGAACTTCGTTGACATACCTAGCATTGATAGCTTATAAAAGAGCGCATTTCGGTTAACAAGATCAAACGCAGATTTGAAATCCACAAAGAACGCATATATCTTTTTGTTCCTTGCTTGTAATGCCTTAACTATTGACGTTAAAGTAAAGATGTGGTCCACTGTTGAAAAGCTTTTTCTGAAACCAGCTTGAAACTTAGTGATTATGTCATAAGCTTCAGTCCACTTTTCAAGTCTGTTTGCAAGCACGCCACAGAATAATTTCGCAATTACATTCATAAACGAGATGCCTCGATAATTTTCAACATTATTTGTGTCACCTTTTTTATGGATCGGGAATATTACAGCATTCTTGAAGGATGCAGGGACGTCTTGTTTTTGTAAAACGACATTGAAGAGAGATTTAAGTCGGTGAATAAGTCCTTCTGTACCGTTTTTGAAAAATTCATAAGGAACGCCATCTTCTCCAGGAGCTTTTTCGTTTTTCGCTTTGATAATTACAGCATAATAATTCCTATTTACTTGTGATTATTTTTTGTGTTTCAAATATTAATGTTGTTATTGGTTTAGGGTTACCTTCTATATTTTTTTGTTAGAGTAATTATTTTTGTATGATATGAATAAAATTTAAATATATGATTGTCTACGTCCTATTATACTTATAATACCGATGAGCAATAAATCTTTAAATTTTCTATAGTACCATAATGGTTGATACACTTTTTACTCTCAAGCATATAGCTTGATAGCCATATAAGTTTTCTTTTACAGGGGATGCGGAAGATGGTTATCGGAAGTGATAAGATGAACTGAGCAGAAGAAAACATAAGAAGGTTACACTAGGAAAGGGGAAGTTATGACAATGGCCAATGTAACTTCCAAGGTAGGGTGGGTAATGTCCGTCCGCTTTGTTTTCTATTAATTCAATCTTAAATTGATTTAATTTATTAATTTTTTTGGAATTTATTTGGCATGATTATTGTTCTTGTGGTGGGAGTGAATGGAGAGGCATGGACAAGATCCCACTCGATTCCGGCGAGCTCGAGCCGAGCAAACAGCCAGCATGCCAAGTTCATCGCCCTCAAAAAAAAAGTTGTCAGAATTCAAACTATTAATATTAAATCAATCTTAGATTTAAGGACATTGTTTTCAGCTTTTATGATTTTAACCTCTTCCTTAAGCTGCACAACACTTTAATCAATATTTTTTGTAAAAAGTTCAATTGAATCAAAACGTTTTTCTATTGCACTAATTGATAACCTCACTTTCATTTCCATTTTTTTGGCTGTCCTCATGGTTTTATCTGACAACAGTTGTTGCAATTAATGTCACAGATATTATTAATAATACAGACAAAAAGGTAAATAATAAAATTATTGTTACTATTTTGTATTATTTATGACAAAAAAAGCAATTTACTTGGTTAATTAATGCGGACAACTATTTAATGTAATAGACACGATAGATAAGTAGTGTATACTCTGTGACGTTTCAATACTTATAGTCTAGGAAAATTAGGCAAAAAAAATGATGAAACTTCGAAAAAATTCCGACAAAGCTGAATTTTGGTGGAGAGCTTCGTTTTAATGTCCTAAGCATTTCCTAAAAAGTACCCTAAATTTGGTGCGGACCAATAATGGTAAGGGGGGGAGGAGAAAAATGTGTTCCTTAAAATGGCATCTATATTAAGCCTGGTTGCTTTAACGAATGAATTTAACATCTATATCAATTTTGATATTTATTTTATTTTATAATTAAATTTTGGTACGCTTGGTTATGAACGAATTGACATACAGAAGTCGTTTGTAGATAATCTTGTCTTACATCCGCTCTTAGAGTTTTTGCAGCAAATATAAAGATTTTGGAAGTTATTAAGCAAAATTAAAATAGAATTTTTAAGATGGCAGCATTACCCTCCCGGTTCGGCGCTTAAAATTTGTTTTTTTTTTCACAGAATATGTTTTTGCAAACATGAATAAAAACATAAGAAATCCGCACTCAAAAACATAAATTCATTTTTTTAAATTAATGTACAACGCCCCAACGTTTTCAACCAGTTTTCTACAAATCTATCAATTTTACGATAAAAAGTGTCTGAATCTTTTTTGTATAGAATAAAATAAGCTACACTGCGTACCTAAAACTTTTTTCAAAAGAACCTATAGTTTTCGAGTAATTTGAAAAAAAAACTGATTTTTGATGTTTTCTTGTATGTGGCAACAATTCAAGTCCAGATTTTAGTTTAGATCTATTTTTGAATGCTTGCGAACTTACAGTTGTGACTGCGTTTTCTTCTTGGTTTGTGGCGATTTTAATGCTAATGTTTTGGACGACAGTTCGATCTCTAAAAAATTATTTGATGAATGTTCATGTACGGGATTAGATGTTGTGAATCAAACTACACCGACATATTATAGACTCAACTGCACATCTAGTGTAATTGATTTATATTTAGTTTCTATTTTTGACCTGATAACTTTCTTCGACCAATGCTCTATTCCCTGTATACCCTGTTATCATGACTTGTTATTTTGTGAATCTATCCTCTCGCTCTACAAGGCATACATTACCGTGATCCGGGAGATATGATGGATAGGATCAGGAATAATGAAAAGAAAAGATTGCGACATTTATTACAGCTGCCATGAAAGAATTGGGATGGGTATTCGTCGTGGGTAATCGATTCAGGTCAAAAGTCATCTATTTTAAGGAAAATCTCTTTGGGGGATTAGTTGGAAAGCACAGCCTCCACGAAACGACAACAGATAACGGCTTCCGACTAATCGACTTTGCTGTAGCTCGTAATAGGGTGATAAGTAGCACTAGGTTTCACAGGCGAATGACACATACAGCAACCTGGCGATCTCCAGATGGTCCAACCGCCAACCAAATCGACCACGTGCTAATTGGCGCACGGCACGCATCAAACATCTTGGACGTGCGAATCTTCCGAGGTGCAAACGTTGACTCTGACCACTTTCTTGTTGTGAAAAATTTCAGAGCCCAACTGTCAAATGAAAAGAAAACGAAGACCGCCCAAAGGAAGAAATTCAACATCGCCTGCCTTAGCACATCTGTGAAAGCTAGAGACTACAGTGAGCAATTGACCGGGAAACTCTCTGCCGTACCCTCAGCCACAAGCGTCAACGACCTGTGGAACTAGTATCGCGACATCATTAAGGAGACAGTCAAGACCACCATAGCTACCAACCAACCACTAAAAATAACCCGTGTTATGATTATGAATGCGCGCTATTGAAGCAGGAGACGGAAAATGCACGTATGCAAATGCTGCAACGGAAAACAAGAGCAGATAGGGAGGAGTACCGTGAAAAAGGAAGGAACGAGAAAAAAACCCTGCGAAAAAAGAAAAGAGCATCCGCGGCCTCTCAACTCAGGTATCTCGAGGAATCTTGCACCGCCCCCAATACCCGCCGTTTCTACAAAACAGTTAAGCAACTGGCATCTGGTTATAGGACTGGCACGCAAGCTCTTCGAAACAGCGAAGGGAACCTAATCACCGAAGCACAGGGCATTGTAAACGTGTTTAAGCAACTGCCTAATGGGCATTATGTAGAGGAAGCAACGGGAAAACAAAGAAGCATGAGACCAGTCAATGAAGATCCAGTCCCAGCGCCCAGTACTGTAGAGGTTAAGAAATGTATCCACAAGCTTAAGAACAACAAATCCGCCGGCTCGGATGGCCTACCCGCGGAACTCTTCAAGTATGGAGGAGATGTCCTGGTAGGGCGCATGCACCAGCACATCAACCAAGTGTGGGAGGAGTAAAGCATGCACGACGACTGGTCAAATAGCTCCATATGCCCAATCTACAAAAAAGGCGATCCTATGTCCTGCAAAAACTACAGAGGCATATCTCTACTTAATTTTGACTACAAGATCCTATCCAACGTAATATGTGAGCGTCTAAAGCACGTACCAGTGTGGCTTCAGGCCAGGCAGATCAACGATAGACCAAAATTTCACATTAAGGCAAACCCTGGAAAAGAGCAACGAATATCAAGTCGAGACGCACCATCTATTCATCGACTTCAAAGTCGCCAAGAACTTCTATTGGCGATGTCGGAACTCGGGATCCCGAAAAAACTGATCAAGCTATGCCGAATGACTTTACAAAATAAACGCCAATACGTGCAAATGGGAAACAGCTCATCTGAGATTTTTCAGACGTGTTCAGGGTTCAGACAAGGAGATGCACAATCATGTGACTTCTTCAACGTAGTCCTAGAGCAGATAGTATGCAAGAGTGGTATTAACCTGGAAGGCACTATCTTCAACAGGTCTTCCCAACTGCTTGGTTATGCGGACGACATCGATATCATCGGCCGCACCAAGCGAGCTTTACTTGAAGCATTCACAGCTATTGAACAGGCGAAATGCAGTGAATGCCGACAAAACCAAGTATATGCTATCAACAAACAAAGCGTCATCTGTCCATCGCCTAGGACAAATTCACACCGTTGATAGCAGTAATTTCGAGGTAGTCAAGTATTTCACCTACCTCGGAAAAGGCATCAATTTCACGAACGACACCTTAGTCCAAATCCGACGTAGAATTACCGTAGCGAACCGCTGCTACTTCGGTTTGGCCAAACAAATGGATTCAAAACTCCTGTCTCGAAAGACAAAGTGCAAGTTATACAAAACGCTAATTTTACCAGTTTTACTCTACGGTGCCGAGTGCTGGACGATAAGCAAAAAAAGCGGAATTGATACTGGGCCCTTTCGAGAGAAAAAATCTTGGGAGGATATTTGGTCCTATATGCGAAGAGGGCGAATGGAGGAGAAGATTCAATCGAGAATTGTACGAGCTGTACCAAGATGTGGATGTAATCTAAAGAGCCAAAGCGCGTCGACTACACTGGCTCGGCCACATCGAACCAATGTACAACAACGCCCCAGTCAAGAAAATCTTCGAATCCCAGCCCGCAGGTGCGAGACTACCAGGAAGACCGAAACTCCGCTACAGGGACCAGCCGGTTACAGGCTCAAGAGCGCTTGGTCTCGATGACTGGAGGGAGCGTGCGAGGGACCCCAATCGAAGACCGCAATATGTCAGCAGTGACCCTCCATGGATCGGGAGCCGGATAAGTAAGTAAGTAGTAAGTAATATCTAAGCACATATATGTATGAAAATGGATTTTCGTTTCTTCTGTATTATATTAATTTAAAAAATGATTTATTAATTTGCATATACATATGTACATATGTATGTTCTATTTTCTTGATTTTTTTTCCTACTTAAAGATTTTTAACGTAGCTCTTAATTCTTTTTACTAATTTGAATTTTGTTTTTTTTATTAAATCAAATTTAGATATTCTTTGATGTATATTTGAGGCAGTCAATACCTGGTTCTCAAATCCACTCTGCCAAACTAGTGTCGTGCAATTCAGGTTGCATTTAAAAGACTTTAGATCTTACACGCATATATATAGTTAAATTTAAAAACAATTATATATTAAGTACTATAATAAGATGCAAATCTTTTGTACTATTATTCTTATTTTTCAAATAAATCTAAATCTTAATCTAAGTCTAATACACATTTTTACCATTTCTTACTTATTTTACAAAGCTGTATGGTTCTTAAAGTAACCGTACATACCATTTTTGTAAACGAACGTGTTCTAAACATTTATTTAGTATATTCTTAATACTAAAATCAATCACATATGCATTTGTTTAGGTGTACTCAGCTCGAAGCAGTGCTATTTCGCCTGGAGAATTTCCTGGTAATTTATTAGGATCTATGAAAACAGTTCCTGATATTCCTCGAGCATATGGTGGAACACCGTTTGTTTGTAAATAATAATCACCACTTATGCTAAAAGTAGACATCGAAAACATTAAAGTAATACAAAATAGACATATTTGAGGATGGGTTTTTCTTTGGAGCATACTTTGTTGGGCAATCGTGTCCCATAACTACTGTTAAATTTGAATCCTCATCCACTTTCGCAGATTTGAAGTCGTTCCAATTTTTTTTCTTTACTGCGTAAAATTGTTCATCATATTTTCGAGCAACACTTTCTGCCCAGAAATACCACGATCTTCGGTGACTCGATAGATCTTTAAAAAAAAATTTATTAAAAAAAATCTTTTCAATATAATAAGATACCATTATCAGTCAGCATTTTGTAGTTCCTCTTCGGGCAACCAGGCTGAAGAGTTTTCCCACTATTTGGCCAAAAATCAGCTGTTCCAGTACTAATTGGCGCTCCATAAATCCATGCATCTGTGTGAATGACGTCAACAAAATCTGCATCCTTCCTATTTAAATGCGCTGTAATACCAGTGTAAAATGGTGGGAAAGCTGGATCGAGAGCTGTTATTCTAAAGAAACATTGTAAAAGGTGAAATAGAGGCATTATGTTCTTATTACAGACCTTCGTAATTTTTTCGTTTTGTTAGACCTTCGATGAAGCTCCCTTCCTACAATACCAGAGAGTTGACCACCCAATGAATGGCCAACTAAATGAAAAGTACTTATATCCAAGCCTTGCTCAAACATTTCAATGAGTTTTTTTGATAGAACTGGACCTAACTGTTTTGCGTTAACAACTGCGTCAAGCATATAGTTTCCATCTGCCAGTTCACCCCAGTCCAAGATTATAAGATTAACATCCCTTCTCTGAAGGTATGCGTTGACAATGACTTTTATGCTTTCAACTGTTAAATTCTCAAGATAACCATGTATGTAGAGGACGGTTTTCTTTGTTTTGTGAAATCTTGTGTGGTGGAGTAAGCTTATACCATCATCTAATTCGAAAGTCGCTGAGTCAGTAATCTTTGGTCTGAAACGAAGAGACTATCATCGTACAAAATTTTAAAAAGTATATAAAACGTTGATTTCGTTTATAAGAAAACTTACCCAAAGAAGAACACAAATTTGGCTTTAGTTAGATCAGCATGAGCATTGATCATTCCCAGAAATAATCCTTAAATTACAAGAAAGTATGAAAATCGAACATTTTCTTCTATTCTTCCATACATATTATACTTACTTGATTTTATTTTGATGCTTCTCATGTTGAATTTTCAAAAATTAAACGGTCATTCAGCAAAAAGCTACAATATAAAATGAGAATATATTTTTAAATTTAATTTTAATTTTAATTTTAATTTTAATTTTAATTTTAATTTTAATTTTAATTTTAATTTTAATTTTAATTTTAATTTTAATTTTAATTTTAATTTTAATTTTAATTTTAATTTTAATTTTAATTTTAATTTTAATTTTAATTTTAATTTTAATTTTAATTTTAATTTTAATTTTAATTTTAATTTTAATTTTAATTTTAATTTTAATTTTAATTTTAATTTTAATTTTAATTTTAATTTTAATTTTAATTTTAATTTTAATTTTAATTTTAATTTTAATTTTAATTTTAATTTTAATTTTAATTTTAATTTTAATTTTAATTTTAATTTTAATTTTAATTTTAATTTTAATTTTAATTTTAATTTTAATTTTAATTTTAATTTTAATTTTAATTTTAATTTTAATTTTAATTTTAATTTTAATTTTAATTTTAATTTTAATTTTAATTTTAATTTTAATTTTAATTTTAATTTTAATTTTAATTTTAATTTTAATTTTAATTTTAATTTTAATTTTAATTTTAATTTTAATTTTAATTTTAATTTTAATTTTAATTTTAATTTTAATTTTAATTTTAATTTTAATTTTAATTTTAATTTTAATTTTAATTTTAATTTTAATTTTAATTTTAATTTTAATTTTAATTTTAATTTTAATTTTAATTTTAATTTTAATTTTAATTTTAATTTTAATTTTAATTTTAATTTTAATTTTAATTTTAATTTTAATTTTAATTTTAATTTTAATTTTAATTTTAATTTTAATTTTAATTTTAATTTTAATTTTAATTTTAATTTTAATTTTAATTTTAATTTTAATTTTAATTTTAATTTTAATTTTAATTTTAATTTTAATTTTAATTTTAATTTTAATTTTAATTTTAATTTTAATTTTAATTTTAATTTTAATTTTAATTTTAATTTTAATTTTAATTTTAATTTTAATTTTAATTTTAATTTTAATTTTAATTTTAATTTTAATTTTAATTTTAATTTTAATTTTAATTTTAATTTTAATTTTAATTTTAATTTTAATTTTAATTTTAATTTTAATTTTAATTTTAATTTTAATTTTAATTTTAATTTTAATTTTAATTTTAATTTTAATTTTAATTTTAATTTTAATTTTAATTTTAATTTTAATTTTAATTTTAATTTTAATTTTAATTTTAATTTTAATTTTAATTTTAATTTTAATTTTAATTTTAATTTTAATTTTAATTTTAATTTTAATTTTAATTTTAATTTTAATTTTAATTTTAATTTTAATTTTAATTTTAATTTTAATTTTAATTTTAATTTTAATTTTAATTTTAATTTTAATTTTAATTTTAATTTTAATTTTAATTTTAATTTTAATTTTAATTTTAATTTTAATTTTAATTTTAATTTTAATTTTAATTTTAATTTTAATTTTAATTTTAATTTTAATTTTAATTTTAATTTTAATTTTAATTTTAATTTTAATTTTAATTTTAATTTTAATTTTAATTTTAATTTTAATTTTAATTTTAATTTTAATTTTAATTTTAATTTTAATTTTAATTTTAATTTTAATTTTAATTTTAATTTTAATTTTAATTTTAATTTTAATTTTAATTTTAATTTTAATTTTAATTTTAATTTTAATTTTAATTTTAATTTTAATTTTAATTTTAATTTTAATTTTAATTTTAATTTTAATTTTAATTTTAATTTTAATTTTAATTTTAATTTTAATTTTAATTTTAATTTTAATTTTAATTTTAATTTTAATTTTGTTATGATGATAAGCCCGCGGCAAAGGCCCATTTTAATATACCACTGTCAGTCAATGCATTCATTGTAGTGGACAAAAATTGAAGTTTGCAGGTGCCATAATAGGAAATTGCCGCGCACACCATCACACCTTCTATTCAGCTGGTTCAAATAATGAGTTTTCTTACGGAGGTCATGAAAATGGTAGCTATAGCCATCGGGGCATTCCATTATAATTTTTTTTCGTCGGAGAAGACCACGCGATGCCACTCCGAAGTCCAGGTCACATATGGCCGACTGAAATTGAGGCGTTGCTCTTTTCGAACCGGGTTAAGTGGTGGTTTTTTCTTGATTTTTAGTCTTTGTATATGCTTTGCTTTTGAAATAACATGACCCATAGTTGTGAGACTTGGGTTGATACCACACTTTTTGATTTTTGCTAAAGACTCGTTAGAATTTGACGTTTTTCTTAATATAAGTCGTCTTTTCGCATTAGTAAGCACACTGTGTGTGCGGCCTTTAATATTTTTTTCCATACTTAAACTCATTACTTAAAAATTTGGATATAAGTGTTCGAGTCATGTTGATTTCTTTTTAGGTTTTTTTTGGCAATAGATAAGCCAGCTTATTCGCTTTTATTTGTCATTTCTTGGCTCAGTTAATGCTTTTCCTCGACCCATTTTAGGTTTTTTTTACCAAATTGTCGAAATTAACAAAAAAGTTTGATCAACAAAAATATGAGTCCGCGTGTCAAAGATAACAATGAAACTAAACATATCCGAGATCTTAGCAGGTAGCTTTGAGATTTCAAATTGGTGTTCATACAGCATAATCTACGATTTCGTCTCTCAGAAGCACAAACAACAACCATTTTTGTTTACCTAATTTATCTCCTTATCGTTAGAGTGAGAGATCGTAATTTGCACATAAAAAGCTTTTCACCTAAGTATGGTGAATTGTAAAATGGACTCGTTCACTGTGAACGCATCGCCAATGGGATTTCATTGTTTTGAGACCTTAACCTTAAATATTGAATTACTAGAACTGACGATATAAGCTCAAAACAGCCACCACATCTTTTCTCTTTAATGATTTTTCAAACATAACTGTTCTTCTACACTGAACATCGATTATAGGAGTCGAACTAAGCAGGCAATTTTGAATGTTTTTCTTCTGTTTTGAAATTAAGATTGCAAAGCTTGTATAGCTCATACACATATGTACATCAAAATAATCGTCATATTGTCCACTTATTAATTCAAGAAAAACCAAATCTATTCATGAAACCAGTCAAAAGTAATTGGCTGATATGTGTAATCTTCTCAATATTACAGTTTTCTTACGATCAAGGACATATTTTTTACCAAACATTCAAGTCAATATACACTATCTTTCCTGAAAATTCCAGATTTCTGGGTCCACTCTTTAAAACGATAAAATTCTTGTAGTTGCTATGTTTGAGAATACTTATCGAATTTAGCGATTTTGATAAGTCATACTTTTTGTTGAAGCAACACTTTTCATTTTTACTAAGCTGAAATATGCAAAGTTTGTAAATGAAAAGTGAGTGAGTTTACTAATGCATTCATGCAACGCTAATCACTTACAGTTATCTGAATATCGCTCAACTGATAAATTGCTAAAAGATAAGTAATAAGTCTTTGGTGCAATATGGGGGGGGGGAGCAGATAATAACACCAATTTCGATTTGCTCGCATGCATAATTTTACCACACAATTTCGTCTTTATTACCATTTGGGTAAACGATATTTTGGTTATATTTCCATATCTTTCTATATTATTAGATACCAATTACAAATTGCCCACTGAAACACGTTTTGCAAGAATTTCATTCGATTTAATTGCCTACTTTTCCATTCGACATTATTTCCTTCGGTTTAGGCAATAATGCAGATAATGTAAAATCGGTCTTATTTTCACCTCGATGGAAATAAAGCCAATTGAGTCTCAGTCGATCTAATTGCCATCTACCGTATTTCACTGCACCGCTTTTAGCAGAAAGTGTACTCGCATGAATAATAATTTGCTTTCATTGAACCACATGCAAAATATATAAATGTCCATATGCAAAACCAAAACAAATACAAAAAATTGTTTGTTTTGGTTTTAAGATGTCAAAATGACACTTCAATTTATTGCCTTCCATTGCAAATAATAACATAACATAACAACATATACCCATTTTTTTTTCAGAGGCTGTAAGTGAGAAAAAGTTATCGCCTGAATTAAAGAAGATGGGTACAGGATTAGTTTTCTTATTTTTTGAACAAACGAAATATTTTTCATTTTGGGACTCTTCGCTTTCCGGAGGTTGTCTTTTTACTTGCGAAAGGCAAGTTATGCATTTGGCGAAAAAAAAAGTTTTGAGATAACAATGAAACATGACATACGATGATAGCGAAGATGAATGAACATAGTCTAAAAATTCTGTTGGTCTGTATGTTAGTATAGCCACTTACAATTCAAATGGGTGGGCCGAATTCCTTCAAACTTGGTATAGAGTATTTTTTTGTGAAACTGCCATTATGTTAAAGCTCATTTTTCTCGGAAATAGTTCAAACGATTTTGATTTAAAAAAAAATCAGACTATTTTTTTTTTTATGTGAACTATTATATGGTTGGAAAACAAATTACCAATAATAGCTAAGAATGGTACCGATTTTTTTGCTTTCTACTATCTGGAAAACGTCTTAGGTGATTCCTTCGTTCTTTCGAAATTTTACACATTTTATATAGGTTTACGTACGTCAACTTGTGATGCATACCAATATTTTTAATTACCTAATATATATTTCTGTCTTGAGGGTTAAATATTTTTTTGCAAGACTTAGCTGTTTGTAGGGTGAAATGGGATAAACGCAAAAAAACAGTACTTGTGAAAAAAAAAATTTCGGGACTGTGAAACAACCAACTTGATTTTCTTTGTAAGCTTAACACGTGCCAATGATAAAGATGGCAGTTAAGTGTAAAATCCTATCAACTCTTATAGCTGGCACATGAAAAGTTGGGACCCACCAAATTTTGTTTTACTTTCATGCATATATCAACTTGCGCGAAAGCATGAGCTTACATTTGCAAGTTAGTTTTTACGTTCGTAAGAGTAGCCGCTGGCGGTGGAGAATCCTTGCAGCTGTAAGCTCGGTTAATACGCTAATTTCAATATTCTCAACAAACTCTTCATTTCTAACATGGTGCCAAGCACACGCGACCTTACGCTGAAATGCAAGGAATATTGTATAAATTCACCGGTGCCCGTAGCCGTGAATATACTAGATTTCGCGATTGTATGTGCTTACGCACGAAAATAAATTTTCGTTGCAAACTTGAACAAAAATGATAGTTCAGTGCGAAACCTTGGCAACCTTTTTGCTTTCACGAAAATAATTATGGCGACGGTCAATTCATGTATGTGAATAAACCCCGCATAAATTACAGAAAAGGAACACGTCTAATGTCGAATTTCTTTCATCCAAATCTTCGGAATTTTTCATGCTGGGGTCCTGTTAGCGTGAAACTCAAAATGTCGGGTCTTTTAAGGTATAAAGTAATACCGCACTAATGCGACACTTTCCGACACTATGCATAATTTTTTTAAGCCGCACTTGAATAGCAGCCTTTCACGTCTTCGCTTTCATCATAATTTCATGTTTGATTATTACTTCAATTTATTGTCATGTAAAAAAACGAAAGCGAAGAGTCTCACATGAAAAATAGTTCGTTTGCAAACAAAACTACAAATAATAAATATTCTTTGTTAAATTTAATAAGAAAACTAATCCTGGTTAAATAAACGACAAAATGAATGAGAAATCCTTTTCCTTACAAATTTTGTTTCTTAATTGTTTATTTCATTTGGAAGATATTGCATTAAAAGCCTTTTGCCTCGGTTGCCCGGCAACACCGGGGACGTGCTGCTAGTGTGGAAATAAAATCCATAACAACTGCGGACGTAAACAAAACAAAAACCAAGAGACCTTTACATCCACAAAAAGTCACTGTTTGGGGCGCTCTTTGATCCGGAGGTGTGATTGGACATTACTACTTGGAAACGACGATGGAACGACTGTCACCGTCAATTCGGAGCGTTATGGTCATATGATAACCGACTTTTTTTTGCTTGCTATTGAAGAATACGACTTGGAGAATATGTGGTTTCAACAAGGCGGTGCCACATGCCACACAACTCGAGCGAATATGGCTTCATTGCAAGAGACATTTCCTGGCCGCGTAATTTCTCGTTGTGGCGATATCGACTGGCCACCAAGATCATGCGATTTCACACCGCTTGACTTTTTTTTGTGGGGCTACGCGAAAGACCGTGTTTATGCAGATAAACCTTTAACTCTTGAGCACTTGAAAACGAACATTCGGCAAGTTATGGCTGAGATGCCGCCCAATATGTATCAAAAAGTGGTCAAAAATAACATCAAAAGAATCGATGCTTGCAAACAATTCGCGTGGTCGTCATTTAAATGATGTAGTGTTTCACACATAATGTCAACGTTCAAACTTTATAATGAAAAAGAAATATCATGAAAAAAAATATTTTATATGTGTTTTATATACGTTTACTTTTGAAAAAGTAAAATAGATAACCCTTTATAAATTTGGAAATTATATTTTAAAATCAGTATAAATTTAAGAGGTGTGTGAAAATAATTGTGTATTAAGCATATAAAACATTACTTATATATTAAATTTAATAGCCTATAAGCTGTCCAAAGGACAACCGAAGAAGATACATTCATTTTTATGGCGTGTCAAATGGCAAGTCGTCAGTTTATCTGTCATATACAGAAAAACTGACATCGAAACAAAATTACACTTTTATATATTAGTAGAGATGTAGGTATGTACAATTTTTGTTTAGATGTACAACTTGTAGTCTTCCTCTGACTCATTAGCTGAAAGAGTCTTTTTGCACTTGTAATGATTTACATAAATGTATATTATGAGCGAATTTCAAACAATACTAGATTTTGTTGAACCAGCGGCAGCTTATGGAGTAAAAAAACTTCACGAAAATGCTGATTTTAACCAACTCGTTTAACGAGCCAGACTCTTTCACAATAAAATATTCAAATTTATACATATAGGTATCAGTATTGTAAAATGATCATGCCATCAAGACAATTTTTTTTTGTAAAATGAATGCATCTTATAAATTCACTACACAACAATTGAGAATATAGTTACATTTCTATGTATTTTGTATACATGCATTTAATTAATGGTCAATTATTTATATTCATTTCCTATTTTAAGCACGCATACTTTCAAATTGCTTGAAAAAATGTTGATTAAATATAATGTCTTCTCTCAATAGCATCACTTTCAGATAGGTAATTATGTTATCACTCAGAAAACTTATTAGACATTGTTATTGTAGCATCTCACAACACTCAAAGACTCAGAACTATTTTAATTATAAACAAAAAAATAATAAAAAACTGTGCTTCACTATCACAAAAAACTAAACAAACATCTGCAGGTGGTAAAGAGCTTAATTATATAGAAAAGCGGTTCCTAAAAAAAAAACAAATGCTTTCCGACAAACATTTTTCGTTATGTAAGAAAAAAAATGTACAAATTCAGTATATACGTACAACGTACGAGTTTTGTTAAACTTTTACCTTCACTTTTCATTTGCCCCAATTATAGTTTCGCACCTTATAAATTAATTTCTTGACTGCAGTATTCAAAATGTAATTAATAATTTTTTTTATTTTGGAAATAATATGTGACCACATGCGATAGAAAAAATAACAGCGATCTCTACGAAGTATTATTGTCGACTCAAGAGGCACAGTCAGCGAACAAGCGATCGGACCAAAAATTAAATATGTAGAAGCTAAATGCAAAGAGTAGGGTTATTGAAACGGGTTTTTATTAAGGGCAGAACTTCGTATGGATGTGAGTATGACATCCAATAATAATAATTGTCGCAGGCGTACTTACTCGGTCGGACGAAATCATGCTAATACAAGCAATTATTATAAGATTCGTCCATAATTCCAGATTGTTAGTATTCGTTTACTTTTTTTTTTGTAAGTGATACTGAAAATAAAAAAAAAAATTGTTGATGAATAAGAATAAAAAATAAATCGAACGCTTGCATGTACCTACTCTTATGTTCAATTGCATCGTAAACTCAAGATTCTGAGTAGAAACGGTTAAATATATTTTCAGATTCGTTTTTTTTTAAACTTAATTTTTCATATACAATATTTCTTTTCTTTTTTGGTATGATAATGTTAGTATTCAATAATAAAAATGTAAAAACATAATTTAAAAAAAATGGTTCACCAGTTTTAGAAATATTACATTTTCAAAAAAAAAATATATTTTTTTTTCTCAAACATCCAAAAAAATATTTCATTATTTTCTAAAACATAGTAATTATTAGATATATATAATAGACATATATTAGTATGCTGTAGGTATTATTTTTAATTTGGATGAACTCGCATACGAATATGTTGATCGAAATCCGTTGAGTCGTTAATACAAAAATCGAAAATACAAACAAAAAACGCTTCTACGGTACCGTTGAAAACATCTTATGCTAACATTTTCTTATGCAAAATGTTGACTCCACCTACAATTTATTATAATCAAAATCGTTAGAGCCGTTTTCGAGATAATTAAGATTTACCATTTATGTAAAAAAAAAATTGTATGGCAGGTATAACGATATTTTAGGGACTCAATAATAGATTAGAAAAAATCGAGCCAGTTACCTAAGGAGCGTAAGGTTTGAAGAAAATCAGTTCAGCCGCTAAGGCTGTATATCGAGCTACACACAGGCAGACTAAATTGCTGACCGACGTTTTTGCTATTCTCTATCATCGTAATATCAAGGTTGATCTAATTCTCGAGATCGATTTTTTTTACAAATCAAAAACTTGCCATAGAGTAGTTACATGTGTAATATCGCAAGTAAAAAATACTTAATAAATTACAAGTCAAAAATAAGTTCACATAGGTACCTACCTTGAAAAAGAGTACGAATTTATTTATAATATAACTTATTTAACACTTGGTTAGCTTTATTTGGCTTTTTTAAATCAATCCAAACGTTAAGGCATTGGTTGTACGATTTTTGTTTCAAATTTTGATTTAAATATTTCGAATTTACTCTCGTCAGTAAAAACTACATTTATGCGTTACAGAATAAAAGATCTTTTTTTTTCAATTGTCTTATTCCTTTTTCCCTTAGTGATCTTCCTTTTTTGTTGAATTTAAGAACCAATCTACGTGTTTGGGACCTGTTTGATGTAGTGCACCATCATTATAAAATTATTTTTTTTAATTTTAAAGACATTTGTTTTATATTTTATTTAATTTAATTTTCAATATTATTAGATAGAAATGCCTTATCTAATTTTTTTTCGTCATAGTTATCATTATGAAGAAAAGGATTGTTAAAATTTAAATACTAAATTAAAGTCTGTTAAGAAAGTAGTAAGCATATTTTTGACTGGTAATTTTTTTTTTTGTATTTTTTTTTTAAATTTTATTTTGAAATAAAAATCAAAGTTAATTGTGCAAGGTGGACAATTTTTTGGAATCTTGCTCTATATGCACAAATAAAGAATATAAAACAACATAGCAATCAAATTCTTCAAGTGGAAATAAGATCTTCCAAATACTTCACCGTGGAAACCCTTCATATTGTAGTATTTTTGTCGGACAACTCGACACACTATACTCGAAGGAAAAAATTAGAGTGAAAATAAGTCTTAAGTCAATGGTTTTTGCATTGAATAATGCATTGAAATATACATTGACATACTAAATATGGACTGCTAGGAGCCAAATTCGCGTTGGATCTCTCCTCAGCTAGCACTTTGTACGAGTATATGTAACCTATAGTAATATCACGAGATAGGTTTTATTTACGCTGGATAAGGACTCGTGAGGGCGCTAGTTTCTACATTAAATGTAGCAACATTTTCAGATTTGTCGCAACATTTTGAATATACACACCATTTTAGAAAGAGCAGGGTAAATTATGTACATTACCAATATTAATAAAGGAGTAAGAGAGTTGAATAAAAAATATATTTTTTTTTGTCATATCAAGGACAAAGAACTGACAAATTGCAAGTAAATAGAAAAATATTCAGTGCGTGTGTGTGAATTTTATTTAGTTTCGTTTTGTTCTGATTTATTTTTGGCAATTTTTGTATTTACATTGTTTTTAAGTTTTCAAGGTGTTTGAAGGTGTGTCGATAAGAATAAGAAGAATAACATCTTAATACGAGTAATAATAAAATAGTGAAAAATGTCCAGTTGAATATGGGCAGATTACATACCTACATAATTGTTTTGTGATTTTGTGAATTTCAGTTTGTGCTGTAGGTAGTATTTTGTGTAAATTTCGTGGATAAAATGTAGATATCATTAAAACACCTACAATGCAATTCTATTTGCAAATGGACTTTTATTAATTTTAAGTGTTGTGAACATATTACTAACTGCAGTGATTTATCCTCCACACCAAGATAAATGAGCAGCAGCATCGTATTAATATGGTAATATATTTTTTTTTGTATATTTGTACCTACGAGTACATACCTATCTGCTTGGCATTGTTTTCTCAAAAAAAATTTCTCTGTTTTTATGTCCATACCATATTAATATGCAATTATTTTATTTGAATTTCATGCAATAAAATGTTTGCTTTCTTACGTTGTTATTCGCATGGTTTGATGTTTTTTTCATATAAATTTATTTAAAACGATTTATTCATAATTCAAAAAACGTGAATTTGATTTGCAAAAAGTTGAACTTGATTTGTAAAAACGTGAATTTAATTTGGAAAGGCTATATGAAATCGACATTATATTTTTTGATTAACTAAAAATTTTCAAATATGTTTTTTTCAAATGACAAAAGTGAAGTTCCTTATTAAATTTTTTCTTAATATGAAATTTGAAATAATACAAACATTTTTGTAAAAAATATTAAACATCAATGATAAGCTAAATTTTGTTACAATTTGTATTGTAATTGTATTGCACAAATACGATGTGACGATAAAACTTGATTAAAAACGCGTTTTTTGTCGACTAAAAATGAATGGATAATACCAAATAAAATATTTTCATATTGCTTAGTTCTTAAAGTTTGAGGAAAAACAAAGATGCCGTTTGAATTCCTGGATAAATAAGAATATATAAAAAAAATTAAATCGTTGGAGCGGTTTTTTTCTAAATTAATGTTTTATGTATAAAATTTTAAAAACATTTTTAGAAAAAAAAATGAACTACATTTTGAAAATTCCGAAAAAAAATCACTGACTGGTTTTTGAAAAATCGGATTTTCAAAAAAAAAATTATTTATTTTTTAAAAATCGAAAAACTTGTATTTGAAAATTTGAATAAGCAGTTTTATTAACACTTTAAGCTAGAATCATTTTAGGAGAATAATTTTAATCGGTCCATCCAATAGTGAGAAATTCGAAAATATAAAAGCGTTTTAATAAAAACTAAAAGTGGTTCTATGGGAAGTATTGTTAATAAGTATCCAAAATAAAATATTTTTATATTTGAAAGT
Organism: Philhelius pedissequus; assembly: GCA_910595825.1. Taxonomy (NCBI): domain Eukaryota; kingdom Metazoa; phylum Arthropoda; class Insecta; order Diptera; family Syrphidae; genus Philhelius; species Philhelius pedissequus. The sequence continues at coordinate 249,785,287 of OU343160.1, read as the reverse complement.
GTACTGTACAAATAGAAGAACACACACATTTTTTTATAAAAATTCTTGGAGCCGTTTTCGAGGTACCGTTGTTTTTTATTTTAGGAAAATAATTTTTTTAACTGTTCAATATAATGCCAAAAAACTTCCAAATACGAAGTTTCGAAAAAATCTATTTAGTCGTTTTTGAAATTTTGAGTTTTTTTTAATTTTGGTTTGCAATATATACAAAGGGAAGTGTAATTTCGAATTTTAAATTCAGTTCTTAGAACTCCGTGGCGGCAAGACCTCTAAAAAGAAATAAAGTGGATGCAAAATGTTGTGCTGGTTAGGTGATAGCGCATAGGCGTTTTTTAAGCGTAAGAGGAACTGCTCTCCATCTTAAACGTTTTTAGGCGAAACAAAAATCCATTTTTCAAATTTCAGTCATTTACATAGTGTAAGCAAGATTTTTTTTTAACGCTTAAGACCCATTTTACGCGTTTTCTAACTTAAAACTGAATTAAAAGCCACTTTAAGCGTTCACGTCACAATTGGCATTCATCATGCCCGCAGCGTCGTCCACGTACTGTTCACACCTACCATCACTTAATGAAAGATGATAATCCATTTATATCTCCTCGGAGTTTTAAAAAAAAACTGAAGATTTCCCTGCAAGCACAATTGCTTAAATACTTTTCGCCACTTGTGAGAAAAGAAAAATATATGAAATCTGAAAATAATATATAATTCCAAAAATTATATATTTATTTTAAAGTAAAGGGTCCGCCATCTAACGTTTTTTTTTTCAAATAGTGCTTATTTCGTGAATGGTAACACTTATCTCATGTCTGCTTTGACAGATAATTAGTTTTATCCTTCCGCTAAACGAATATGGTTGTGTATACGCTTGGACAGCGCTGTTAAATTTTGCGACATTACTTTGAAAATCATGGTTATGTTGCAGAATGTGTGCGAAAATTGCGTACGGATTTTGGAAGAAGAGAAGCACCGTCAGCTCTATACAAGTATGTTCGTTATCTTGTGAAAAAAGTGAAAGAAACTGGCATCCCCATCGATAAACCAAAGCGTAAAAAGCCAAAAACAGTTCGTTCACCCGAGAATATTGCTGCTGTGGCAGAAAGTGTGCGTGAAGCGCTATCAACATCAATTCACCGACGTTCTCAACAATTGAACATTTCGGAGATATCATTGAGACAAATTTTGCATAAAGACCTTGGTATGACGCCATACAAAGTCTAATCAGTTCAGGAGTTGAAGCCAACTGACCATCCAATGCGTTTTCGCTTCGATAAGTGGGCCTGCGTTCGACTTAGAGAAGATGCCGATTTTGCCAAAAAAAATCATCTTTTCAGATGAAGCTCATTTTGATCTTGGCGGGTATGTAAACGAGCAAAATTGTCGCATTTGAGGCACAGAAAACCCGCACGCATACATTGAAAAGCCGATACACCCAAAACGAGTCACTGTTTGGTGCGGATTTTGTTCCAGAGGCATAATTGGGCCATTTTTCTTCGAAAATGAGCAAGGAGTGGCCGTTACAGTCAATGGGAATCATTATCGGCCCATGTTGAACGAATTTTTGTTCACAAAAATTGAAGAAGAGGATATTGGCAATATTTGGTTTCAACAGGACGGCGCTACGTGCCACACAGCCGAAGCTACGCTCGATGTTTTGCGCCCTGTTTTTGAAGATCGCATTATCAGCCGCAGAACTGATGTCGTTTGGCCACCTGGGAGCTGCGATTTGACACCGTTGGACTATTATTTGTGGGGTGCCGTAAAAGATAAGTGTTACGCCGACAAGCCAGAGACAATTGACGCTTTAAAGGACAATATTCGTGAAGCCATTGGTGAAATACAGCTGCACACAATCGATAATGTGCTTAAAAATTGGACCGATCGTGTAGGCTACTACATGGCCAGCCGAGGCAGCCATTTGAATGAAATTATTTTCCATTATTAACCGGAAGGATTGTACTTTCAAATAAAAAAAGAAACTTGAGAAAATATTCAGTAATTTTTTTTATATCATTTTCAAAAAAAAAAAGTTATTTGGCGGACCCTTTACAACATAATACTTTTTAAAAGTGGGCTAATGTCGCGGCCAAAAAATTATTAGATTTCCCCCTGTAATGTAACCTAATTGAATTCAATCGACGTTTAGCAAATCAATCACCAGGTCAACAATGCTGTGAACAACATTCAGCATCTCTGGTAAGTAATTTTTTGTATATATCTATATATATATAGATATCATATCTTTATTGATTTTGATTAAATTATTGTGGAGATTATAAGAAAATATACATAAAAAAAAAGTAGTAAAAGAAGTAACTACGAAATTATCTAAAGGAAAAAGTAAATACTTTTCAATAAATTTTTTTATAAGCTGTCGTTGTTACTTACAGAAATTTACAGATGTATGATGATGATTTTTTGATGAAGTTTTACAGATGTATGGTGATGTTTTTTTTTTTGAATTTGTATCTTTTGTATAGTTAGAATTAAATTTAAGTTTCTACACGGAATAAAATTTTTATCTTAGATCTTAAAAGTAAAAGAGTTAAAATAATAAAATTTTGTTTGATCTTTTTACTTCTTAATACATACGAGTATAACAGCGATGAATGGATATTTCAGTTTCAAGTTGAAACAATTTTTTTTGTGTGTTCGATAATGAGGTTCGGCCATAATTTGTTTTCAATAGTAAACAAAAATTCGACTTGGGGAGAAGTGAGTGAAAGTTGTCGAAGGGGTGGTGAGGGTTCCTGGTAGGTAAGGGGAAGTAAATTACTTCCGAAGAGGGCTGTTACTTCTATTTTGAGGAGCATGAGTAAGTAATTTCATAGAAGTAGGTATTCCTTTCGTTTTTGTTAGGCAATACTATTTAGGGTGGATGTAGATAAGCTCCGAAGACTTGAACATTTATATCCTCGCCTAAGGTGGGACATGTATGTATATGAAACACTAAAGCTAAGTCGTGTAAAGTTTCTCGCCAATTCTAAATACGTCTTTCAGAGTTATAAATTATCCTACACGGTTGAAAATACGGGTTTATTTTAAATAAGTGCGCATATTTTACATAATTCATTTAGATTATTGAATTTATGCTAATTTAATTTATAATTTTGGTTAAAAAATAATTACCCTATAAAAAATTACTTACATATACATATAATCCACCGGCATGTCGGGAAAGAAATCAATAGCCGAATTGGAACAGCAACAAGTCGGACTGAAACTGCAAGGAGCTTCTACAGCCTCTTCAAGTTCACCCTTACCTAGGTTTCAAAAAACGTATCCGTATAATGTAACTTCGGTAAAGAAAATGCAACTTCAATTAAAAAAAACTTAATGAGAATCTCACAAACAAAACAACAAAAGAACAAAAATTTTTAATATGGATTCAACCATATCTAAAATCGATCAACAAATTGATTTGATGTAGCCACATGACATATTATAAAACAAAAAAAAAAAAAAAAAAAAAAACCGCGCACTTTCATGGTATACATTGTTGGGGTAATAAGCCCCAACAGTTAAGCTGTTCGTTGAGGAAATTGCACTTGCAATGTGACCCCGAATCAGCTTAAACAAAAAATTATCTATTTTGTTTATGTTGGCTCCGTTGTATAGAACCTGGTTGGAATAATATCGTGTGTACTCTTACTCTGGTGTTCTATTCCAAGCAAACCACTAAGACAGTGCCTCTCCAACACCCGAATCTTTTCCATTTAACGGGGCAACGTTGAACCACACCGGGCATCCATAGGAAATCATCGGCCTGATGAGGGCCATGTAGCAAATCACCTTCACCCTGCTGTCAAGACGGCTGCTATAAAACAATCCAATCCAACACCCGAATCTTTTCCATTTAACGGGGCAACGTTGAACCACACCGGTCATCCATAGGAAATCATCGGCCTGATGAGGGCCATGTAGCAAATCACCTTCACCCTGCTGTCAAGACGGCTGCTATAAAACAATCCTTTGTAATATTTAGCATGCCGTAAAGCATATACAATAGCGGTTTACTTATACCAAGTCTGGAGAGCTTTAGATAGAGACCTTCTAACCATACGGTGTCGAAGTCTTTCTCCAAATCCACCCGACAGGCACCCGTACACTGCTTTTAAGCCTTGTTCCATTGGATATCAGAAACTTGCTTAGACGTGGCATTAATTGTGTCATGTCCCGCCTTAAAACCGAACCGATTATCCGGTATCATATTTTTGTCCTCCGCCCACTTGAACAGATCCCTATTAATAACCTTTTCAAATACCTTGCTGATACTCGGAAGAAGACTTATCGACCTGAGATTCGCCGGATTGGAGTTGTCCTTTCCCTTTTTGGGGAGAGGATGCACCACTGCTGCCTTACACCGCACTGGATAATCTGCATTATTCAGCGCGTTATTAAACAGTGTAGTATAAATGTCAACTGCTTTTGAGGTAAATGTCGTAGTACAACGTTGGCTATACCGTCGGCTGCTGCTGACTTCTTTTTCTTTAATGAATCGAAGGTGAGCTGGAGGTTATTCTTTTAAATTAACAGGGTACAGGGCCTATTTCGCTCGGCGATTATGGCGTTTGCCAATTCTTCATCATTAAACCCGGTAAAACCAAGGTTTTCTGATCGCCATTCGGTTATATCGTTCCGGAGCCAGGTGTGATGAAACAGAGCTCTGTTCTGCAAGTCATGATTCGGGCAAATGCTAGCATTCCACTTGTACACTTACTGGAAAGCAGCCCACAGCCTCCACCTTCTCCTGCAGATCTTCGACTATATAAGGATCATCGTCCAATACGGCGTCATCTGGGTTTATGCCTGCTGTCAAAACTACGTCTCTGTTTTCTGTCGTGCAGCTTAAGACACGGAAGATCGTTTTGATTCTTTCTTTTAAAAATATCATTAATTTTTGGGCACATACTGGGGTCGAGTTAACGGGCAGAATTTTATTGTCGCAAAACAAATTAGTCAGTAGTCCACTTTTTTGTCTGTGTAGTGCATCAATGGTCACGTTACGTATATTTCGGTTGCCTTACGTTCTTTGTATTTCGGTATTGTCCTGTTCATTGTTCGTAGAATTTTTTCGTCCAAGTCCAAGTATCTGTCGATTTCAGTATTTGGCAGGTTCCTGTTATTTGGTGGGGATATACCATTCGAACGTAATTCACTCAATAAGGCGTTGGGGAAGCATGGCCAGCGCATCTTACTGGTTAGGTTGGTTCCAAATGATTTTATTTCATACAAATTACAAAAGCTTAGTGTATCATTCATTTTTTAAACATGGCTTACGCCGTCTGTCAGTTGACAATTATTAATACTTAATTAATTAATTTTGCTTAATATACAAAATTGAAACATAAAATTAAAAAAGTTCTTCTAAGATCCGTTGTCTGTAGTTAAGTGCTAGCTTGGTGTAGTTGTAAAGGGATTCCCAGTCTAAAACTCCGTTTAAAACATCTTCCTCTTCACTGAGGTATTTTTTTCCAAGTGTACTCCTTCTGGTTTCCACCAAAACAGGACACCTTCCCAAGAAATGGAACACGTTTTCGCGTTCTCTAGTATTACATAATCCACACATTTCTTCCAAATCACTCCTATGAGGAACATAGTTCAGGGAAAGTATCTCCCCCATTGATTTTAACACCAGTGACATGAGATCGGTAGGATACTCCGCCCTGAAGTAGATATTTCGTAACAGGTTATAGTTTATCCTTGCATATATGTCCCTGTGTAATGAACTTCTGGCTTTCATAGCATAATCCTCTCTCTTTCTTTCGTCCACTAACGATATGAGGCTATAGAGTTCGCTTTTCCACGTTTCCATCCTATCGCTTCGGAGTAATAGTGGATGTCCACAGTACTCTGCTAGATCTCTCCATGACTCGAACCATGATATTTGTTTTTGAATCACAAGCATCGTAATTTTCGTTGTTAGTCGCCTATCATCCATTGCTATAGTCTTTAAAATATAATCTTTCTGTATTTTCAGAGTTGAAATAAATAAAGATGGTAGACCTGTCTCTAGCATTAGTATGTGATTCGCAGTACTATTAGGTAGTTTCAAGCTTCTTTTTAAGAAATAGCGCAGAAGCTGCTCAACTTCATCGAACTCCTTATGGCCCCAAACTTGAGCTGCATAATACATGATCGCTTTGGTTGTGGTTTCAAAAATACGATATTTGGATTCGTAGTGAACATCTTTACAGTGAACCACAGTCCTCCATGTTGCGTTTAATGCATACTTCGATTTGGCCAACTTATCAATCATATGATTTTGCCAGTTCAGGTTTCTAGATATCCGCATACCAAGATAGTTGTATTCATTTACGACTTTGATGTTTTGAGCTCCAAATATCCAGGTTTCACTGCGGCCGTTTCGGCCACCTCCTCTCCGAAAAATCATGACCTTAGACTTCTCTAGGTTCACCTGGAGCCTCCATTTGTTGCAGTACCAGGCGACTCCGCTAGCATCACAATATCATCGGCGAACATTAGTACCTTGATTAAAAGATCCGCTGAAACACGTGCTCCACCCTGTAATACCTCTTCTAAGTCATCTATAAATAGAGCAAATAATAAAGGACTTAGATTGTTCGGATCGTTTGGATCCAAAAGCGACTGCAGAAGTTGGTGAGTTATAGAGGTTTTCCAAAACGTTCAAAAAATTTGACGATACTCCTTTGTTACACAGCTTTAGCATAAGTGCTTTTCTGTCTATGGTATCGAATGCCGCCTTGAAGTCGATGAAAAAACCGTACAGTTTTCTTTTAGATTTTATAAAGATTTCGGCTATATTGGTAAGCGAATATATTTGATCTATGGTCGAATAATTCTTTCGAAACCCAGCTTGCGACTCGCTTAGTAAGTTGTTGTTATGAACCCAATCATAAAGCCGTTTGCAGGGAAGTTTCGTAAAAATTTTCATAGATGAATGCAACAATGATATTCCTCTGTAGTTGGCAGCATCTTCCTTGTCACCTTTTTTAAAAATTGGGCAAATGATGGCTTCTTTGAAATAGAACGGTAAATAAGCTGAAGCGTATGCGTGGTTTAAAGCTTTTGTTAGAGTCACTATAAAAATAAAGGTGTCTATTTTATAGAACTCTTGAGGTATGCCATTCGATCCTGGAGACTAGTTGTTTTGGAGCTCTTTCAATACAAGTTGAACTTCTGCATAGGAAAAAGGTGCATCCAACTCTTCGTTCTCATAAAAAGGTTTGGCAAATTGGAATGTGGAAGAGAAATTGTCTTTTGTTAACGTTTTGAAGTGTTTTGCAAGGTCTTCGATTTCAATGGGTGAAATAACTTGATTGTTACGCTTTTTACTAATTTTTCTAACTACTGTCCAAAACTCAGCAGCATTTCTGCAGTCTGCAAGGTCTTGAGCAAGTTTTCTTGAGTAGGTTTGGCGTTTATAGCTCAGTAGCTCTTTGTATTGTTTGTTAACTGCAAGATATTGCGCTTTGAAAAAGATATTCTCTGGAAAAGTTCTTAGTAATTATAGACAAGCAAAAGATTTTGCACGAGCTGCCATACAATCATTATCAAACCATTTTTCGTGGTAGTGGATAAAATTGTTGTTTACCTGACATTGCACCGGAATAGACTTAAGGACAATATTGTCCAGCCCCGATAAGCTAAGACAAAATGTTGAAGATGATGTCGTTTGAAGGAGAAGACTATTATTCAAACAATGTAAGTACCTTTTGGCAAAAACATTTTTCCACCAGAATTTTCCCGGAGCTACTCAGTCTTCTGGTTGCCTCTGGTTTCTCTTTAGGTTGATTGTAAGTTGGATTGGGAGGTGATCGGAATGTATCCAGTCTCCTGACAGCATTGCGTAGTCGATTACTTAGTTTCCTTGTGGTCCTATAAAAGTGAAGTCACCTTATTTGTCTCTTTCCGCAGTACCATTGCAAACACTCAATCCAAAGGATTTACATAGATCGATAACTTTTTTACCTTCTCTTTTAATTGTTGTATCTTTTGAACTACGTTTCCTATTTTCTATAAGCTTACTTTCACTTTCTAGCGCTCCGGTTCGGGCATTGAAATCTTCAATGAAATGTGTGTTTCCTATTTGCTTGTATTTGCAACTGACGCCTTTAAGATTATGTTTAAAACCCATGAGAATTCCTCCACTAGCCCTTCCTTTTCGGTGATTTTTAAGTGCTGGTATCCATTTTAGTTTGTATTCGACGAAACTTGATTCAAAATTTTGTGTATATTGTTCAGTTACATGTGTTTCAATTAATATAATAATATCATACTCATTTATAAATTGAATAAAATCTAAAACTGCAATCTTATTTTTTAAACCTCCAATATTATAACTTATAATTCTAATTTTACTTAATTTAAAAATTTGACAGACGGCTTTTACCTAATTACAGTGGTTATAATTAGAATGTGCTTTTTTGTTAACACCTAGATCCGAAAGAGCAGAATTCGTTTTGTTTGTAGCCGAAATTGATGTTGATGAACCGCCGCCAACCTCATTTGACATTTCTCGCCGATGGATGACATTGACGTTTCTGGCAATTGACTCATTTTGTAAGAGTTGTTAACAAACATTTTGAAAGAAATTCTCCCCAAGTTTGTGTTTTTCTTCCAATTTGTGCAGCACATGCTCTTTATTTGTAACAAAAACTTGATGCTCATGATTCCATTCCACAACCAAATCATCAATACGCAATTTATCATCACGTAGAGACAATCTCAATCGTGGTTGTTTAGCGTAAATGTGTTTGCGGAGCTGAAGGAGTTTGATGCGCTTTTGCCGAATCTTCAATGGGTAGTCTCGACTTATGGAGATGCCGGTTCCTTTCAGCTTTTTAACATTTTTCAGAACATTTTGTGCGTTTTGTGTGGATTTGAATTCTGCCAAAATAGTAACTACTTCTTCATTCGAAGCGATTTGTCTCAGTTGTACAGTGATGATTGTATTTGAGTCGGATATATTTTTGCAAATGTTTAGAGCTTGTTCTATGGGATTCGATTGTCCATTCTTAACTCGAATGATTAAGTTGCTGTCATTTGCAGCTATCTTTATCAGACCAATCTCCGTTTGAAGGACATTGCATCATGGGTAGTCTCGACTTATGGAGATGCCGGTTCTACTACTTCTTCATTCGAAGCGATTTGTCTCAGTTCTTGTACAGTGATGATTGTATTTGAGTCGGATATATTTTTGCAAATGTTTAGAGCTTGTTCTATGGGATTCGATTGTCCATTCTTAACTCGAATGATTAAGTTGCTGTCATTTGCAGCTATCTCTATCAGACCAATCCCCGTTTGAAGGACATTGCATCTTTGGAAGAGTGCACCGACCGCCTCCATCAATTACACATTCTCCCTTCTAACCTCACTTAGTTCACCACGCAAGTCTGAAATGTCATCCTTCGCAGCAACATTTGTGAGATTAGTGGCAAACAGATTATTTAATTCTTCGACAGTCATAGACCCAACCAACGACATGCTTTTATCGGGTGATGTTTATTGAACTTTTCTTTTTGAATTGTTCATCAAGCCTTTAATATTGTGTACGACAGTGACCACTGCGGACTCGCCGCCGTAATACAACTTCCGAACCAGCTTATGGAGTTGGAGGAGTATGTGCCTGTGCACATATACTAAAATCGACAAATACTTAGAACAAATTGACGAAACGATTCTACGAACAATGAACCGAACAATACCGAAACCGAAATACAAAGAACGTAACGCAACTGACATGTACCGCAAAGCGACAATTGACGCACTTGACAGACAAAAAAGTGGACTACTGACAAGACTAAAACGTTCGTACAGGCGGTTTACTGATACACTAGATCTGGAGATTAGGACACTGAAGTCGTCCATCAAAAACATCCACCCATTGATCAAAGAAAATTATAGATTGGCTATTAATTTGTTCTGGGACGATAAAATTCGTGCTCTAGCGACACAAGTATGTTTCTAAAAATTAATAAGATTCTTAGAAGAAAGGATCAAAACGATCTTCCGTGTCTTAAGCTCCAGAGGACGACAGAGAACAGAGACATACTTCTGACTGCAGGCATAGACCCAGAGAGTGCCGTATTGGACGATGACCTCTATATAATCGATGATCCGCAGGAGAGAGTGGAGGCTGTGGGGGCTGCTTACCAGCAAGTGTACAAGGTGAATGCTAGCATTCGCCCGAATCATGATCTGGAGAACAGAGCTCTGCTTCACCACTTATGGCTCCGGAACGATATTACCGAATGGCGATCTGAGAACCTTGGTTTTACCGGGTTTAATGATGAAGATTTGGCAAATGCCATAATCGCCGACCGAAATGAGCCCAGTCCTCTGTTAATTTCGAAGAATTAGCTCCAGCTCATCTTCGATTCATTAAAGGAAAAGAAGTCAGCAGGAGTCGATGGTATATCCAACGTTGTACTACGACATTTGCCTCAAGAAGCAGTTGACATTTATACCCCACTATTTAACAACGCGTTGAATAATGCATATTATCCAGTGCGATAGAAGACAGCTGCGGTGCACCTTCTCCCAAAAAAGGGAAAGGACAACTCCAATCCGGCGAATCTCCGGTCGATAAGTCTTCTTCCAAGTATCAGCAAAGTATTTGAAAAGGTTTTTAATAGAGCCCTGTTCAAATGAGCGGAGGACAAAAATATCATCCCGGATAATCAGTTCGGTTTTAAGGCGGGACATGTCACAATTCATGCCGCGTCTAAACTAGTTTCTGATATCCAATGGAACAAAACTAAAAAGCAGTGTACGGGTGCCTGTCTGGTTGATTTGGAGAAGGAATTCGACACCGTATGGTTAGAAGGTCTCTATCTAAAGCTAACCAGACTAGGTACAAGTAAACCTCTATTGTATATGCTTTATGGCATGCTAAATGGTAGAAAGTTTGTTGCCAAGAGTGGCAATGTAACTTCTACCGCAATTTTTAATATTAAAAATGGTCTTCAGCAGGGAGCGGTTAACTCGCCGATCCTATTCAGCATTTACACCAGCGATCTGATAGGCGGTCTAACTCAGGCAATTGCGTACACCGACGTATAATTGCGTACAGAACAGCTCATACAGTTGAGGTCATCAAAAATCTCTTGCAGAGTGACTTCGACAAGATTCAGCGATATTGTGATGACTGGAAGTTGAAAATCAACTTCCAGAAATCAGAAACTATTTTGTTTGACTCCGTTGTCTAGCGCCTCAAGGGATACGAGAAAGAACTGGCGCAAGCTGGTGATCGTAGGTCCATATGGACATCCACTGGCGAGTAAAAGTGTAGTAAAGTACCTTGGCATCTGGTTGGATCAGTACTTGTATTTCGACAGACATATAAGTGCTGCCTTGGCCAGGGCTAGGGGAGCCTTTGCCTTGACAAAACGACTGTTTTATAGCAGCCGTCTTGACAGCAGGGTGAAGGTGATTTGTTACATGCCCCTCAAAAGGCCGATGATTGCCTACGGATGCCCGGTGTGGTTCAACGTTGCCCCATCTCAAATGGAAAAGATTCGGGTGTTTGAGAGGCAATGTCTTAGACGGTGCCTTGGATTACACAGAACACCAGAGTCGGAGTACAAACGATATTATTCCAACCAGGTTCTATACAATGGAACCAACATAAACAGAATAGATAATTTTTTGTTTAAGCTGATTCGGGGGCACGTTGCAAGAGCGATGTCCTCAACTAACAACTTAATTTTTGGGCCGTATTACCCCAATAACCAATATTTTGAGAGTGCGCGGTTAAGTGGCTACATCCCTCCCGAGGCATTCCTCTATTTAGACAGTCGAGGGCTGACACAGGATGGAGGGGCGGTTCCGCTCATCTACCACGTCAGCCGGAAAACTGTGGCTAGGCGACTCCTGTATGGTGGAGACGTCATCGCTCAAGGTGGAGATGAGCGCCTTCGGTTCAGTAGGACTGTGTCCGATCGGGACCGGAGGGATAGGGCGAAACAGGAGAACCAGTTCTGGTGGCTCTCTGAACAGCATCATAATATTTAAAGTCGATGAAGATAGTATATCTTGGCCGACTTACATAGATTTAGGGCAATTAGGTATAGGGAACAGTCGGGGTGGCACCAAAAAAAAAAAGTTTTAAATATTTATGTCTGCGGAGGCATACGTGCATGTATCTGCGTGTCTGCACATGTATGTGCGTACGTATATGTATGTGCGTATGTACATGTATGGGTGGGTTGCATGGTGGTGTGTGTCTGCATGCATATAAAAAATAAACAAACAAAAAATTTAAAAAAAGAAAAAAAAATGGTACTGTGGCTCTTCTAGTTTTTAAGTAGTTTTAAGCATTATTATGTATTTTAAGTAGTTTAAGTTATTTTTAGTTAGTATAAGTTAGTTTTATTTAGTTTTAATTATTTTTAATCTATATTTAGGTTTAGTTTATAAGTAAAAAAAAAAGATTTAATTAAAATAGTTTTTAGGTCGAAATACATTAGTTCTAAGAGTTATTATTTAGTTCAGAGCGCCCGTAAAGGGCCAGTAAATTAGTTGTAAGTTATTGATAATTAGGCTAGTTTTAAACATTTTTATCTAGCTTTAAGATAGTTATAAGTTAATATGAAATAAAAATGAATTTAAAAAAAAAAATGTGTATTGATTTTATACTTATTTACAATGAGCGATTTTTTTGTTAAGGTAGGTAGGTATCTAACTTTTGCAACTTAAAAATTACAAAAAATTCAATGATTTTTCAATCTCACTTGATCAGTAGCTCCTTAAATTGTGCACTTTGTAAAAAAAATATTTATTTTTTTGTTTGGATTAATTTAAATAAACTTTTTTTTCAAGAGCTAATACTTACTGTAATTGTAAGTATGCACAGGTACATACTCCTCCAACTTTATAAGGTCGTTCGGAAGTTGTATTACGGCGGCGAGTCCGCAGTGACCCGTTGACCCACAGTGTCAGTAATTGTTAGTCTTGCGTCTTTCGGCAATAGATCCAGATATGCACTGCTTCTTGGAAACGATGGCCTGTCTGTAGCGAGAAAGTCAATGGGATACTCAAGGTTGTATCGACCCATGCAATTATACAGAAATGTTACCTCGAGGATTTTGTGTTTGATTTCCCCAATCTGTGTGTTTGGCGTTTAAATCACCAGCCAATATGTAAAAGTTTTCTTCCGAGCTCAGTCTTAAGCATTCAAAACGCTGTTCAAGCTCTGTTATAAGCTGTGTGGGTTGAGGTATTTCCGGTGCATAGGCAGCAATCACATACATTCGCTTCCCATGTTGGAGATGAATGCATATGATACATGCCTCTAACGTCCGATATTTTCGCACATCACTACTATATATTACCTTATGACTAATGCCTTTACGTATAAAGATTGCGACGCCTCCTCCTTGAGTATAGTAGGGTCGGTCTCTTCGTACAATTTTGTAATTGTTTTAAGTCAATTTATGTTTTTATTTAAGGTTACTTTCGGTAGCCAAAAACACATCTGGACTTAGGGCTTTAAGCAATTGGAATACATTCGCTCTACGTTTAGTCCTAATCAGTGAACTTACGTTCACAGCTAGGATCTTGGAGTGCCTCTGGCAACGAGCCCTTAGCCTCTTAGTTGCGTTAAGCTCGGCAAAACAGAGTAGAGATAATCCACCCTAGTCGCCTGCTCCCTGATCTGGTTTTGAAGGCCTGTCAACTGGCCCTGAATGGCCAGCAGAATGCCCATAATATCCGCCCGTGCCGCCAGCGTAGGCGGCACGGGGCCTCTTGGGCTACCTTTGGTGTAGGCTGTACCATGCTCCCCCTTCCTGACGCCATTTGGGCGTAAGAAATTTGGGTGTTGACGGGCGTTGTAGGAGGGCGTGTTGTTGGGCGTTTCTCTACCGTTGTTTGCTTTTTTGGTTCTGCTGCTGCTGTTGTGACCGCTGCTGTTGTTGTTGTTTTTTCGGCTGCTATTTTTGTTGCTTTTGCTCTTTAGGCTGCTACTGTGGTTGTACTTCTTGCAGCTGATTTGGCTGCTGTTTTTGCGCTACATTTTTGTACCTGTAGCGCCTTTTTTTCTTCGAGCTCTTTTTTATTTTTTCTGTCTGCGAGCTTCTTGCTTTCTTCTTAGTTCAAGTATTATGGGGTCCAATTCAGCTTTTAGGCGCTGAATTTCTGCCTCAGATACTCCAATTTTGTTGAGCATTACTTGCTCCTCATTTGCTTCATCGGGAAATCTGATCAGCGGATCTCAAGGGAATATACGGAAAGCTGCTTTGCAATGGAACCGTTCTTCCTGGTCCGTCGTGATGAGCCAAGATAGTTCCTCCTTGTGGCGAAAAAAGGGCGACGTTCAGGAATGTTTAGCTCTCTTTAGTGAGGCTATTCTGCACTGGGCGGCTAATCTATCTGGTTAAGTCGTGGCTCTGAGGTGGTAGCGGTAAGCGGAAGGTTCTACGGAACTGGAAACGAAGCCCTTACTTACCAAGATGAGGACGGTGGTCAGTCCAAGAACTGGAAGAGTGGGGTAAAACGCTCCGTAGGGGGTGTGGGCTGGCCGGTGATATAGGTAGGTGCAAATGGTAACACTGCTAGTCATGAACCAGGAGCATCAGGCCGATATAGGGAAGAGATCGTCTGTGGGTAGACGATCAGGTATATGGAGGAGCAGGAGTCTGCCCGGGTAAGCGATCTCAGAAGGAATGTAGGTGTATTTGCTAGCTGAAGCTTGCTGATTTCGGTCAGCACTGTGAACCCTAGCAAGTCGTAAGTTAAGAGCTAAACACAGCAATTTATTGCAGCTACCGCGGCAGTATTGTACGTGGTTCGTTTATCACAGATGTAAGTGTGTAGGTAAAACTACATATTCGAGGAAATAGGTCTAGAGGATTGATAGATGTATGGCACTTGTGCCATCATCTCCTTGCGCAAGCAAGAATATATATTATTCCTCTAATAATACATACAGTCCTTGAGTAAGCTTCTGCTTTTTGATCACGTTTGCCATCTTTCGGGGTTTATCCTGATGGGTTGTTGTTTTTTGGGTAATGCAGGTGCGAACCAAGCTTGCTTGGGGAAACATTTCCACAATAGTAAAGAACGAAATTTTAATATGGCTAGTTGTGGGATTCTAGCCATGTGGCAAGGTCTATATGGCCTCGCTTTTAGTAGAAATACGATGATCCATTTATCCCGTTGGTAAGGAATAATTTCTGCAGAGGGTTCCCTTGTCCCTAAGTTGAGCAGCAAGACAGAAAAAAAGGCATGATTATCGTTCTTGGGTAGCCATTCGCCAAAGAAAACCTGGTAGTGCATTCTGCATTTAGGTGGATGAAAAGACTCCAGTAATACTGTAATTCGGTACTGCGGAGACCTGTATCCTACTACTTTCCCGCTAATGCCCGAAAATACAAGTCTTGGGATGGCCTCTTCGGAGAGCATGCAGTGGCTGTGGTTGCTATACAATTCGCCGTATACTACGAGTGATCGCTCATAGATAGAAGCTTGTTACAAGGAGCACTCATGCCTTCTCGTTAAGTCCGTAGGTGGGTAGGCCCACCGTGGAATTATGCCTTAACTGGCCGGTGTACAAGTTAAACAAAACCATTACTCTGCTACTGTTGCTGATGTTTTTGTTGTGGTTTTTTCGGCTGCTGTTTTTGTTGCCTATGCTCTTTAGTCTGCTGTTGTGGCTCTACTTCTTGCAGCTAGTCTTTTGACTGCTGTTGTTCTTGTTGTTGGTGCTGCATCTGACGTCACACCTCTATGCGACGTATTCACCCCAACTGGCAGCTTTGCTGAAGTGGCGGTGGATTTCCTCTTGGCCAAGTTCGGCGCACACTTGATCCTCTTTCTGCGCTTTGTATTTACATCGGGTTGATGTTGCCGTTGCTGTTATTGCTGTCGATGTTGTTGCTGCAGAATCACTGCTTGTAAGGGGAACATCTTTCGATGTTCCCTCAGCTGATGCCATTACTGGCCTCATTGGTCCTAGGACATCTTTCGATGCCCCGGTGCTTAAACTCCTCCTCTTTTGCTCGTTTCCCCAACCAATAAAGTTTTCCACTTCACGATTGTGAAAAAAAGCTTGTAAAGTTTTGATACCCGGCTGGGAATCGAACTGCCGACCCTTGAATTCGCGGTCAGCCACTCTACTACTGTGCTACCCACTACTTGTCAAAAGTCGAATTAAATTTGAATTTAAACTCACACACGATATTTAAATTGTAAACTCTGCGAAAGCCGAAAACGTATACACACCTCCACAGTTCGAGATCGACTGGATCAACAAATTGATGTGATAAAAGCATGTCAAAACTTTCAGTTCTGGGCTAAATTTTTTTTTTATATAAAGTGTTGCACGCGCTCAATGGATTATGAATACACTTTATATGTTTTTAATACGGCGCGCGCATCCGATGAAAGAAAAGAAAGAAGGATAGGAAAGTTGTGTGGCACGCTGTCCTGAGACTAGAGCTGGTTGTTGTCTCAGATTTATCTCCAGGGATGGCGGCTGAACTAATGCGGAGAAAATTTCCGTGTCTTATTTAGTTATGTGTCTTATAATTCACATTATTTCATTTATTTCGTTGTCATATTTACTAGTTTACTCAATCACATGTTGTTAGTGTTATCCCTGAACAGCATCTAATGAGTAAACCAGCAACTCATTTTATGACAATTTTTAGAAAAGGGTTTTTAATGGTATATAAGAAGACATAGACAACGGCTGGAATGGAGCCTGCGATCTGTTTGGCGTTTTTTCTGGGTGCTTGTAGTCACCTCTGAAGAGAGTAATTTATTAATATCGCCGCTTTGTTTGGATCTGTACCGCGTATGCTGTTCGTAAACCGCAGTACACGCTGAATAGGCAGCAAGACAAATGTTATATGTCCACACAGAAATGATAAAATTTAAGTTTATATTTTCAAATAACATTATAACTTCATTGAGGGAAGCAAAGTATTAAATTTACAAGTAAAATAATAATGCAACAAAAATTAATTGTTCATTAATTTAAATTCTTATGGCAACTCTGTTTTCATTAAAATATAAATTAATTATTTACTCAGTTTAAATGCGGATGGCAACTCTGCTTCTTATTAAAGTTTAAAAATAATTGTATCCAGCTGGCCAGGCATGGTTTCTTATGGACGGTTTTGTCCAACGTCGCAGAAGGCACCGCTGTAGACTTTCAACCTTCAGGTCATCTATGTTAATTCATAGTCAACGCTTTTGTCAAACGTCGCACCATCAATAAACATCCAGTCCTGCCCCGTAGGAAATTTCGACATTAATGAATTTTTTGTATGAATTCATCAATGGATTCATCCACTATTTCCATCAATGAGTAATATGTTATGATTTCATAAGAAAACGGTTGCGCGTTATCATTCCAGCAGAAATGATGTAAAAAACTGACAGTGTGTAGCCTACTTTAAAAAAGGAGGTTTTATCTGCAATGAGAAGAGCGACGAACATTACCCGTGTTTTATTGGGAAATTTATCCGCCGTAAGTTTATCCCTCGTAGCAATTTACATACAATTCGCTACGGTCGATAAAAAGCTAAAGTAGAAGCTACGGTGGATGGCTGGTTGACGCTCAGTCGAGTCTCGATTCTGATTTTGTTAGCTTGGTTTGGTTTCTTTATTGAGTCTTTTATAAAAGGTTTTACAAAGGTGTGTTTCTCGTTTGCTTTGGAAGTTTATACTGCGGCTGTTAAGTATTGCCTGCTTTGTCTGTAAAGTAGTTGTTCACCTCTTGGTCGCTAAAGCTTTGTATGGTTGAACTGCTTTGCTCAAGAGCAGTGTATCAGTTACTTGTGACGTGATGTCATCTGATGTTTATGATAAAGTAGTGGGACTGCTCTTTCAGAGAGGCAGTGCATCTGTAACTTGTGGCGTAGTGCCACCTAAAACTAACTTAAAATAAATAAATATATACATATAATATAACTTGTGGCGCAGCTCCGCTTAAAACTAACTGTTATTAAAAATTGATCATTACAACGTTTGCCAAAAGACTCAAAGATAAATCAATCAATCAGTAAATATATACGTATATACAAATACTTATGTTTAACATTTCATTAAGATAGAGCGAGAACTCTATTTCGTTAATACATGACCATGTATACATTAACGTATAAATGAGTGAGATTGCAAACGCATTATATATATTACATAAGACATGTGATTTTGTACTTATGTGAAGAAACTAGTAAAAGATTAACTATTAAAAGGTTATGATTTTGTATGAAATACATTATTAACTTATCACGATTTTTTTTTTTTTTTTTTTTTTTATATACTATTGAATGACAAAGAAACATATAGAATTGTGGAGTTAGTTGATGAGGATGTGTCCTTTCTGCTTCATATGAGGCTGTTTGCTCCTCTGACGCTTGCTTCTATGTGGTTCTAGGTAACTGTTATGAACAGTAGTTGATTAACGGGTAATTCCGTTTGTCGGTTATGGGCCGCTAATGCGCAGATCCCTCGTCGAATTATATGCCATTCCTGGGACAGGCAATTTTCCATCAGTTGTTTTTATGTTATGCATCCTAGGGATGCTTCAGTTACGATATACATCATCCATACGTGGATGATATGTGGTCAGAGAGTGATGATTGTGTGAATCATGTTCTACTTCCACTTTTGTCGGACGTAATGGACACCTTATATTTGTTTCATGGTTTCAGCACGGTTCACTCTTATTTTGTTACTTATGATAGTTTTAAACTATTTTTGTTACTTATTACTGTAATAGCAAGAATTAATATAAAATATAAAACACTGTTACTTTTTTGCTAGTGAGACGAGGGAGTAAACCCCCGTCTGTTCTTGACGGAAGCCAGAAGTCGAATCCTGATTTTGTTAGTTTTGTTGGTACGATTGACAATTGAATTGAATCTCGATGGATGTGTTCTTGGAGTGTTAGTAAGTTATTAATTTCATTCGTAAGACAAATCGATCTTTTTGATTCTTTTTTTTAATAGTTGGCTAGTTTATATTTCTCAAATCTTAGATAACTCCATTTTTTAATAAATTATAAGCTGTTCTTCGAAAAAGTTTCAGACTTTTACTATTAAAAACTGTATTCTTTGCTCAATTATTTTCTGGAGTACGTCTAAGATTCCACCTATATCTGCAATTTTGCATACACCTAATGTCAATTAATCAATTTTAACAAATTTTGATATCCATTTTGAAAAAGAAACCAATATTTATCGAATGAATTCCGTTTTACTTTTATTGACTAACGAAGCCCAATTTTCGTTTTGTGTTCAATTTTTATTGATAGTTGTAAATAAACCAAGTTCGGTGAAAAAAATCATCTTTTTATTTAGATCTACAAAAAAGCAATTTGAGAAGACAAATCGCATTGGGTGGAACTGCACTATAGAGGAATGCTCCACAGTGCGCCCCAAAATATTTATTCGTATGAAATTCTATGAGCTATAAGGCTAGGCGCGCAAATATGCAACTTTCAGTTTTGCAACAGTTTGGTTGCTAAAGTGAATACCATGAAAGTGTGCGCAAATGCAGTACAATTCAGACCACGATTCGAGCAACATAAAAGTTTTGGGTTTTGGCACAAATCGAACGATAGCCCTAAATAAGTTCTTCATTTTGTATCACACCGAACTATAATGTAACTGCGCGCACATTAAATCAAAATATTATTTTTGTGATGGTTTACCTTGTTGATTAATTTTAAGTTGCTAATGTGCGCGATCACTAGTGATTAAACTATTTCGTTTCGGAAAAATTGCATGTGCGCGCCTATCTTAAACGCACTAAGCGGCAACTGAACTTAATGGACGGTATACGCTTCACTACACGGACATGGACTGGGCGTACATTTTTGTGATCCATTGTTTTTTTTTCTGGACATGTGCATGGAAATAACAAACCAAATGTTAACTACTTGTTCCTTACCCCGCGTATGTTAAGTGCAGTCTGATGAATGAATATTGAATTGAAAGCAAAACATAATCAGAAAATAAATTTATAAATTGACTTGAAAAATAAAATTCTAGCTATCGATCTACGCAGAAAATAAATAAAAGCATGAAATATAAAGGTGACATGTAATGGATTGAACAATTTAAACTACGCTGTAGTGTGCGTTCAAAACCAAGAAACATTTAAAGGAAACAAGCAAATCTCCGTCAATTTTGTATCCTCGTGTGAATGGCATAGAAGATTTTGAAAGCAATACAAAAATTGTCTTGTGTAAAAAGGGACTTGACCATAGTCTATGAACAAACCCATTCACTTAACATTTCCTTTATATTATTGGTGCAAAATGAATGTTCGAATTTAAAATTGCAAATGCAGAAAAAATGAAAACAAGAAATAGGTTTGTAACATAAATTAAATATTGGTACGTTTTTCTGTTTTCTATTTTATATGAATAAAAGCTAATTATTGGTCATTATTTTGATATTTTCTTAATTTTACTTTGCAAAAGACTCTTTCATTACTTGTGACTGCTGTACAGGGGTACCATTCTTACAAAAATAAAAAAGCTACGGTCCATGCTACGGTCAATGCGTTTTTTTGGGAATTACTTACGGTACAATGGATAGATTCCCAATAAAACACACCTATTGTCTTTTTTCTACCTGCCCCGAGAAATGCGCTCAGTAGTCAGTACTCAGTATTCGCTGGTCATGACATTGGTTCGTGGTTTTTTTTAGAGAAAGTTTAAAAACATATAAAATAGAAATCCCAGTTTTGTTCGCTATCATTATCATCATTTAACACAGCAAAAGAAGTTTATTTTTTTTATCAAAATGTTTTTTTTTGTTCAGAAATTGTATTGGGCCAACTGAAAGGTTTCAGTTATTAACCTTAAGATATTTGGCGACTTGTGGGTATTTCTTCGACTTTATTCAAAACATAATTTTAAAATGCCAATATTTTTTTTAAGCGCATTATACTCGATACGTAATGCTGGCGACTAAATATGCGAAACCTACGTATTTTTTTTTAAATTAATGTTTATATTATTGAATAATCGTCCAATTAAACTAATAAAATGATGAATTTTGGGGCTATAACATACATATACAATGTTTCTGTTTCGGTAAAAAAAATATGTTCCTCTTTCACAGGAAACTGACACTTTCAGCTTATTTAATGCATACAAATGAGGAAATATAATGAAGTAGGTATCATACACGGGCTTTACCTAGTGATTTCATAATTGAACATTCACGGCATTTTTCATCATATAAAATTCATATGCGAATTAACGAGTTACATTAACAGAGTGAATTAATGGATGAGCATTCATGCCATTTTTCAGCTGCTAAATAAGCAACTGTAAGTTATCTCGTGATTTCACAGCTTAACGTTCATGCTATTTTGCATCACATATAATTTGCTTATGATTAAACTAATTACCTCTACTTCGCGATTTCACTGTTAAATATTCACCTCGAAAATCACTTGGAGAACGCCTATTACAGCCTCATTTTAAATTCATCGATGTTTTCATACCAAATTCATGGGTTGTAGCTTCCACTCATTGATGAAAAAGTTGGTGATTCATGCATGAATATTTTGTAATTTCCTACTGGGTGGGCCTATTGTAGTGTATGTACATACATACCGGTCGAATGATTGTGAACGCTTTTGTCAAACGTCGCACCTATAAACTAATAACATAAGGACCCGAAACTTCTGCTTTCATTTGACATTTGCCTATAGCATACAAGCCTACAAGCAGAATAACGCACACAAGGAACTTTTCCGTTCATCTTCGAATAGACTCATTGATAAAAACGCAGCCAAGAATCTTATCCTTTCATCTTCCATAGACAACACAGCCCTAGTAATTTTTTTTTTTGTTATGTTTTTTCGATTTTCCCATCTATTCATGGATACAGTTTCAAAGGTACAGATACTACAATGTAAACAAATGGGTTTTGAGGGTGAAACGTACGAAGGTTTCCAATCTTATTATGGCTTATTTGTGGTCGCAACAACAGTCGACAGCAATGGCTGTCCATTGTATAAGTTAATGCAAGCAATTGCAAAAATTGTGCAAATGATTTATGACTCGTTCTCACGATAATTTCGCTGACGCTGCGTCTGGAAACAAGACAACAACCAGAACAAATATGCGTGCCAGCACGTAGCAGAGACTGCTGCAACACAACACTACCTGTGGGAACATCCGCAGCATAGAGGCATAAGTAGGTTAGATAGTTTTAAGAAAAACATTTTGTAGTTAGTTCTAATTTGAAAACGAAATAAAGAGGTTCAGCCTCCCAAAAATATTTTTTTAAAAACTAAATGTAAAGTTTAGTTTAATTGGCGCCCGAGCAGCAGGGACCCAGGAATAATCTAAGTCGGCCTTTAAAATTCGCGATTGTTTTAATAAAATCCAGTTAACGCGGACTGAAAACGCAAAGTATATACGCGGTTGTTTTTTGTTTTTCTAAAATCCAGTTTACGCGGACTGACGACGTGAAAGATCAAAGTGTCGCGAAGAAAAAATTCCTGCGGTCCAACGCGTGTGTTGTGGTGAAAAGAGGCCCCGAAGTAGTCTCAAAGAAAATAACTTTTGGACAAAACGGAAGCTGCGTTAAGCGCTAGCCGCACCACCCACCCATTAGAATAAGTAATAAGGAAACGAAACATCAATGGAAACATCAATGGAACGAGTCTACTTATTAGTGTAAGAAACATTTATATTATTATATTAAGTATAGTATAATGTCAAAAGTGAAGCAACTAAAATTTATAAATTCAAGGTAAAATAAAGCAAAAAAGTTAATAAAAGAAATATTTAAGTGAGAATAGGATTTTAAGAAGTAGATTTAAAATAATTGAAGTTGAAACTGAAGTTGAAAGAAGGTAATTAAAAAAAAAAACAATTTATAAATTCAAAGTAAAATAAAACAAAAAAGGTAATTTAAAAGAAATATTTAAGTGAGAATAGGATTTTAAGAAGTAGAATTAAAAAAATTAAAACAAAAGAAAAATAAATAAATTTAATCTACCTAAGCTGACGATCGAAATTAAGTAAAAAAAGTGGAAATCCCCCTAAAATACACACCTTTGATTTTGCTGAGTTTTCGTGTGTTGCTTGTAATTATAATTGTTCTTTTTAATTAAATACTAGTTGAACATTTCTAATTATTTGAACTTATGGTCTTGCGCTCTTGAGATATTTATACAAACATAATTAATTTATCCTTAATCGAATACGAATTTGAAAGTTGTTTTTTCAAATTTTAAAGTCGAATTTGAAAAAAAAGAACTTAAATTAATTCTGTACAGCAACAAACGTTTTAGGAGTTGTATTGTGTTACTAAAAACAGGTCTTAGCATCTATTCTATTATATAACTAATTAATTATTTTTCTTATTATTTTTTTAATTTTACACTTGTAAATGATTGTTTTTCATAGAAAAATACCAATAAATAAAACTAATAAAAAAATTAAACTTGGAAAAAAATATATAATAATAATAATTTAAACAAAATAAGAAAAATAAAAAAAACAATGACTACAAGATCAGGTGCAAGAGCGGACATTCAAGCAAGTCCTGCAAGTACAGGTGATGAACAGTTACCTCCTCAGGGTCCACCTCAAGGTAGTTTACCCCAAGGTAGCTTAGACCAAGGTGGTCCACCGCAAGGTGGTCTTTCTCAAGGTCTACTTCAGATACAACCACAAGGTCAATTTCCTTTCATTAATAATACAATACCCCCACTCCATTCAATAAATATTCCTCCTTCTAATTATCAGAACGCAAATAGCCATCTTCACTCTGGTACTACCCATAATGGTGCTCCAGAGGTCAGATCAACACCAGAACTGGACACTCTGGTAACTTCCATAGTCAGCCGCGTACTGCAACAACAGGGCAAACAAATTATAGAAAGCATCCTTAAACCGGATGTACAACGCCTTCACGGCGTGGACCAGACGATTTTGCCCCAATACCAAAACAATTTAGATGGTTTAGATAAAATTCCGGACGTCGTAAGATGTCTACGCAATTTCTCTGGCGAACCCGGAGAATTTTCTTCATGGAAGAAAAGCGTGGAACGTGTTTTGAAAATGTATGAAAACACGAGGGGAACTCCTAGATATTATGGCATTATAAATGTCATCCGTAACAAAATCATTGGGGAAGCAGATGCTGCCCTCGAATCGTTTAATACGCCTCTTAATTGGGAAAGCATAGTGCGTTGTCTCACAATGCACTACGCAGACAAGCGTGACGTTACCACATTGGAATGCCAAATGTTCAACTTGGTCCAAAGTAACCAAACGGTACATCAATTCTATCAGGCAGTCAACTCCCAATTGACATTGATAATTAATAAAATATCTTGCTTGGAAATCGGTTCAGAGGCGATGAGGATTTTAACGCAAACCTACAGAGATAAAGCCCTCGAGACATTTGTAAGAGAGAGAGAGAGCCTGTGGATTTACCACAAGCATTACACCTCTGTCTCAAATATGAGAACCAGCATCACAGGCTTAACCCTAACCAAGTTAATCAAGGAGCGGTTCGAAAAAACTTCATTCAGCAGACTCCACGACTGCAAGTCAATCCCGGCCGTAATGCATTTCCGCCACAAAATTTCGGTACATACCCGTATCGTAACCAGAATCCAATTCATCCCTCCTATCCTACATATCCCCCCTTTAATCCACCAATACACCAAGGTCCCACGTTTGATCGTCAAGCGCATTACAATCCATTCGCACAACAACTTCCAGCATTCGGAAATCGCCCAATCAATAATCCTCATCCACAAAATAATAACCAGAATTTTTCACAAAATCGTTTTCAGGCCTATAAGGCATTCCCAAACCAAAACCCCATAAAAATGAACCTTTGACGCTAGAAAGAAGCAATCAACTAAAAGGCATAAATAACCAACATCATAGAGCACACTTCAACCCAAGCCAACAAACGCAGAAGCCGAACTATCAACAGCAGCCATCAGCTCAAAGGCCAGCAGGACATCAAAATTTCCATATAAGCCCCAGTTTGGAGTCTTACGAAAATCAAACAATTCCCAGTTACGAAGAAAATGCATTATCTGAAGAAGAAGCATATGCTCAAGTCTGCGAACAATTCACTCGCGGCCTAAATTTAAACCAGGATAACGATCTTTCGGCGGAAAGACCTTCTGATTTTGAAGGATATCAAAATCCACCCTACCAGTTGTTAGAATTCAGCGATATTCATTTTTTAGGCTAACACAGTCCTCATTACCATATTTTGAGTGTAGATCGAGGACTGGAGAAACATATAAATTTTTAATAGATACTGGTTCCAGTAAGAACTACATATAACCTGATATAGTTAAGAATATCATTCCCAATGAAAATATTTTCTATGCTAAGTCCATAGCTGGTGATGTTAAAGTCAGTCACCACACATTTCTGAAACTTTTTGGATTAAATGATCTAAATGCTAAATTTTTTATCCTGCCCACTCTAAAAACATTCGACGGTATCTTAGGTAACGATAGCCTTCAATCGTTAGATGCCGTTATTCACACTAAGGGAAGCTTTATGACCATTTTAAACCAGGTACATGTAAAAATTAAACAATTCAAATCGCAAGCTGTCAATTCCATTGCTGTAGATTCTGAAAATCTAACAGTTTCACAAAGGAAAATATTATGTGCTATAGTTAATAACAACAGAAACCTATTTTCTGAACCTGATGAAAGGTTAACTTATACAACAGCAGTAGTAGCAAAAATAAGAACCTCCACGGATGATCCCGTATATACTCGTTACTACCCTTTCCCAAATTCCCTTAAATCCGAAGTCGAAAAGCAAGTAGAACAACTGCTTAATGATGGAATAATCAGACCTTAACGGTCACCATATAACTCTCCGGTGTGGATTTTTCCAAAGAAACCGGATTCTTCTGGAGCTAAGCAGTATAGAATGGTTATTGACTATCGTAAGCTCAATACCATTACGATTGCCGACAAATACCCTATACCCGATATTCACGAGGTGACAGCACAACTCGGAAAACACAAATTTTTCACCGTACTCGACCTGAAAAGTGGCTTCCATCAAATTCCATTGAAGGAATCTGATATTGAGAAGACAGCCTTTTCAATCAACAACGGGAAGTACGAGTTCACTAGGCTCCCGTTTGGCCTTAAAAATGCTCCCTCGATCTTCCAACGAGCTCTCGATGACATATTACGAGACTACATTGGAAAATCTTGTTTTGTGTACATCGATGATATTATAATATTTAGCGAAGATGAAGAACAACACGCTAAGAATATCGAACAAGTTTTTGGTACACTTAGTACAGCAAATATGAAGGTCCAATTGGACAAGTACAAATTTTTCAGTTCAGAAGTAGAATTTCTTGGTTTCATAATATCATCTGAGGGCATTAAAACTAATATTACTAAAGTAAAGTCTATCATAGACTTTCCCGTACCCAAAACTTTAAAAGAACTGAGATCTTTTCTCGGCTTGTCAGGGTATTATCGCCGTTTTATTAATGGCTATGCCCAACTTGCGAAACCGCTGACAATCCATTTAAGAGGGGAGGAAGGACGAGTGTCCAAAAACCATTCCTCTAAGATCCAAATTAATTTGAATAACGACGCTCTAGACTCTTTCAACAAAATTAAAAACTCCTTAATTTCAAAAGATGTGATATTGGCTTATCCCGATTATAAAAAACCTTTCGACTTTACAACTGACGCGTCTAATGTCGCCATCGGCGCTGTTCTTGAACAAGAAAACAGGCCTTTAACATTTATTAGCCGAACACTAACCAAGACGTAGGAAAATTATGCAGCTAACGAGAAGGAGATGTTAGCTATCGTTTGGGCCCTAGGCTCACTTCGCAACTACCTTTACGGTCACGCTAAAGTCCGAATTTTCACTGACCACCAACCCCTTACTTTTGCTTTGAGCAACAAGAATAACAACAGCAAAATGAAAAGGTGGAAATCTATACTTGAGGAATATAACCACGAACTGAAGTATAAACCTGGAAGGACAAATGTTGTCGCAGATGCCTTATCCAGAGCTCCAAAGGTATCTGACGTTAATGCTTTATCTACGACACAGCATAGTGATGAAAGCTCACCACATGAACTCATACCAAGTATCGAAACCCCAATTAATATATTTAAAAACCAAATCCTTCTCCAAATAGGTGAAACTCCTAGCCAAACCTTTCATATAATTTTTCCCACTTACCATAGGCACGTAATCACAGAACCGACATACAATCCAGACAATCTCAAACAAATTCTTAAAAAGATACTGAATCCCTCCGTAATTAACTGTATCAAAACAGTCGAAGGAATAATGGGCATGGTACAAGAGATTTATCCACTTCATTTCAAAAATTTTCGAATTAGGTTCACGCAACTTCAAGTTGATGATGTAATTAATGAAACGAGACAGGAGGAAATAATCATAGATACGCATAAGCGAGCACATCGCAACGAGCTCGAAAACAAAGCGCAAATCTTGGAAAAATTCTATTTTCCCAGAATGGCTACAAAGATTAAGAAGGTAATAAAAAAATGTACTGTATGTAAAGAGAATAAATACGATAGGCACCCCAATAAGCCGGAATTACAAGCAACTCCAATTCCGCAATTTCCAGGCCAGATCGTTCATATCGACATATTCTCTACAGAGAATAATCTTGTCCTAACTTCCATCGATAAGTTCTCAAAGTATGCTCATGCTAAGGTTATCAAATCTAAAGCAATAGAAGACATACGGCAACCCTTACGGGAGATCCTCTTTTCTTTCGGTTTACCCGAAACAATCGTAATCGACAACGAAAAAGCTTTTAACTCAGTCTCGTTAGGGTACATGTTAGAAGAAGAATTAAAAATTAAGGTATTCACAACACCGCCATAGTCCAGTAACGTAAATGGCCAAGTCGAAAGATTCCATTCGACACTCGTTGAAATAATGAGATGCTTAAAAACTGAAGGCCTTCATCGATCCTTTACGGAGCTACTAGAACGCGCAGTTCTAGAATACAACTTCTCAATACACTCAACTACTGGAAAAAAACCAGTTGAGACATTTTTTGGACGAAGAGTCACTTCAAATCCTGAATTATTAGAAAAAGCCCGAATCGACAATATACAAAAAATTCAAGACAAACAAGCTGCTGATCTTCGTTACCATAACAAATCTAGGCATAAAATCAAAGAATTTACTCCCGGACAAACTGTTTATGTTAGACAGAATAAAAGAATAGGTTCAAAATTAAATCGACGATATCGAAAGGAGACAGTCTCTGAAAATAGAAAAACAACCATTTTAACTAAATCTGGTAAAATAGTCCACAAATCCCTAATCCGTAATTGACATTAATTTTAGATTTCTTGCCACGTCTGCACTATGTGACGTTAAGATACTAGATTACTCGAACGCTAAGCTGATAGCAATCGATACTGGAACAGCCAAACTACAAATGGGCACGTTTAAATTGGTGCACGTTATAGACATCGAGGATTACCAACAAGCACTCAACGAACTGAGTCGCATGATGTCGAAGATTGAACCCCAACCCGATTCCATTTTACCTATCCTATCCGCCGAAATTAAACACATTAAATCTCATTTGAACAGACTTATTCCCAAATCCAGAGGAAAGAGATCCTTAGATTTCCTGGGCTCTGCCTGGAAATGGATTGCCGGAACTCCGGATAGACACGATTTTCAAATAATGAAAGATAAAGTCAACAACGCTCTTGCAAACAATAATAAACAACGAATCATAAATAATCTAATTAATAATAGAATAAATGAAATAAGTAATGTTACGAACAATATTATTCAAGCACTAAAATCTAATGAAAATGTAAAACTAGAATTTATGTTAGAACTCAAGTTTAAGTTAGAATCATTAAGAGAAGAAGTAAAAAATATTGAATACTCTATGCAATGGGCAAGAGTAGGAATAATAAATACTTATATATTGTCTAATTTAGAAATAAATATAATAAGAGATATTTTAAATAAAGAAAACATGCCATATTATAATGTAATCGAAGCTATCGAATTTTCAGAAGTAAAAATTGCTTCAAATAATAAATCTATTTTATATATTCTAAGTTTATTAACGACAGAAAAAGAAACATGTAAAAGAATTCTTATAAAACCAGTAAAAAAAGGAAAAACTGCTGTTAAAACAAATTTTAACGAAATTTTAAAATTTAATACTAATTCATATGGAATTAATACTAAATGTAAGACTTTCAATTCACTAGCAATATGTAAACATAGTGACGTAATAGATCTAAGTAAAGATAGTTGTATTAATAATTTATTGACTAGTAAGCCTCATTCCTGCACCGAAATCAACAACCAACATATTCCAGCTATAGAAGAGATCACACCTGGAATGGTGCTATTAAACCAATTTGATGACAAAATCTACATCGATGAAAGCGAAATACCCCTTAATGGAACATACTTAATACAATTCCATAATGCCACCGTTAGAGCCCAACAGTACATCTTCCAAGAATCAGAGATGACGGAACATAATCCACTTCCTGCCATGCTACAACCACCAGCTATAAAGCCCCAAATAGAAGAGTTGCTTTCTCTGGAAATGCTAAAAGAACTAGAAGCAAAGAACATCAAATACATAGAAGAACTGAAAGTAGCCAATGAAAAAAAGTCTGCGGCAGTGTTATCATTACTAACATTAATACTAGTGGTCATCGTAATCACCCTTTGGAAAAAAGGAGTTATTCCATGTATCATCTGCAAGAAGGAAATTAACATCGAAAATGAAGTGTCTGAAAGAGAAAATAAGGGACATATAACGACAAGCAGTAATAAAAACGAACCTGCACCGACACCTAGGACACTGGGGATAAACGACCTTCCCCAACATATTGAAATGGTTCGATCGAACGAGGACGTTCGATTTTAGAGGGCGGAGGAGTTAATGCAAACAATTGCAAAAATTGCGCAAATGATTTATGACTCGTTCTCACGATAATTTCGCTGACGCTGCGTCTGGAAACAAGACAACAACCAGAACAAATATGCATTCCAGCACGTAGCAGAGACTGCTGCAACACAACACTACCTGTGGGAACATCCGCAGCATAGAGGCATAAGTAGGTTAGATAGTTTTAAGAAAAACATTTTGTAGTTAATTCTAATTTGAAAACGAAATAAGGAGGTTCATTTAGTTTTTAAAAACTAAATGTAAAGTTTAGTTTAATTTATATAAATACATCTCTACATTGTATATACATTTCTATAGTACTATCATGAAGAGGAACGTCCGGGGAGCCACCTGGTAGAATCTATACGAATTACTATCTTGGGCTCATTATAGCCTAATTGAAAACCATTCTACTCCCTGAATGCTTATGCTTTAACATTTTCTAAAGGTAAAGCAAGAGAAAAGAAAATATACCTTTTTTGTGTATTTTTCTTTCCTCACATTTATTTAAAATTGGAGAATCTACCTACATACATACATATCGTTGCCTTTCTTTCTCAACCTCGTATCTGCAAAATTCTAGTTTTTTTGTTTTTTGCAGATTTGGCATCATTCCTGCCCGCCTCATAAATGTAACGAACCGGTATCTGAATAGCAATCTCAAGTTAGCCGTAATAGACGATGCAATTTCCTTTCATCTAACTTCCTTTGTCCTTATTTACTGCAAGAAACTCATAACTCGCTGTTACGAGGTTTTCAACAATACATCGTTACCCAAACTCGAAGATACGAGGTTGTTGCTCTTCATAGATTGCAAGAGAGACGAAAGATATTACTGTTGTCTCGTTTTTAAAAGAAGATTTAAATACAGGCAAAACTTTTTCTTAAATTCTTATCGTATGTGCAAGCTTTTTTGATTTTCTTCATCGCATTTACGTAAAGTATCTATAAATCGGTACCTAAGTGCTTTTTTTACAATGTTGAAGCGAATGTTCCAGCAATTCAACCGACTTTGACACGTCTTTTAGGACACTAGATGAAACCAGTGGTCTATGTTCTTACAAAAAAGCCAAGAATGGCCAAGGAAATAAAATCAGATGGTTGCGAAATCAATTGAAACGTAGAAGACAAAAGGGAAAACAGTATACTTCAGTAAAAAGAAAGAGAGGTGAGGGGATTATTGGAATGGAAGTTCGAAGACAAAGAGCAATGAAACCCAAATGTAATTCAGTGAAATGTGGTAATACTAAAACCTGAAAGTGTCAAGAAATAACAGAAGAGGACACAGATGAAATTGTTCATACATTCTGGGACGTTTTATCTTGGGAGCAACGAAAATTGTATGTTAACTCGATGGTTGTGCTCAAGCCTGTTGGAAAACAAACAAAGGGCGTTCCAAGTAAGAGATCTCATACGCTCGAGTATAATTTAAAAATTAGTGTATCGGTGAATGGTCCGTTTTAAATTGGGTCAAGAGTGCTAAAAACGAAATCTGTATGACGAATAAAGCCGCAAATGTAAACAGGCTCAAACCCATTAATATTACCAAAAATGAGCACATCAAAACATTTTTGAATGCAGTCCCTAAAATGCCATCACACTATTGCCGAAAAAGTACAAGTAAACAGTACGTTGATGTGGATTATGCGACTTGGATGGAACTATATAAAACTTACGAGGTTTACATGAGAGACAGCAACATCCCTTATAAGGAAAAAGCTTCCTATAAATGCTTTTTGGCAAACGTACGTGATATGAATCTTGGTCTTTATAAACCCAACAAGGACCAGTGCGATTTATGCTATGCATTTAAAAATGGTAATATTGAAACATGGGAGTATGAGACGCATATTCAAGCAAAAGAAAGAGCAAGACAGGAAAGAGATTCTGACAAAGAAATATGCTTGAAAGGTGAGGTACGGCTATTTACTGTAGATTTACAGGCTGTACAAAATATTCCCATGATCTCTGCCGGTGCGCAATATTTCAAGTTGAAACTATGCGTTCATCAATTTACCTTATACAATGAGAGAGATGGCAGTGTACTTTGTTATGTATGGGGAGAGGGTGGAATCGATTCAAATGTTTTACAAAACAAATTGTCAAATTCTTTACAAAACTTCGCTATTAAACATAAAGCTGAAATTTATCAGAAATATTTAGCAGTAGGACACACCCAGATGTCATGTGATTCGGTCCACTCTACCATTGAAGTTAAAAAAAAAACCAAAGAGCTCTTCGTTCCTGCAGACTTTGTACGGATAGAAGCAAGATCTGCGAAACCATATCAAGTTCGCTACCTAAGTCATGAGTTCTTCCTTAATTATGGAGCAGCAATCAAGTACTACAAATCTATACGACCAGGGAAGAAATCTGGTATTTTTGTATAATAAATAAAAAGAATGTTCTTGGATCTTTTACTATCGGTTTGAACGCAACAACCTCGTATCTCAAATTTACGGTAAAACGATTGTACTGGAACACTTTATACTGTAACCTCGTATCTGAAAATACTTCTCTTACATGGAGTGAGTTCTTTAATGTAGCATTGAATCACCTGCAAACCATGCGTCTTGTAAGTTTAAATGAAATGACATTCACAAATTTTGTCAAAAAATTCTATTACAAAATAATACAGTTTTTTTTTCTACTGTAAATTTGATGAAAGAGAGATACGAGGTTGAGAAATAAAGGCGACGATATGCATGTATATAGATTTTTGGAAGAATTGTATCCCGTTCGACCTAGTTTTGGTTTTGGCATTATTATTATTATATATATAGGTATGTGTGGATTAAATGTTTGCCGTGTGTTCGTTTTGTGTTAACAAAAAAACAGTTTTTGACCCTGATTTGTTTGAAAATACATTTGTCCGCCGGTTTGTTTTGAGTTAAAAAAAAATATTAAATTCAGTTTAATTGGCGCCGCCTTAGATAAGTAATTGAGTTGTGATGAGTGTAATTCAAGCAATTTTTAAATACCTACCTACCTATGAATTTAAATAAACTCTTTTGTGTAATAAGAGTGTTGTGGCATTAT
This sequence comes from Philhelius pedissequus, assembly GCA_910595825.1. Taxonomy (NCBI): domain Eukaryota; kingdom Metazoa; phylum Arthropoda; class Insecta; order Diptera; family Syrphidae; genus Philhelius; species Philhelius pedissequus. The sequence continues at coordinate 249,752,333 of OU343160.1, read as the reverse complement.
AGATAGGTATAGGTATGTACTTATGAAGGTACCTTTAATAAGATATTTAAATACCTACCATGCTTGTGATTTAAATTCAGGTTCAAGCCGTTTATAATTTAGTACTACAGCATCTAAATGATGAGCCCATCATTTATTCTTAAATTTAAACAAGTAAGACCACGGGTATTATTTTCTAGGTGTCTGAATTTGAACGAATTCCCCTAGAACAATATAATTCACAGTGCTTTAAAGCTGTACATTTTATTTGTGTCGGTAGCCATCGACACATATATATTGCGTCTTAGAAAGGTACTACAGCATCTAACTGATGAGCCCATCTGTAGAACCTGGGCGAAACGCATATTAATTTGGACTAAAAGTCGCAAAAAAACTCAATTAAAATCATAATTACAGTCCACAAAATAAGGAAGAAAAACAATACCTACGTATGTAAATGCGTTTGCATTGTTTTTGTTATTGCATTTATTCTTAAATTTAAACAAGCCAGACCACGGGTATTATTTTCTAGGTGTCTGAATTCGACCGAATTCCCCTAGAAGAATATAATTCACAGTGCTTTAAAGCTGTAAATTTTATTTGTGGCTGTAGCCATCGACAAAAATATATTGCGTCTTAGAAAGGTACTACAGCATCTAACTGATGGGCCCGTCTGTAGCACCTGGGCGAAACGCATGTTAATTTGGACTAAAGGTCGCAAAAAACTCGATTAAAATCATAATTAAAGTCCACAAAATAAGGAACAAAACCAATACCTACGTATGTAAATGCGTTTGTATTGTTTTTGTTTTTGCATTTATTCTTAAATTTAAACAAGCCAGACCACGGGTATTATTTTCTTGGTATCTGAATTCGACCGAATTCCCCTGGAAGAATATAATTCACAGTGCTTTAAAGCTGTAAATTTTATTTGTGTCGGTAGCCATCGACTAAGCTATATTGCGACTTAGAAAGGTACTACAGCATCTAACTGATAAGCCCATCTGCCGTACCTGGGCGAAACGCATATTAATTTGTACTAAAGGTCGCAAAAAAACTCAATTAAAATCACAACTACAATTCACAAAATAAGGAACAAAAACAATACCTACGTATGTAAATGCGTTTGCATTGTCTTTATTATTGCATTTGTTCTTAAATTTACACAAGCCAGACCACGGGTATTATTTTTTAGGTTTCTGAATTCGACCGAATTCCCCTGGAAGAATATAATTCACAGTGCTTTAAAGCTGTAAATTTTATTTGTATCGGTAGCCATCGACTAAGCTATATTGCGTCTTAGAAAGGTACTACAGCATCTAACTGATGAGCCCATCTGTAGTACCTGGCCGAAACGCATATTAATTGGACTAAAGGTCGCAAAAAACTCAATTAAAATAAGGAACAAAAACAATACCTACGTATGTAAATGCGTTTGCATTGTTTTTATTATTGCATTTATTCTTAAATTTAAACAAGCCAAACCACGGGTATTATTTTTTAAGTTTCTGAATTCGACCGAATTCCCCTAGAAGAATATAATTCAGAGTGCTTTAAAGCTGTAAATTTTATTTGTGTCCGTAGCCATCGACAAAAATATATTGCGTCTTAGAAAGGTACTACAGCATCTTACTGATGAGCCCATCTGTAGTACCTGAGTGAAACGCATATTAACGTGGACTAAAGGTTACAAAAAAAAACTCAATTAAAATCATAATTACAGTCCACTAAATTAGGAAAAAAACAATACCTACGTATGTAAATGCGTTTGCATTGCTTTTGTTATTGCATTTATTCTTAAATTTAAACAAGCCAGACCACGGGTATTATTTTCTAGGTTTTTGAATTCGACCGAATTCCCCTAGAAGAATATAATTCATAGTGCTTTAAAGCTGTAAATTTTATTTGTGTCGGTAGCCATCGACTAAGCTATATTGCGTCTTAGAAAGGTACTACAGCATCTAACTGATGAGCCCATCTGTAGTACCTGGCCGAAACGCATATTAATTGGACTAAAGGTCGCAAAAAACTCAATTAAAATAAGGAACAAAAACAATACCTACGTATGTAAATGCGTTTGCATTGTTTTTATTATTGCATTTATTCTTAAATTTAAACAAGCCAAACCACGGGTATTATTTTTTAAGTTTCTGAATTCGACCGAATTCCCCTAGAAGAATATAATTCAGAGTGCTTTAAAGCTGTAAATTTTATTTGTGTCCGTAGCCATCGACAAAAATACATTGCGTCTTAGAAAGGTACTACAGCAGCTAACTGATGAGCCCATCTGTATTACCTGGGCGAAACGCATATTAATTTGGACTAAACGTCGCAAAAAACTCAATTAAAATCATAATTAAAGTCCACAAAATAAGGAACAGAAATAATACCTACGTATGTAAATGCGTTTGCATTGTTTTTGTTATTGCATTTATTCTTAAATTTAAACAAGCCAGACCACGGGTATTATTTTCTAAGTGTCTGAAATCGACCGAATTCACCTAAAGGAATATAATTCACAGTGCTTTAAAGCTGTAAATTTTATTTGTATCGGTAGATATCGACAAAAATACATTGCGTCTTAGAAAGGTACTACAGCATCTAACTAATGAGCCCATCTGCAGTACCTGGGCGAAACGCATATTATTTGTACTAAAGGTCGCAAAAAAACTCAATTAAAATCATTATTACAATCCACAAAATAAGGAACAAAAACAATACCTAAGTATGTAAATGCGTTTGCATTGTTTTTGTTATTGCATTTATTCTTAAATTTAAACCAGCCACACCACGGGTATTATTTTCTAGGTTTCTGAATTCGACCGAATTCCCCTAGAAGAATATAATTCACAGTGCTTTAAAGCTGTACATTTTATATGTGTCGGTAGCTATCGACTAAAATATATTGCGTCTTATAAAGATACTACAGCATCTAACTGAAGAGCCCATCTGTAGTACCTGGGCGAAACGCATATTAATTTGGACTAAACGTCGCAAGAAACTCAATTAAAATCATAATTAAAGTCCACAAAATAAGGAACAGAAATAATACCTACGTATGTAAATGCGTTTGCATTGTTTTTGTTATTGCATTTATTCTTAAATTTAAACATGCCAGACAACGGATATTATTTTCTTGGTGTCTGAATTCGACCGAATTCCCCTGGAAGAATATAATTCACAGCGCTGTAAAGCTGTAAATGTTATTTGTGTCGGTAGCCATCGACTAAGCTATATTGCGTCTTAGAAAGGTACTACAGCATCTAACTGATGAGCCCATCTGTAGTACCTGAGTGAAACGCATATTAATGTGGACTAAAGGTTGCAAAAAAAAACTCAATTAAAATCATAATTACAGTCCACTAAATTAGGAAAAAAACAATACCTACGTATGTAAATGCGTTTGCATTGCTTTTGTTATTGCATTTATTCTTAAATTTAAACAAGCCAGACCACGGGTATTATTTTCTAGGTTTTTGAATTCGACCGAATTCCCCTAGAAGAATATAATTCATAGTGCTTTAAAGCTGTAAATTTTATTTGTGTCGGTAGCCATCGACTAAGCTATATTGCGTCTTAGAAAGGTACTACAGCATCTAACTGATGAGCCCATCTGTAGTACCTGGCCGAAACGCATATTAATTGGACTAAAGGTCGCAAAAAACTCAATTAAAATAAGGAACAAAAACAATACCTACGTATGTAAATGCTTTTGTATTGTTTTTGTTTTTGCATTTATTCTTAAAGTTAAGACAAATAGCTAATGAGGGAGAAGAATGCAAAAACCTAAAGCAGGATAAAAGAAAATATGTTTTTTGCATTTTTCTTTCACATTTATTATAAACTGGAGAAAATAACTATGTAGGAAGTATATCCCAATTTCAATTTGTAAGTATCCCGTTCGACCTAATTTTGGTTTAGGTACTACCTAGGTATTTCCGATTGTTTGGTTTTTTTTTAACCAGGATTTTGTGTAATTTTTCTTTCTATATTGTAGGTACGAGTGTGAAATATATTTTGCCGTCGGTTGTGTGTAAAAAAAAAAGATTTAATTTGATTTCGTACAAATGCAAGTTGAAGTTAATTAGTGATGTTCGGTGAAAAAATTGTGAAGTGTCTTTATACCTATATATCAGGTAAAAAATATTTTTTTCAGATCAAAATACCTAGGTTTGTAGGTGTAAAATGCACCACTACTGGATCGTACAAACTTGATATTGTTGCTAACAACTTTATTGTAGGTAAGAATTGAAGCTGTTAGAAAGTAGGTATTTTAGTTATCAATTGAATATGTAATTTGAATGTGCAAAATAACTAACTAAACATTTTTGGAAGCATTTCCATTTAAAAAAAAAATATTTGATGGGTTCATTCAAGAATGATAAAGTCTGAAAAATGAAAAATGGTTCTGTACCTACATATTTGAAATCTTGAAGTGCACATATTACATTATAAACGGTGATTTTTTAAGAGCTTGGTTTTTGAAAATTCAAAAAAACACAGAAACTTGTAAAAAGTGAATGAAATGATGCCAATGATGTCGCCTGCCCATAAACCGCACCAAACAGTGCATTTTTCGGGATGCATTGGTAGCTGCTGAATTGCCTATGGCTGCTCTTCACTCCAAATACGGCAATTCTGCTTATTCACGTATCCATTTAGCCAAAAATGAGCCTCGTCGCTGAAACGGACGTAGCTTGCGAAACACATTTTTTACAGAGCACGAATTTTGATAATAAATTTCAATAATTTGCAAACGTTTTTCAGGCGTAAGTCTATTCATGATGAAATGGCAAACAATACTGAATCGAAATGTCAAATGTTCGTGGAATTTGTCATGTGTGATCTGTCAAAAATATAAACGTCAAAAACCAAGTAGAAAAAAAATCACCCGTTATATATCAAGCCTTGAAATTGAATTGCAATGTAATGTAAATAAATTCTAAAGGAATAACTTCATATGAAAATTATATATATATTAATAACAAACATTTAATGGTAAACCATTTATCTCTTTTTCCAGTAGGATAATTATATTTCACGTGCACATACTGCAACCAGGATTACATTAAATCAATCCTCAGCTCTTGGTTTGAGCAAACAGCCGAAATCGAGTGAATCCTCTATATATGGATCTATATGTTTTTAAGGTTAGCATATTATTTTATTGAATTAAAAATGTTGTAAAAAATATACCTATGTATGTACAATAAATAAAAAAAAACAAAAGTAATATTATTTTGATCAATAAAAGCACTAAGTTCTTTGTTAAAATAAACAAATCTGTTTTGACTTTAAAAACTATTAGGAAGATTGCAAAAAAAGTTGTTTCCAATCGGTAAAGAAAGCAGAAAATAAAATCATCGAGAATTTCGAAAATCGAAAAAAATGATTCTATGGTTCTTTTTTGTATAAATATACATTCTTGTCTGAAAAAATAAAACAAGAAATGTTATCTTACGTTAACGTTACTTTAAAAATTATATAACATTTTATGTTTCCTTTTTGTCTGACCAAAATGTAGAACATACAAACATAAGTACAACAATTCCATAAATCCGATTTCATGAAAAGTACCTAAGCTCTTTTGTATCGGTTGAATTACAGTTATCGTTATTTTTGCAGGTAAACAAAATTTGTTGATTAGTTGATTAAAGATTACGTTTTAACATTGGTAAGTATTTTCCAAAATATGTTAACGGATCCGGATGACGGCTTCTTCTTTAGGCGTGTTATCTTTTTTAGTTCAGAGCAGAGTCTGAGTTGTCCAAAAATTTGTTTGTGTTTCTTTTTAACTCAGAGCATGCAGAGCTCCAAATGTGTGTTTCTTCTTTCGTTCTGAACATGTGTAGATCGCACTCGGCGTGCTCGAACATAATCGACTGAGCATGTGAATAAATAGCTGAACGCACCAAATGCCATTTGTGCCAAGAAGGAAAACTTGAAGAAAAAAATAATTAGATACATAAGTTGGCGAAAGAAGTTGATCGCTTGTTGATTTTCTGTATCTGGTGTGTATGAGTGTACAAAAAAGGGTAGGTATTACTTTTTCTGGTTAAAAATGAATATGTATTCTAATTTGTGTGGTTCAAGTGTATTTAAGAAACATATCAGTGTTCAGAGTTCGCTCTGTGTATAACAAGTTCAGTGCATAATCTATGTGTTCGAACTCTGTTCAGTGCTCTGGTCTGAACGAAAAAAGAAAAACGCCATTTGAAGAATACAAAATGTAAATAAGTATGTACCTACTTCCTTACTGACTTCTTATTTTAAATTGACATTATTTATTACTAGCAGATACTCGTGCGATGCTACGGACCCACAGGAGTCTAATGAAATAGTCTATCCACCTACAAAATTTCATTCAAAACCCTTCAGTCGTTGAATGTAGGCACGAACATGCTCACCTAGCATTCTCGCGCTCGCTGTGCTCTTCTTGTATGTGGGCTGGTTCGCGAGCAGCTTGCGGTTGGCCAAAAATCTAAATATTGCCGTGTTCGTTGGCTTCGATGTTCGTCGTGTATGTTCATGTTCGCGAAAAAGTAAGACCTACAAACATAAAGTTGGGAAAAATAAATCATGGCTAATCTTCCAGCTGCTTACCAAATTTCATTAAAATCCATTCAATGGTTGAGGCATAAATGCGGAACAAACAACCAAGTATATATTTTGTTCATATATAAGCCTCTCCCATATAGGCATAGGAACTGTTCGGTTCCATTTTTCGGCATAAAAATAACCTATGTGATAATCGAGTATGTGTGTGTCCATGTTTCAAATTTTATCCAGATCCGTTCAGCCGTTCTGGCGTTATTAAGCAAAAAACATCCATCCATCCCACCCATCCATCCATCCATCCAAACTTTTACATTTATAATATGAGTAGGATTATCCCAAATTTTCCAAGCTTCACAACGAATTTTCCATCTTTACATTGTCCAAAATCATCAAATCATGCTTTAAATTTATCTATATATCATCGAGAAAAAAAATGTTCGCATTGTTCTAGAATTTTTCGAGTTTTCCACTAAGAATTTTCTATTTTTTCATTCGAAAAGCCATTCTGGAACATTTGCATACACAATTAAATTAAAAAAAAAACAATTTTCGATTTTTAAAATTTGCCGACTTTTCTGGAGGGTTTACCGAAAATTTTCTTCTGGTTAGACATTATTCGGAGATTGGTACAGTAGGTACTTTGGCTCATATTGACATTACAAGCTTAGAGAAGCTTTCATCCTCACAAGTGGGATTGCAGAACATTTGTAAACCAGGCCTACATTGCTACTGAACCTGTAAAACGTCTAAGATGTCGACCAACGAGGAAAAAATAGCTGAGTTCAATTTGCTTACACGAAATCAAATTCGCGAGAAGTTAACGGCTCGCGGAATCTCAACGGGGGGAAAGGTGAAGAAGCAACTGCTGCATAAATTACTTGTACATGAAGGCTTAGCTAAGGAGGGAAGTCTAGACTTATCAAATGTTGTTGAGTCTGAGGACGAAGATGAAGGGGACTCGGAAGCAGTAACCGAGTTGAGGGAGGAGGTAAGGGGACTAGCAGACTTATTGGGGAAGTTGGTAAAGAATTCAAGCACTGAGGGCGCAATCGACCAATCTAGTGTGTTAAAGGCCTAACATTCAGACACTTCAGGTGAAAACCAGAGGTTAGGTAACAATTTTGCAGTTCGTGATTTAGCTGATATGATACCTGTGTTCAACATGCGAAATCGGACAGGGCTGTCGTCAAAAGCATGGTGTAGAAGAATCAGGGAAGTACAAGCCATATATCATCTGGATGAACGTTTGGTGATGATGGCATCTATAACGAGACTTACGGGAGCCGACAAGATATGGAGTAACAGGGTTATTCATGCAAATATGGACGCATTTTTAGCTGATCTTTGGCAAATTTTCCACCAGAAGATGATGTGGCCGAATTGCATGAGCGACTCTGAAACAATAGGCAAAGCTCTCTCGAGGACACTCAAGAATTTGTTTACGAAATGAGATCCAATGAATCGAGAAGACAATTGGATGAGAAGACTTTGGTGCGCTACATTGTTCAATGAATAACTTGCAATGAGTGCCAAGATTCATTTAGAGCAACGAGGCCATCGTCAGTTCATGAAGTACTCCAGCGAATCCGGTGTATTACAGGTTTGACGTCGAGTCGCAGGCCAATTGTAGCCAGATTCCGGAACACATAATGGACGGCCCCTGCAAAAACACTTGGAGGCCCAACAACAAATCAAAATTCTCAACAAGGAAATGCAGATGTAAGATGTTTTAAGTGCAGCAAACAGGTCATATTAGTCCCAACTGCCTGAAGGGAATAGTTCAGCTCAGTTAAGTCAGCGAAACCAGCCTGACGTTTAAAGAAGCCAGCCGAATCAGGTGCTGATCACACGAGAACACAGTGAGTATATAAAGGATGTGATGGTGGACGGGCAGTGACTGCTTGGCCATTGTCGAGTTAGAGGCGGAAAATGCGGGGATCACTTACGATCCATACGAAATTAAGTTAAACGGGTTCGGTGAAGGGAGCTGCATGACTATAGGCAGGTTTCACGCGGAAGTCGAAGTCGATAAACTATGCAGCTGGCGTGAAGTATTAGTTGTGCCAGCCATACCAGATGATCATTGTGAGAAAATTACTAGACCAGTCGCAAGTAAATCTAGAGAAAACGTATGGCAAGCTTACTGTAAGTGATTGCAGGAAGGAGGAGGTAGCACCACAAGCCATGATTGTTACAGAAAAGCTCATCGAAACCCGCAAAAACGCCATCAACATTACCGAGTTAGAGATTGGGGACACGCAGCAGAACGAAAAATCTAAATTGGTTAAATTAATTAACAATTATAGAGAATGTTTTGACCTTTCCGCAGATTAACTGGGGGAGTATCATTGGGAAAGTGCCGCATTGAGCTAGATACTAAAAGGCCAGTGTGTGTGCAGCCATACCGACTGCCATTTGCCAAACGTACTGTTGTGAATGAAAAGGTGGATGCAATACTAAAGCAAGGTGTCATCCGGAAATCAACATCAGATTATTGTTCACCGATTGTTCTCACAAAATAGAAGGATGGTACTGATTTCTTCTGCATTGACTTTCGGGCTTTGAATAGAGTCACTATAAAGCAAAGATTTCCGATGCCCGTTGTGGAAGAGGTGCTCGTTTCATTGAGTGGTTATGCATTCTTTATGGTGTTAGATCTGGCTTCAGGGTACCACCAGATAAAATTTGACGAAAGCTGCAAAAGCTACACTGCGTTTTCCACTGACTCCGGGCTGTACGAGTTCAACCGAATGCCATTTGGGCTTGTCAATGCCCCAGCACAATTTCAGACAATTATGAACGGGGTAAAATGCAAACTTAAGCCGACCAAGGTAGAATTAGTACTCAGAGTACTAAAAGAAGCAGTCTTGACGTTGAAGACAACTAAATGTGCTATTTTAAAATCTATCCTTGAGTTTTTAGGGCACCGAGTAACAAGCGAAGGATGCCGAATCAAAGTACCATGCGTATGAACTTAAGGTTCTAGCGATAGTGGAGAGCTTGGAAAGGTTCCGAATATATCTTCTGGGGAAAACCTTTCGAGTTGTCACTGACTGTGAATCAATAGTCTCCATGCAGAATCAAGTCAAAATTATTCCGCGTGCATCCAGATGGTGGTTAAAGCTGCAAGCGTTTGACTTGACTACGGTTCATCAGCCCGGACGAAAGACAAGCTACGTTGATGCAATGAGCCATCACCCAGTAGAGAATCCTCGCCAAAGGGATGAAGCCACATTGTGTGTGATGAATATAAACATCAGTGAGGAAGATTGGCTTACGACATTACAGATGCAAGATGCAGAACTCCGAGAAACTGTTAGGAAACTGAACGAAGAAAAACATCGGCAGCAGCAAAACAACTATACAAGGATTATACACTAGGGGACCAAGGCTATTCCGGAAGGTAAACGAGAAGACAAGTGGGTTGTATCAAAGGGAATCCGCTGGAGGATTCTTCGTAGATGCCACGATGAAGCTGGGCACATATCAGGAGACAAGACACTAGAACGACTTACGAAGACCTAATGGTTCCCGAGAGCAATGAATTACGTAAAGAGTTACATTAAAGGGTGTGTCGAGTGCGCATACGCAAAAAGGAAAGGTGGTCAACAGGAAGGTGAGCTACACAGTATAGAGAGAGTCCCTATTCCAATCCACACCATAAATGTGGGCCACATAGGCCCCTTTGTAAAGGGCCATGGAGGCGTACAATACGTACTGATAATTATAGATAACTTTACTAAATATACATTTCTGTTCCCAGTTAAGACGGACAATACCAATGGTGCACTCGATGAAGTCACAAGATACTTTGGAGCCCCAACTCGCATAATCTCTGATCGTGGGACCTCATACACCGCAGGAACGTTCGACAAATATTGTGAGGCACATGGGATTCAGCACGTAAAAACGGCCACGCGTACCCCAAGGGCGAATGGCCAAGTCGAACGTGCCAATAGAACCCTTCTTGCAATGCTGAAGTGTAGACAGGCAGCAGGCGATAATTGGACTGGTTCTTTGAGGAAAGCTCAGTGGAGTCCGAACACGACAAGGAAATCTGTTACGAAGACAACACCACACGATCTGTTATTTGCTTATACGCCCAAGAGTATGACCAAGGACAAATTATTAAATGAACTAGAAGCCAGCCGTGTTCTTACCCCTGCAGAAATACAAAAGAGGCTTGTAGCACCTTTGCAGAATATTCAAAAGAATCAGGCGCAACAAAAAGGGAGGTACGACGCGAAGCACCGGACTCCAACCACGTACGAGGTAAATGATTTCGTATTAATTGAGAAAGAAGTTGCAGGAACGAAGGAATTGAGAATACTCGAGCCAACATTTAAGGGCCCATACGTTGTGATGAAAGTTCTACCCAATGATCGTTTTTTTTTTGTTTTTTTTTTAAATTCATTTTTATTTCATATTAACTTATAACTATCTAAAGCTAGACAAAAATGTTTAAAACTAGCCTAATTATCAATAACTTACAACTGGCCCTTTACGGGCGCTCTAAATTAAACTATAACTCTTAGAACTAATGTATTTCGACCTAAAAACTATTTTAATTAAATCTAATTATTTTATTTTATTTTTCCAAGGAAATTTTTCCAAAAAAAAAATTGGTATCTTATCATTTTTTTTTTTTTTTTTTTTTTTTTGACTTATAAACTAAACCAAAATATAGATTAAAAATAATTAGAACTAAATACAACTAACTTTTTCTAACTAAAAATAACTTAAACTACTTAAAATACCTAATAATACTTAAAACTACTTAAAAACTAGAACAGCCACAGCAGCATTTTTTTCGTTTTTTAATTTTTTTTGTTTATTTTTTATATGCATGCAGACACACAGCAACATGCAACCCACCCATACATGTACATACGCACATACATATACGTACGCACATACATGTACAGACACGCAGATACATGCACGTATGCCCCCGCATATATCCATATTTTTAATTTTATACCTAATTGCCCTAAATCTATGTAAGTCGGCCAAGATAAACCATCTTCATCGACTTTAAATATTATGTTGCTGTTCAGAGAGCCACCAGAACTGGTTCTCCTGTTTCGCCCTATCCCTCCGATCCCGATCGGACACAGTCCTACTGAACCGAAGGCGCTCTTCTCCACCTTGAGCGATGACGTCTCGACCATACAGGAGTCGCCTATCCACAGTTTTCCGGCTGACGTGGTAGATGAGCGGAACCGCCCCTCCATCCTGTATCAGCCCTCGACTGTCTAAATAGAAGAATGCCTCGGGAGGGATGTAGCCACTTAACCGCGCACTCTCAAAATATTGGTTATTTGGGTAATACGCCCCAAAAATTAAGTTGTTAGTTGAGGACATCGCTCTTGCAACGTGACCCCGAATCAGCGTGAACAAAAAATTATCTATTCTGTTTATGTTGGCTCCGTTGTATAGAACCTGGTTGGAATAATATCTTGTGTACTTCGACTCTGGTGTTCTGTGTAATCCAAGGCAACGTCTAAGACATTGCCTCTCAAACACCCGAATCTTTTCCATTTGAGATGGGGCAACGTTGAACCACACCGGACATCCGTAGGCAATCATCGGCCTGATGAGGGCCATGTAGCAAATCACCTTCACCCTGCTGTCAAGACGGCTGCTATAAAACAGTCGTTTTGTCAAGGCAAATGCTCCCCTAGCCCTGGCCAATGCAGCACCGATATGTCTGTCGAAATACAGGTACTGATCCAACCAGATGCCAAGGTACTTTACTACACTTTTACTCGCCAGTGGATGTCCATGTGGCCCTACGATCACCAGCTTCCGCCAGTTCTTTCTCGTATCCCTTGAGGCGCTAGACAACGGAGTCCTAAACAAAATAGTTTCTGATTTCTGGAAGTTGATTTCAACATTCTGTGAGCAATTAGATCGTCGGCGTACGCAATTGCCTGAGTTAGACTACATATCAGATCGCTGGTGTAAATGCTGAATAGAATGGGCGAGTTAACCGCTCCCTGCTGAAGACCATTTTTAATATTAAAAATTGCGGTAGAAGTTACATTGCCACTCTTGACAACAAACTTTCTACCATTTAGCATGTCATAAAGCATATACAATAGAGGTTTACTTATACCTAGTCTGGTTAGCTTTAGATAGAGACCTTCTAACCATACGGTGTCGAAGGCCTTCTCCAAATCAACCAGACAGGCACCCGTACACTGCTTTTTAGTTTTGTTCCATTGGATATCAGAAACTAGTTTAGACGCGGCATGAATTGTGTCATGTCCCGCCTTAAAACCGAACTGATTATCCGGGATGATATTTTTGTCCTCCGCCCACTTGAACAGGGCTCTATTAATAACCTTTTCAAATACTTTGCTGATACTCGGAAGAAGACTTATCGACCGGAGATTCGCCGGATTGGAGTTGTCCTTTCCCTTTTTTGGGAGAGCGCGTTGTTAAACAGTTGTTAAACAGTGTGATATAAATGTCAACTGCTTCTTGAGGCAAATGTCGTAGTACAACGTTGGATATACCATCGACTCCTGCAGACTTCTTTTTCTTTAATGAATCGAAGATGAGCTGGAGCTCATTCTTCGAAATTAACAGGGGACTGGGCCCATTTCGGTCGGCGATTATGGCGTTTGCCAAATCTTCATCATTAAACCCGGTAAAACCAAGGTTCTCAGATCGCCATTCGCTTATATCGTTTCGGAGCCATAAGTGATGAAGCAGAGCTCTGTTCTCCAGGCTATGATTCGGGCGAATGCTAGCATTCACCTTGTACACTTGCTGGAAAGCAGCCCCTACAGCCTCCACCTTCTCCTGCGGATCTTCGATTATGAAGAGGTCATCGTCCAAGACGGCGTCATCTGCGTCTATGCCTGCTGTCAGAAGTACGTCTCTGTTTTGTGTCGTCCTCTGGAGCTTAAGACGCGGAAGGTCGTTTTGATCTTTTCTTCTGAATATCTTATTAATTTGTGGGAACATACTCGGGTCGGTAGCGTTCACAGCCCGAATTTTGTTGTCCCAAAACAAATTAATGGACAACCTATAATTTTCTTTGATCAATTGGTTGATGTTTTGATGGACGACTTCAGTGTCCTTATCTCCAGATCTCGTGTGTCAGTAAACCGTCTGTACAAGCGTTTTAGTCTTGTCAGTAAGCCACTTTTTTGTCTGTGTAATGCATCAATTGTCGCGTTACGGTAAATGTCAGTTGCGTTACGTTCTTTGTATTTCGGTATTGTCCTGTTCATTGTTCGTTGAATTGTTTCGTCCATTTGTTCTAAGTATCTGTCAATTTCAGTATTTGTCATGTTCCTGTCATTTGGTGGGGATATACCATTTGATCGTAATTCGCTCAATAAGACGTTCGAGAAGCGTGGCCAGCGCACCTTACTGTAATTGTAAGTATGCACCGGTACATACTCCTCCAACTCCATAAGCGCGTTCGGAAGTTGTATTACGGCGGCGAGTCCGCAGTGGTCACTGTCGTACTCGATCGTTCTTAAACAATTTCTGGGCCGATGGCGCACAGTATCAGTAATTGTTAGTCTTGCGTCTTTCAACAATAGATCCAGATAGGCACCGCTGCTTGGAAATGATGGCCTGTCTGTAGCGAGAAGTTCAATGCTATACTCCAGGCTGTTACGACCCATCTAATTGTACAGATGGTTACCACGAGGATTTTGTATTTGATTTCCCCAATCTATATGTTTGGCATTCAAATCACCAGCCAATATGTAGTAGTTTTCTTCCGAGCTCAGTCTTAGGCATTCAAAAAGCTTTTCAAGCTATGTTATAAACTGTGTGGGCTTAGGTGTTTCCGGTGCATAGGCAGCGATCACATACATTCGCTTCCCCTGTTGGAGATGAATGCATATGATGCATGCCTCTAACGTCCGAAATTTTCGCACATCACGATTATATATTACCTTATGACTAATGCCTTTACGTATAAAGATTGCGACGCCCCCTCCTTGAGTGGAGTTGGTTCGGTCTCTCCTTACGATATTGTAATTGTTGTTAGTCAATTTATGTTTCTGGTTAAGCTTAGTTTCGCTAGCCATAAACACATCTGGACTTATGTCTTTAAGCAATTGGAATAAATTCGCTCTACATTCGGTCCTAATCAGTGAATTTACATTCACAGCTAGGATCTTAAAGGGCCTCTCCGTCAGCGCGCCCTTAACCTCTAAGTTGCGTTAAGCTCGGCAAAACAGAGTAGAGATAATCCACCCTAGTTGCCTGCTCCCTGATCTGGTTTTGGAGGCCGTTCAAATAGAACGCCGATAATATTCGCCTGTGCCGCCGGCGCCTTAGGCACGGGGGCCTGTTGGGCGACCTTTGGTGTAGGCTGTACCGTGCTTCCCCTTCCTGACGCCATTTGGGCGTAAGAAATTTGGGGGTTGACGGGCGTTGTTGTAGGAGGGCGCACTGTTAGACGCTTTTCTACCACTGTTTGCTTTGCTGCTTTATTGTTCTTTATAAGCTGAAACGTCGGGCATCCCCGATAATTAGCGGGGTTTCCGCCGCCTCGGCAGAGTACACATTTAAGCTGGGTCCTATCTTCGACCCGTTCCTTTCCTAACTTGCATTCATCTGCATTGTGGTTCTCTCCACACTTAACGCAGCGTGACTGCATTTCGCAGTTTGCTGCGGCGTGGCCGAACCTTTCGCAGCGCATGCATTGAAGCATGTCGCCCCGCCTTTTTAATTTGTCCCAAGTTACAACCTGGTAGTTGAGGACGGATATACTCCTCAAACTATCCAGTTTGCTGCTGGGTGAGAGTTGAACAAGGAAGAAGGGAAGACTCCGCTTCTCCCGCCTAGCTCTAACTGTAGCGAACGGCTTGACCCCGATAAAGTCGAGATCTTCATTCGCTTTTTGGCGGAGTTCGTTTAAGAGCACCTGTGGTTCCGTGCAGGAATCTATGCCCTTCAAAAGGACTGTTTGAAATTTTTCGGTTTTAGGGGTGAAACTAAAGAATTCAGTAGTAGTTTCTTTTAGCAACTCTTTAATTTTTTTGTGCTGTTCCAGTGTGAAGCACTGGATAGCATGCCTGTCGTTATTTAATCTTTTAATAGTAAAATTTTGACCTATGGTCAACTTACATAGATTTATGGTATCCTGTGACTCCATTTTATAAGTATTTATGGGTGGCACCTTTTCTTTTTTCGTAGTCGAAGGCTGTGGCTGCTGCTGCTGAGACTGACTTTTCTGCTGCTGTTGATTCTGCTGCTTTTGAATCTGCTGCTGCTGTTTTTCTTGCGGTTGTTTCCCGGCTTGTGTCTGCTGCTGTTGCTGTTGTTTTTGCCGTTGTTGTTTTGGCTGCTGCTGTGGCTGTTGTTTTTGCCATTGTTGTTTTGGCTGCTGCTGTGGCTGTTGTTTTTGTAATTGTTCGTTTTGCTGTTGTTGTTTTTGTTCCTCGATTTCTGTGCGCGCTTCTAGCTTGGCCTTAAGTTGGCTTTTCAAACTTTGGATTTCTGCCTCCATTGTTTCAATTTGAGCGACAATTCTTTGTTCCTCGTCCTCCTCAGATGACGCCTCTGATGTGGAGAGGTTCACGAAGGCAGTACTATCGCCTGTCGTGAAGTGCCCTTCTCCTTCCTCAGACATATTTTCAATACCCTCTTCGGGTGAAGTGTCTAGCTGGGTTTGTCTTGCTGCCTTTGACGTCTCGTCTATATCGGACGTATTCACCCCAGCTGGCAGCTTTGCTGAGGTGGCCGTGGATCTCCTCTTTAACAAATTTGGTGCGCACTTGATCCTCTTTCTGCGCTTCTGATTTACATCGGTTGATGTTGCCGTTGTTGTTATTGCTGTTGATGTTGTTGCTGCAGAATCACTGCTTGTGCCATCGCTGGCCTCATTGGCCCTAGGACACCTTTCGATGCCCCGGTGCTTAAGTTCCTCCTCCTTTGCTCGTTTTCCCAATCAATAAAGTTTTCCACTTCACGATTGTGAAAAAAAGCTTGCAAAGTTCTGATGCCCGGCTGGGAATCGAACTGGCGACCCTTGGATTCTCGGTCGGCCACTCTACCACTGTGCTACTGCACCACTTTTGAAATCTTGATTTAATGTATGACTTAAGCTTACACACGAAGTTTACTTTGGAAAAACTGAGAAGCCGAACACGTGTTAACACCTCCACAGTACGAGATCGTCTGTGACCCAATGATCGTTATCTGGTAGGGGATGCACCTAACATACAGAGGATACAGAGAAAGTACGAAGGAATAGTCAGCAGCTAGAAGCTTAAAAGATGGTGCAAACTTCCAGAAGAGGGCTAGTAGCAGAAGACGATGAGGAGGCAGTGAATGATCGCGTGGGCGCGATCTAAATCAGGAGGGTGGAGAGATGTAAGCCCCAAAATACTAAACAAGATTAATAACCTACGCCACTGCGTCAGCAATTAAATATTTACCTTCATCGATCTTATATACCAACGGCAACGGGAACAGCGGCAACAACTAGTGATGTTGGTTGGTAGATAAGAAGCGTTAGTTAATTTAGTCACCGGCACTTTTGAGTTAGTCAGTTTAGCTGGAGAGTCATTTTTCTTGCCTGCAATCGCAACTTGTTAAGAGAAATAAAATATTATAAATTTGATAAAAAGACACGAGTTTTGATTATTCAATAAATGGTCTGGTTAGACATTATTCGGAGGTTGTTACAGTAGGTACTTTAGCTCATACTGACACTACAAGCTTAGAGAAGCTTTCATCTATTGTCAACAAAAAAATTCTCAAAATTTTTTATCAAAATCGAAAAAAATAAGATTTGCCTAAACGGTTATATGTCAGGTACCGTTTGTTTTAGGCCTAAGAATAAAATTTTAATTTTCCCTCTGAGGAATGCCAAAAGAATTACACATACCAAATTTGAAGTTAATCGCTCAAGCCGTTTAGGCTGTAGCTCTTTATACATACAGCCGGACACACTGAAAGGCTGACAGACTGACAAGCAGACAGACAGACATTTTTTCGATCACGTTTGCAGGTTTTCATATTTCTCAAACCTAAAATAAAATATTATTTAAAAAAATTAACTTCAATTAAACATAAATGCGTATCGCTTATTACAGAGCTTCAATCGTGAACTCCCCAAATCTACATTATCTCAAGAGCAATGTGCGGTTGTCCAAACTGGACACCGAGATAGACAACATCGCAATATGAATCAGCAGATCCATCAAATAAATGAAAATCTACAAAGAAGAAAAAACGAAAGAAACGCCGTTAATACAGAATTGCAACGAATTGCTTTCCACTACGAAAGCACAATTGAATACGGCACACTTCCGCGTGTCTCGATTGTCGCTTCGCATGTCCTATGTCCGTAATGCGGTGCACTGAAGTTTCTTTCGGAGACACCTGGATTGTGCTGCATTAGTAGCAAAGTAAAATTGCCGCCTTATGCAGATCTACCTGAGCTTCTGGATTTACGATAATACAAGCAAATCACGACAATTTTTGATGGGAGCTCAACAATATAACGATTGTTTTCAAATGACGTCGTTTGGAGCATAAGTTATTCAGGACAATCACCAATATAATCCGACATTCAAGGTAAATTAATTTTAATTAAATCCATATTGTATGAATATTATGATACAGCGCGTATCTGAGATCCATCCGTCATACGATGCACTGCAGTACCCAATAATGTTTTGGGGAGGAGATGATGTAAATTTGTTTTGACAGAATTTCGGTTTGATTTTAATATATCCTTCGTGTTTTGGGAGAGAATCAAATAAACATATCAACTCGATGAATTATTACTCATATCGACTCATGATTCGTATGGTTGACAACTATTTGCTACGATTTCGGCATTTACTGGAACAATCCATCGTTGGTATGTACGTAAAAATAGAAACAGAGCGCCTTAACTTCATCCGATTCAACTAAACAAAACTTCGCTCAGAACACTACATCCACTTGCGTGATGCAATAAGCTCGGATGAAAATGTAGCCGACATTGGTCGTGTGACGATTCTTCCTGCCACTCATATTGGTAGTCCACGGCACATACACGAATATTGTAAAGATGCGATGACCTACGTAACTTTCACGTGTAATCCAAAATGGCAAGAAATCAAGCATTTGCTCCATCCCTGTGAGACATCGAGACGACATCGTAGCTCGAGTTCTTAAGCAGAAAAGAATTTGATCACAAAGAAAAAGATTTTTGGAGCATCTAAATGCTGGATGCAGTTTTGGAGTAGCAGAAACGAGGACTACCACATTCAGACATGCTTTTGTGGTTAGTCGACAAACTGCTTGCTGACCAAATTGGTGATATCTTTTCTGCTGAGATTCCCGATCCGGAGACTGATCCAGAACTTTATGAAATCGTCAAGACTCATATGATTCATTGCCCATGCGGTGACCACAACCAACTATCTCAGTTGCTGGATTTCCTGGTGTTCATGAAGGTGATGCATTTGGTAGAATATATACAGCTAACCCGAAAAAAGATGAATGCTTCTATTTAAGAATGCTTTTGAACAATGTTCGTGGCCACATTTCATTCGAATGCCTACGTAGTGTTAACGGTGTATTGTGTGCGTCATATCGAGAAGCTTGCCAACATTTGCGGATCCAGATCTCTAAACCATTGATAAGAAATTTTTATTTATAATCATAAAAAGTAGGAACAGAAAGAGAGGTTTTGGTAAATTGCCAACCTGCATAAATTCTAAGGATATATTCTGATAACAAACAGAGATAGGACATACAAAAAAATGTTCTGTACACAAAAACGTTAAGCCTGTGAGCTGAAACACGTTTTTAATTATTTAATATTAGGTTAGAAAAGTTAGGTCTCTTCTTAAAGGGTACATAGTATTTTATACGCGAATGCAATATTTTATACTACATAGGTACTAACATATAAATTGCACGTTTAACTTAATAATATCAATTTTTTGTTCATAAATTATAGGCCGCTCACCGAAAAAACGAATAGTGAGTATCAGGGAAACAATATTTTCAGAGCGGATAAAACAAAATGCGATGTAAATCACAATAAACGAATCCAGTTTCTAACCTAGCTCAGAATTTACCTTCTTAAGACTTTTTGTTCGGAATTTGTAAAATGCCTTAAATGATGATAGTGACACATTTAAAAGTCCTGAATCATCACTTTTAATATCAATAACATGAACGAAATAAAACAGCATTGCCATCAACGAATCGCAATTTCATCGAAAATTTACCAATTTTATAATATTATCGATTCCAAATTGCATAAAAAACTAATCGAAAATTACCGATTAACAAAAAATAATATTGGATTTGTAAATTTGAATGCGTGGTGGAATTAATTTGGTATTTTTGGTCGTAAATTAAAACTTTTTTTTACTAAATTGCTACTTTTTTGCAATATCACACAATGTGACTGCAATTTTTAAGAACTTTAGATAGGGAGATTTGCTTGTATTTTGTCGTTAGCGTAGATGATTTTCTTTATTCTGAATGTATATATAAATGTATCTTATTTAAAAAAAAAGTAAAGAGTGACTTACTTGAACTCGCAAGCTTCTGCATACCGATCGAATGTGCAACCTGAGCTCTGTGCCATTGGTTTGTGTCAAAAATAAATAAGATGATGTCTTAGAATTTTAGATTTACATTTTTGAAATATTTCCAATGTTATTCGGTGTTTCTGAGCTTCTACAGAAAGATAAGCCGTGTTTTATTATTGCTCATGATCACGATTCATGATTCTTGTATCTAGATCTATACGAAAAAAATTGTTGTTATTTTTGATTCAATTGAGTAAGTTTCATGTTTTAGAAATTAAATATTTTAGCGAAGTTGTAATTTTATTTCCAGAAATTATTTTTAATGATTTATAGTTATATGTAATTATAATTTTAAAAATTCTTACAATTCAGCGAGAAATCTAGTCCCATTAAGTGATCCAGAGGCCGAAAAAAAGTACTCACGATCAAAATATGGGTGAATGAATTTGCCGTTCTGTCAAAAAAAAAAACTGGATCGCACCCTTGCTGTATCGCTAATATGTATGTGTACATGAATTTCTGTGTACACGGATAAAACTCATGCTTGTGGAATTGAACCACAGGCTGTGAATCTGACATTGCATGCTCACTGAGATTTTATTTGGTAGGACTGAGTCTATCGGGAACCACCCAGGAATTTCGCTTCCTACGGATTATTTTATTCCCTCGAAATGTTTCCTGTGAAGGTGAATTTCCCACGGAATAAATTTCCCTCGAAAAAAAAATCGTATGAAATGACAACAAAATTCCCTCTGAAAGTTTATTCCCGATACGAATAAAATCAGAGGTAAACTTTTGAGCATTGCTGAGTTCATAATTTAAAGAGACAGCAACACTACCAGTATCGCGTTCATTAAAGTATAACAGCAGTAATATTTCTGGAGAAATTTGGTATCACTACTTGTGTTCATTAATCTAATTATACTGCAATACTAAAGTAAAAGTATCGTAAGATCGTATCTTTCAATTTTCTGTTCCGCAAAAGTATTCAAGCAAGCATATGAGTAATGCTGATCTTTTACAATATTTTATTGTTAAGAACAACTTTTTTATTAAAAAATGATAAATAAATATAATTAAAATATTTCAGGACATACCCTGATCAAAAAAATTTTACCAATTTGAAGAGTTCGACGAAGTCATATGAAAATGGCTTTAAAAACGTCTTCGAGATATTCGTGTATAGTTGTAAAAAAAACTGTATACTTCGAAATCTGCTTAACCCTTTGGAAGTCAAACAGTAAGCAATGGAGTGGGAAATATTTGATCGATGCCTGCCATTTTGACGAGCTTTAGCTTTAGGGTTAAAGTTGGTTGGCAATATATTTTATAAATCAATAGCACTCTTCTTCTGCTATTAATAGTATGTTTTTTTTATATCATTGAAAAATGAAGCAAATAGGAAATTTGGATCCATTTAAAACAAAAAAATAACACAAAATAAAATTTAAAATATTTTTGTTCTCTCATTTCGAGACAAGTTAGACTTATCCGAAAAAAAAATCTCAATGAAATTCATTGGTTATAATTACGGATTTTATACCAAGTTTGTATACTGCAATGGTGTTATATATCTTGTGTTCATAAGAGTTTTAAAGTAACGTTATGGTAGAGCTACCAGCCCATTATTCAAGTTCCCAAGATTCGAATTGAAAAAATATTTCCAGGGACATTTTTTTTCACGATCACTCCCTGATCATAGACACACAAATACACCTTCAACTGATTGAAAAACAAATAAATTTTGGATGCTTCAAATAACGTGTTGTTTTCGTGCGAAGCTTTGACAGTCTACCTGTCGAGATGTATTTTCGATGGGCCGTTTATATTCCCCAACTGGATTCTGTCGTGACAGACTTGAAAGATTGTCTTTCTTCAGATGTACCGTCAATATTTCAGCTAGTCGTATTTTTGCCAACAAAATACCCACGAGCTGACTTGACAGACAACTTTTAAATTATCAACCTGTTTCTATCGTTATTATACAAAAATGGAAAAAGAAAACTAAAGAAAGACGTAGTGTACCAGAGTCTCTATCATCAGAAATGTTAGACGCTTGTTAAGCCCAATTATACCCAACCAATTATCCATACTTAGGCGCGTTAAAATTTGGTTGTTGATTTTTTTTCAAACTACTGATATATATTATATTAAATATAGGTACCTGTATCTAATAAAATCATCTTTTTTGGTATTCTGCCTACGATGAACTTCACCCCCCCCCCCCCCCCCCCAACCCAAATTGAAATCCTGAATCCACTTCTGCCTACCAACGTAGACAATTGCTTGAAAATGATAATCATTGGGATTTGACAATGGCAGATATCACTATCACGTCACCTGCCAATCAACTTCGGACACTCTTAGCAATCATAATTTCGACATGTTTTCCATCGCATCCAAAAGATTTATGGAATAAAGACAAGGATGATATGACCAACTATATTTTGTATCGAATTCGCAATGTGACTAATGATAATGAAATAGAAATGTCAGATGAAATGCGCAACGAAGCTTTGATTTTTATTGAATACATGTGTCTACTTATGAGTGGAAATTTGTTGTGCAAATTGAGAATGCCACTGCCAAATCTGCCAAAACATGACGCATATAATCGAGAAATAGAGCGAGAAAACGATTTCGATCGAGTCGCATTGTGTCATGCAGTTCGAACAAATGTGCCAATGTTGAATCAAGAACAAAAGAAATTGTACGATGAACTAATGGAGGCAGTCAATAACGGAAATGGTGGAATTTTCTTCCTCGACGCGCCCGGTGGAACTGGAAAAACATTCCTGATTTCACTGACTTTGTCTACTATTCGCTTCAGATCTGAGATTGCTTTAGCACTCGTCTCTTCTATGGTAGCGGCTACGTTGTTGGAAGACGCTCGAACAGCTCATTCTGCATTGAAATTACCATTGAACCTGCAAGTGAATGAAGAACCTACATGCAACATTTCAAAGAACTTTTGAACTTTTGGGGTGGCCGTGGCGCGATAGTTGTGTGCTCGATTATCAACCTCGTGGTTGCAGGTTCGATTCCTGCCGTTGTCTATGTCTTCTTATATTCCATTAAAAGCCAATTTTAAAAATTGTCATAAAATTAGTTGCTGGTTTACTCAAAACATGCTGTTGAGGCATAAAACAACAACATGTGATTGAGTAAACTAGTATATCCATAAATATGACAACGAAATAAATAAAATAATGCGAATTATAAAAGACATAAATGGATAAGACACGATAATTCTCCGCATTAGTTCAGCCGCCATCCCTGGAGATAAATCTGACACAACAACCAGCTCTAATCTCAGAACATCGAGCTACACATCTTTCCTATCCTTCCTTCTCTTCTTTCAGTGGATGCCCGCGCTGTGTTAAAAACATATAAAAGGTATTCATAATCCCTTGAGCGCGTGCAAAATTATAACAAAAAAAAAACTGCGATGGCGAAAGTCTTGCAGCAATCTAAGATTATTATCTGGGACGAGTGTACAGTGGCACACAAACGTACATTGGAAGCCTTAAATCGTAGGTTGAAAGATTTACGAAATGATAAACGACGTTCGCGTGGTGCAATGATTTGTGATTTTCGGCAAACTCTACCTGTCATTCCATGATCAACTCCGGTAGATGAATTGAACGCTTGTCTGAAATCTTTCTTATGGCAATACTTGAGTACATGAAGAAATTGCAATTGGAAACAAATATGCGAGTCGCTTTACGAAATGACCAGTTCGCTGCAGAGTTCTCCAGGCAATTATTGGCGATCGGCAATGGCGTGATACAAGTGGACTTAGTCACCGGCCTGAATGAATTTCCGCCGAATTTTTTTTTACCATTTTACAACAACGCCGGAAGAGCTCATCACGAATGTTTTCCCGAATATTGCTCAAAATTATGTTAACCATGAGCGATATGAATTTTGTCATTCAAAACCAAATCGCTGGTGAGTTACATTTATTTAAATCCGTCGACTCCGTGATGGATGAAAACGAAGCCACCAACTATCCCACGGATTTTTTTAACCGCCACACAATTTAAAATTGAAATTCGCCTCAGTTATAATTTTGCTGCGCAACCCCAATGCACCAAAACTTTGTAACGGAACGCGTTTGATTGTGAAAAACATCAAACCAAATGTAATTTAAGCGACGATTTTGCCGGGAAATTCAAAGGCGAAGGTGTTCTCATTCCACGGATTTCGCTTATTGCGAACAACTTACCATTCGTGGTTAAGCGTCTTTAATTTTCGGTGCTTCTCGCTTTGGCTATGACAATCAATAAGTCGCACGGACAAGACAATCGCTGAATGTTTGTGGCATCAATCTCGAATTCCCATGTTTCTCACATGGTCAATTATATGCGGCGTGCTCACGTATCGGCATACCTACTTCGTTGTACGTGGACGCACCCGAAAATAAAACTAAAAATGTTGTGCACCATAAAGCACTTCAGTAAAAAAGCGTAAGGCTGCCTGACACGTTAATCATTTTGATTTGTTTGAAGAACATAGACATTGTAAATTTAGTTATTTTTATTGTATTTAATAAAACCTTAGAATAAAGAATTTTAATTGACCGCATTACACGAAACAGCATTGTGCATGCTCGGAATTATTATTTTCTTGACGTAAATGAATTTAGACGGAACGAAGTTCGCCGGGTCAGCTAGTTTATTTATAATTTTCAAAACGGATGACTCTCTTTTCATAAAAAAAGGGAACGTTTAGATTAGATATTTTTTTCAAAGTTACATATACGTTAATAATGCCACTTTTCGTGAAAAAAGCTGCCCAGACGAAACGGTTTTATTAATTTTTGAAATTTGGGCTTTCGCTAATAATTATGGTCGTCTGACAATGCTCTTTCGTACAGCCTAAGAGCTGAATTTGTTGTATAGAAAACTCAAAGGAATAGCAAAACGACAAAAATAAACAGCGAACTGCAATCTCAATTTTTAAAATAAAACAAAGAAAAAATATAATATTAGCAAATTTTAGAATAAATAAAATATCGTATAGAAAGTGAGCTCATATTGGTTTTTATTAAACCTTAGTCATTCAATGCAAAATATTTGTAATTTTTGCGAAATATTTTAAAATATAAGTCAAATTCGAAAGCAGTTCTTATCCTTTAACAAAATACTTACTTTGGCACTGATGTTTTTCATCTTTAGCGCATACACTACTTTTTTTCGATTTTAATCGCATCCCAAGTATTTAGTAATTGCGTAAGACTTTTATTTAATTTCTGACTATACGATTTTGAATGTATGTATATTTCTATTTTGAAAAAATGTAATTTCACTTATAATAGAGACTAAAACTTTGACTTTGAAATAAAATACACAAAAAATGCATTTTTGTTCTTTGTTCTGGGTAATATATACAAAATTTTCATTTTAATTTGTATTTTTTTTTTTTTATATAATTAGGTTTGATTTCCATTTTTTCAGTTTATTTAGTAAAAAAAAATCAGTTTTAACATCACATACGATTTTATCATTGCTTTTTACATATAAAAATACTTTTGGTTCATACTTTGTTCTTCATATTTTTTAAACTTAAATTTAAACTACCATATATAGTCAAAATAAAAAAAAATATATCGGAAATTAAACAAAATAACAAAATTTATTTTAAAAATTAATTCAATTATAAAAATAAAAAGCTATTGAAATATTTTTTTTTCAATAAATTATATATCTTATAAATTATTACATAAACTCTTATTATCTTCTAAAGTATAATCACATGTGGTTTTAATTTTTTAATGTTTTTTGAATTCGTTTTATGATTGAGTTTTCTGTTAAGTGACCAATATTTCACGAAAAAGAGGATAAAACACTAAATGTTGATGTGATCAATTGTGAAAAATTGTCATTCATCTCATGTTCTTATATGTATCTTTAATGATACTGAAACTCAGTGACTACCGTTTTTAAGAGAGTAAATTTATTTTCATTTACTTGTTTCTACTCTATTCATTAATAATTTTCCTTTAATTTATTTTCTGTTGAAATACTAATAGAAATTGTAATGCATTAAAGGATTTTTAGAGACTAATAGTTGTTAAGATGAAAAGAACTTTGAAATCATACAGTTGAAAAACAGTTTGAATACCGCTAAATCATAAAAGAAATTCGAGATAGTGATATAGTGGTTAAGGTTTTATTCTTGAGTTGAGTATTTTTGTTTTGGTCTCAATAAACATTTAGACTCTTTTATTATTAGTTAGGCTGTTATTTAAATTAACAGAATTCATAACATTATTCATGTCGACAATTATAGAATCAGGTAGCGAACATTTCCTATCTAGTTCGGTTTGTCCATCCAAAATAATGTGTCCATTAGTAACTGGTAGTTCCTGTTGAAAAAATATAAGAAATATACAAGTTGCATATAAGTTAGTTAAATTTAAATAAAAATATAATTATTTTTTCGAACGATGTTCTTTTTCTAACTTAAAGGGCACGGTAGTAAACAGCCAAAATCTGGCACTACAATCTCAGGCGATTTTGGACCCCCTTTTATCTTCAGTACCGATGAAGTATGAAACTTCAAGTACTGATGTATGAATATTTACTAAGCTAATCAAGAACAGGCGCCTCACCAAATTTCAATTTTTAGCATATGTGATTACTGAGATATAAGGCCTCAAAAAGTAGAAGAACCGTACCTGATTCACTCACTGACAGATCCTTAAAATTGACCTACTGACTGACTGAACATCAACATTATGGAGCACTTCCCGACATAGTAGAATCTTGTAACGTATGACGGTAGGTCTTATGATTACGGTGACCATATTTCTCTGAGCAAAACCCGGGACACAAATTTAAAAATTGAAAAAGGTGTTTGGTACAAAATCAACAAAATTCTCAAAAACAAAGAAAAAAATTAAAAAAAAAAAACAGCACAAAATGCAAAAACTTTACATTTTTTTTTTCAATATTCAACCTTTTTTATACCAAGTCTTTCAAACATTAATATTAATTACACATTACCAACACAATTTTTGGTACTTGGTACTTCTTTGCCTAACAAATTTCTTTGATGATTATTATCGTTTTCTATTAAATATTTTTTAATTTCCTGACAGCAAAAATTATAGTTTAATCTTACCATTAACATGGCTCTGAAAGTTTCAACACTCAGTTGTGTGTTTTCATTTGTCTAAATATTATTCATTATGCAAAGAACTTTTTCGGTTAGAGCATTTGAACCTGGCAAACAGAGGCCTAACTCGACAATAAGTAAAAGATTTTTGAAGTTTATACTTTGTTTGCAAAAAGGCCAAAATATGTCTTTCCATTTCTCGGCCACAGTTATTTTGTTCCTTATCCATCTTGTTATAATTTTGTGACGCACAAATTCATCAAACAAGGTGGAATAATTAATAGTTGTATCCCTCGGCTTTTGGTTGACAAAAAATAACGAAGATTCTATTTCTGGCCAGGTAGGAAAAAGGAATGTTCCGAAGAATTACCCAACTAAATACTTCACATAATTTAAAAGAGACATCCCAATAATGTATTCGTAACATGTTATGTAAAATTGGTGAATATTTGCTTTACATTACTTTTGGTCAATTCATTTTTGATTGAATTAATGATTGATCAATTTCTTTGCAAAAAAAATATTATCAATTGTTCTCCTAATCTAGATTTTAATTTAAATTTAAGGATTAATATCCTGCTCTTCAATTTTTGGTGAACAAAAATTCGTTCAACATGGCCCGATAACGATCGCTATTGACTGTAACGGCCACTCCTTGCTCATTTTTGAAGAAAAATGGCCCAATTATGCCTCTGGACCAAAATCCGCACCAAACAGTAACTCGTTTTGGGCGTATCGGCTTTTCAATGTATGCGTGCGGGTTTTCTGTGCCCCAAATGCTACAATTTTGCTTGTTTACATACCCGCCAAGATCAAAATGAGCTTCATCTGAAAAGATGATTTTTTGGCAAAATCGGCATCTTCTCTAAATCGATCGCAGGCCCACTTAGCGAAGCAAAAACGCATTGGGTGGTCAGTTGGCTTCAACTCCTGAACCAATTGGACTTTGTATGGCGTCACACCAAGGTCTTTATGCAAAATTCGTCTCAATGATGTCTCCGAAATGTTCAATTGTTGAGAACGACGGTGAATTGATGTTGATGGCGCTTCACGCACACTTTCTGCCACAGCAGCAATATTCTCGGGTAATCGAACTGTTTTTGGCTTTTCACGCTTTGGTTTATCGATGAGGATGCCAGTTTCTTTCACTTTTTTCACAAGATAACGAACATACGCAGCTGACGGTGCTTCTCTTCTTCCAAAATCCGTACTCAATTTTCGCACACATTCTGCAACATTACCATGATTTTCAAAGTAATGTCGCAATATTTCCCAGCGTTGTTCAAGCGTATACACAACCATATTCGTTCAGCGGAAGGATAAAACTAATCATCTATCAAATCAGACATGAGCTAAGTGTTACCATTCACGAAATAATCACTAGTTGAAAAAAAAACGTTAGATGGCGGACCCTTTATTTAGTCTGAGACTTTTCGCAAAATTTCCTTAAATTTTTCAACATGAACAGTGTAGAGATAAAAAACGACTAGGTATTTAAATTGTGAGCAGCATAATTAACTCCAATGAGATAATGGCTTGAAGTTTATCAAAAACTGTTGTTCTTGACTTTCCTTGCTGACCCGCCAAAATTACAGTTTATCTTGCAAGCACAAATTGCCAAAATTTTACCAAAGTTTTATCTATGTATTTTGAAGTGATGTCCGATGTTTCCCTTGGAAGATTTTCAACCTCCAAAGTCTTAATAACGATACCTAGTTGTGGTGAAAAATAACGAAATAAGAGCGGACAGTTCTGTACAGCCATGATTAGAACAATCAGAAAAAAACTCTCGCAAAACTTACTCTGCGCGGAGAAGTTTTAATTTCTTCGATATAATTTGGTTTATGAACAATCAACACAATAGCTTCACATTTTGTGCGTGCACATTTGATCAAAACAGCTTTTAATAATTGTCGATGTGCATTGTGCAATCATTAGACCTGAATGAGCGCAGGTGCCTTCATTAATAGCATTCTTCCTTGCAGGCCCTTGAAAAATTGGTGGAATTAACAACCATCGTATATTTTGCTTGTAGTGTAAAGTTAGATTCTTTTTTTTTTTTTTGTTGTGCTGTTCAATATCATGGGTGCTTTCATAAATGCATGGTTGCGAAAGTCCGACGAATGCATAGCATTCATAAATGCAAATGATGAATGTCAGAAATTCATAAATTTAAAACGCAAATATTTGCAGCGCAAATGCGCAAGGATAAAATTTCAAATGCATCCAATTTTTTTCTTAAAGAAATAGACAGTATGATGTAAACGGTGGTACACCTTCGCTTACTGTTCACATCTGTCCAATTTTCCGCTGGAAAATTCAAAGTTGAACTCAAAATTTAAATTTACACATCAGAATTGTTTCTTGTCCACAGGAAAATGAAGCAACTCAGACAAAGTATTCATAAATCCATATGAAAATGCATGTGGAAATAGTTTTTCTAACACTAATATGATCGCAACTGATCACATGTAAACAAAGCACCAAGCATTTATGAATGCACCCCATATCTTCCACCACTGCACTGCTTAAAGAAACCGTATAGAAGCGCATTTTAAGCAGGTTACTATTGGCTTCTTCATTGTTGTTTATGAAGAAAAATGCCCTCTGAAGGTCATCGTTGAATTCATATTCTATTTGGAGGCATTTCACAAATTTCTAAATTTATTGTAAATAATTAAAAGAAACAAATTCCATTTGTTTGTACAAGTAAACACTCACATTTCAAATGTATGTATTGTGCTTTTTGTGAAGATACAATTTGAAAAGAAATCTGATAGCTCAACGAAGGTGACAAATTTTTTTTTTTTTAACTTTTTGAAAATATTTAAAAAAAAAAATTCAAACACGCCAATTCATATGTATTCAGAAAATACATATAAATCTAATTTTTGAAAAAAAAATTAAATAGCAATTTTCGAAATATAAATTTTTTCCTTAAAAATGATTTTAAAAATAAAAAAAAATATTTATTAAAAATATTGGTACGCGGTATAATTTGGGCAACCTAAGCCTATATATATATAGATGTGTGAAATTTCGAAAGAATCGGTTGAGCCGTTTATGAGATAGTCGAAATAAAAAAAACGGTCTTAAAGAAAGTACCGCTTTTAAACATTTTTCTAATTTTTTTTTCAACCATATGTAGCTAAAAAGTCGCACTGATTTTTTTTATCAAAATCGTTAGAGCCGTTTCCGTGAAAAATAGGTTTAAACGTAACGGTTATATGGCAGGTACCGTTATTTTTTGAGCTAAAAAAAATTCAATTTCCCCTCTGTACAATACCTAAAAAACTATCTACCAAGTTTGAAGCAATTCGGCCCACCCGTTTGGGCTGTAGGTGTCTATACATATGTACATACAGACAGACTGACAGAAATGTGAAATTGTTATAGATTCTATGCTCATTGGTCATGCCGAATTTTATTCATGAAACCATAATGTAAAACCATTTTTTGACCATGTAAGCCCCGTTTTCAGTAAGGTGTAGATTAGTGTAGGGATTAATGTATTGATTACTGATTACTTACAGACGTTTCTCCTACAGTTGAAGTGAAATACGGTGTCAGTTTTGGTAATTGTTAAATTAATTCTTTCTGTTGTTTAGATTTTTTCCTTTTTTCGGATCCACTTACATGCTTAGACATATTTTGATTTAATATAGTATATTTTTATGCACTTCAAAAACACAAATGAAACACGCAAACTTTACACAGAACGATGATCAACACAGAACGATGATAAAAAAATCAATTGAGCAAAGTCGCACACTAACACTACCAGAGTATACGAGTATCTGGCAATTCCGCATGCGCAAAAAAGATTCGACTATAGATACGCTTATCCTTTTCTTTACTATTGAACTATAGAACAAATAGTGAGAAGCGTAATCTTTCATTTATCTCATTGAATGCACAAAAACAAAAACTCTTTACATCTTCACCTTGAAATCTAAAAAAATTGAGTGCCGTTCATCCGACGGATAGTTAAATCGCCTATGTATGAGTTACTGCGTTGATGCAAACTTGTATGCGCGTTGCAAATATGGAAACACCATTATCTTTCTTTTTCCATACAGATACAGTGATATTCAAACTGTTTGTGTTTTTTTTTGTTTCTGTCAGAAAGCAAACTACATTGCCACTTAGTTAGTTATTCACAAGCGAAGCATTGTTTATAAGTGCTTCATATTTCTGTTTTAATTTGAATATAACGGGTGATTTTTTTGCTACTTGGTTCTTGACGTTTATATTTTTGACAGATCACACATGACAAATTCCACGAACATTTGACATTTCGATTCAGTATTGTTTGCCATTTCATCATGAATAGACTTACGCCTGAACAACGTTTGCAAATTATTGAAATTTATTATCAAAATTCGTGCTCTGTGAAAAATGTGTTTCGCAAGCTACGTCCGTTTTATGGTCGTCATAATCGACCCACCGAGCAGGGTAGTCAGCTCATTGTGACCAAATTTCGCACCAGTTTCACTTTATTGGACATTAATTCACCAAATCGTATCCGTAGAGTGCGTACCGAAGAGAATATTGCTGCTGCATCCGCCAGTGTTGCTGAAGATCGCGATATGTCCATTCGGCGCCGATTGCAGCAATTGGGTTTGTGTTATTCGACCACCTGGAAGATTTTACGCAAAGATCTTGGTTTAAAGCCATACAGAATACAGCTGGTGCAAGAATTGAAGCCAGGCGACCTACCACAACGTAGAATTTTCAGTGAATGGGCCTTAGAAAAGTTGGATGAGGATCCGTTTTTTTATCGCAAAATTGTCTTCAGCGACGAGGCTCATTTTTGGCTAAATG
Source organism: Philhelius pedissequus (assembly GCA_910595825.1). Classification (NCBI taxonomy): domain Eukaryota; kingdom Metazoa; phylum Arthropoda; class Insecta; order Diptera; family Syrphidae; genus Philhelius; species Philhelius pedissequus. The sequence continues at coordinate 249,720,330 of OU343160.1, read as the reverse complement.
GATACGTGAATAAGCAGAATTGCCGTATTTGGAATGAAGAGCAGCCAGAGGCAATTCATCAGCTACCAATGCATCCCGAAAAATGCACTGTTTGGTGCGGCTTATGGGCAGGCGGCATCATTGGGCCGTACTTCTTCAAGGACGATGAAGGCCGCAGGGTTACGGTCAATGGAGAAAGGTACCGTTCGACGATAACAGATTTTTTTTGTGCCGAAAATGCAAGAATTGAACTCGGTCGACATGTGGTTCCAACAGGACGGTGCCACATGCCACACTGCACGCGAAACCATGCATCAATTGAGAGGCGAATTTGGTGAGCAGTTGATCTCACGTTTTGGCGCAGTCAATTGGCCACCAAGATCATGTGATTTGACCCCGTCAGACTATTTTTTGTGGGGCTATGTTAAGTCTATTGTCTGTGGGGACAAGCCAAACACGATTGCTGCCTTGGAAGCCAACATTGAACGCGTCATTGGTGAGATTCCGGCCGAAATGTGTGAAAAAGTTTGCCAAAATTGGACCTTCAGAATGGACCACTTGAAGCGTAGCCGCGGGCAACATTTAAGTGAAATTATTTTTAAAAAGTAAATGTCGGAAATTGATTTATCGATCCAAATAAAAATTTCATTCACTTTTTACAAGTTTCTGTGTTTTTTTGAATTTTCAAAAACCAAGCTCTTAAAAAATCACCGTTTAATTTCGCAGGGAATGTGATTTAAAATGCAAAGGTTGTTGTTCAGCAAAGAAAGTAGGAGTTCTGATCATTCTTTATGCATTTCAAATTGTATCAAAATATTTTTTTTCTTGAAAATAGACCAATAGAGGTTAAGTGATGTTTCAGCAATTTGGGGGCCCCTGGTGATTGCGGGTCCGTGGGCCTGGGCCCACTGGGCCCAGTGGTAAAGAGGAGTCTGGTTACATAGGTACCTACCTAAAAATGTATATTTAAATCTAAGTTATGGATTTTAATTATGTAAGTTAGGAGAGTAAAATATATCTACATATATAGACATATTGATGGAACCTAAGTATGTAAACATGTACATAATAATGAAAATGAAGGATGTGGGTGGGTAGGTAGCTATATGCATATAGCCTTATAATTTAGGTGCACTATGCATACATAAGATTTATATGATTCTTAGACACATATATGTATGTATACATAAATGTATGAGGGCCTACATTGTATTCAGTGATGTGGGCAAAAATTCGTAAGAAGGGAATAATAATAAGGTAGAAATAAATGGATAATACACTTGCTTAAATGTTTTTATGTTGCCTAGTCGATATAGTTTGAGGGAAAACAAAGATACAGTTTAAATTCGTTGATAAATAAGAATATATCAACAAAAAAATTCAAAAATCGTTGGAGCGGTTTTTTAATAAATTAATTTTTAATTTATAAAATTTTGAAAATATTCTTAGAAAATAATTTGAGACGCCATTTTGAAGATATTATTAATATACATATAAAATTTAAATTTAAAAAAAATTCTGTGACTGGTTTTTGAAAAATCGATTTTTCAAAAAAAAAACTTTGTTTTTGGAAACTTAAGTATTCAGTTTTATTAATAATTTTAGAGAGCATTTGTATAAAAAAAAATATTTTAATCGGTTCATCCAATATTGAGAAAGTCGAAAACATGAAAAGTGGTTCTATGGGAAGTACCGTTAAAAATTACGTAAAAAGAAATATTTTTGTACTTTAAAGTGAACTGTACTAATATAAGAAAACACAAATTTTCCTTATACAAATTCTTGGAGACGTTTTCGAGAAATACATTTTTTTCTTAACGGTTTTTTACCTTTTGTATGGGAGGTACCGTTGTTTTGTATTTTAGAAAAATAGTTTTTTAACTATTCAATATAATGTAACAAAACCACTAAATACAAAGTTTCGAAGAAATCTATTGAGTGGTTTTCGAAATTTTGAATTTTCAAAAAAAAAAAAAAAATTTACACAAAAAATGTTTGTAAAAAAGCGTGGTATACAATAGTGTTTAAACTTTCTAGCAGCTTCTGCGTAAAAGATTTCATAAGAATCAGATTAACCGTTTCCGAGAAAATCGAAAACCAAAAAAAAGGTTCTACTAGCGGTACCAAAAATAACAATTTTTTTCCAAAAAAAAAATTCATCAAAATGTACCTTTTCCCTTTATTAATGAATTGATTTTTTTAATAAAAATCGTTGGAGCCGTTTTTGAGAAAAATAAAATTTTTGTTTTTGGCCAAAAAAAATGTATGGGAGCTACTGTTATTTGCATATACCGAAAAAACAATATGTACCAAGTTTGACGCAAATATATCCAACCGTTTAAGGTGTAGACTCGAGGACAGACAGACAGACTGACAAAATGGCAGAATGACAGAATTACAGACAGACGGAATTGGGGGATCCACTTTTTTGTGTTCTCTATGATCGTAATATCATGTTTGATTTTTAGAATTTTTTTTACGAATACATAACTTGCCCTATAATCGCAAGTGATTATTATAGTACCTATAGTCGCAAGTAAAAATCAGGTTTTCCAGGACATGGTAACCGCCCAATTCCTCTGAATTGGTATAAATTATATAGAAAGCTTCCGGTTGCTGAGTGTTAATGAAATTTGGAGAAGTGGTAGGTGGTGCACGTAAAAAGAGAAAAAGGAGAACATTTGAGATTTTAAAGGCATTGTATTCAACTTTTTTACTTGCGATTATAGGTAATATAAGGCAAGTAATGAATTCGTAAAAAAAAAAAATTCTAACAATCAAACATGACATTACGATCATAGAGAAACCTAAAAAAGTGATTGCCAATAAATGTCTGTCTGTCTGACATTCTGTAGTCTGTCAGTCTGTCAGTCTGTCAGTCTGTCGGTCTGTCAGTCTGTCGGTCTGTCAGTCTGTCAGTCTGTCAGTCTGTCGGTCTGTCGGTCTGTCAGTCTGTCAGTCTGTCAGTCTGTCAGTCTGTCAGTCTGTCAGTCTGTCAGTCTGTCAGCCTGTCAGTCTGTCGGTCTGTCAGTCTGTCAGTCTGTCAGTCTGTCAGTCTGTCAGTCTGTCAGTCTGTCAGTCTGTCAGTCTGTCAGTCTGTCAGTCTGTCAGTCTGTCAGTCTGTCAGTCTGTCAGTCTGTCAGTCTGTCAGTCTGTCAGTCTGTCAGTCTGTCAGTCTGTCAGTCTGTCAGTCTGTCAGTCTGTCAGTCTGTCAGTCTGTCAGTCTGTCAGTCTGTCAGTCTGTCAGTCTGTCAGTCCGTCAGTCTGTCAGTCTGTCAGTCTGTCAGTCTGTCAGTCTGTCAGTCTGTCAGTCTGTCAGTCTGTCAGTCTGTCAGTCTGTCAGTCTGTCAGTCTGTCAGTCTGTCAGTCTGTCAGTCTGTCAGTCTGTCAGTCTGTCAGTCTGTCAGTCTGTCAGTCTGTCAGTCTGTCAGTCTGTCAGTCTGTCAGTCTGTCAGTCTGTCAGTCTGTCAGTCTGTCAGTCTGTCAGTCTGTCAGTCTGTCAGTCTGTCAGTCTGTCAGTCTGTCAGTCTGTCAGTCTGTCAGTCTGTCAGTCTGTCAGTCTGTCAGTCTGTCAGTCTGTCAGTCTGTCAGTCTGTCGGTCTGTCAGTCTGTCAGTCTGGCAGTCTGTCAGTCTGTCAGTCTGTCAGTCTGTCAGTCTGTCAGTCTGTCAGCCTGTCAGTCTGTCAGCCTGTCAGTCTGTCAGTCTGTCAGTCTGTCAGTCTGTCAGTCTGTCAGTCTGTCAGTCTGTCAGTCTGTCAGTCTGTCAGTCTGTCAGTCTGTCAGTCTGTCAGTCTGTCAGTCTGTCAGTCTGTCAGTCTGTCAGTCTGTCAGTCTGTCAGTCTGTCAGTCTGTCAGTCTGTCAGTCTGTCAGTCTGTCAGTCTGTCAGTCTGTCAGTCTGTCAGTCTGTCAGTCTGTCAGTCTGTCAGTCTGTCAGTCTGTCAGTCTGTCAGTCTGTCAGTCTGTCAGTCTGTCAGTCTGTCAGTCTGTCAGTCTGTCAGTCTGTCAGTCTGTCAGTCTGTCAGTCTGTCAGTCTGTCAGTCTGTCAGTCTGTCAGTCTGTCAGTCTGTCAGTCTGTCAGTCTGTCAGTCTGTCAGTCTGTCAGTCTGTCAGTCTGTCAGTCTGTCAGTCTGTCAGTCTGTCAGTCTGTCAGTCTGTCAGTCTGTCAGTCTGTCAGTCTGTCAGTCTGTCAGTCTGTCAGTCTGTCAGTCTGTCAGTCTGTCAGTCTGTCAGTCTGTCAGTCTGTCAGTCTGTCAGTCTGTCAGTCTGTCAGTCTGTCAGTCTGTCAGTCTGTCAGTCTGTCAGTCTGTCAGTCTGTCAGTCTGTCAGTCTGTCAGTCTGTCAGTCTGTCAGTCTGTCAGTCTGTCAGTCTGTCAGTCTGTCAGTCTGTCAGTCTGTCAGTCTATCAGTCTGTCAGTCTGTCAGTTTTTCAGTCTGTCAGTCTGTCAGTATTATCACCTATTTGGGTCTCACTCAGCTGGCTTGTTTTTCACAGTGTGGACATACGCGACACAAATTTTTTCCACGAATGTTGTTGTAATCCACTCTAAATTTTCGAACCACTTAAAATATAAAGAAATTATCTAAAACGCAAGTCGGACAAGTTTCTACAAATGAATGTTTAATTTAGTTCCCGATTTGAACTTTTCAATAATAATTTGTCACTATTTGTATTTCAAGATAGGTGAGAAAAAAAGCACATACACTACACGCACGAACCAGACTCTTTACCTCGGACAAAAATTTGACAAATAGAACTGTTTAATTTACGCGCAGATAAGAAATATCGAAATACCGTAAACGTCCACGTTTCACCGTTGCTTACACCAGTTGGTTACATTGTTCTATTTGTAAATTTGACTTTCTATCCCTGAAAAGATGTGAAATCCAATGACAATAAGTGGTGAGTTGAAACTACACACAGATGCAGAACATAAGTTTTATCCTACACAGATGCAAAAATATCCGTTTCATAACGGTACTAGCTTGTAGGCAAACCAAAAAAAAGCACTGAGTGAAATTTTTTAAATCCCGTTTATGGGATGCGGATTATTTTTATAAAAACCGATGTAATACAGACGCTCAGTAGGATTAATATGTGTACTGTGATACAGACGTAGTCTGGAAAAGAGTGGTACACAGATTTCAAGCGCTTTAACTCGGTAACTATTAATTTTTAAATAAAAATGCAGCATCTTCACCCACAATACTTCAATAAGGACACACATTTTGGTATATCTACCAACAAACGACGCGACTGACCGAACTTCATACAACGGTCGTGCGTTGCCTGTCCAATTAGGACTTATCACTAGAGCTTGATGTGCATACTAAGCGAAAGATATAGAATAGGAAATCTAAATTTTTTATTTTGTAGTGTCTGCTTATTTTCATTTATACATGCTTCTTTAAGATTTTTGACTTTTCTAAGAACTTTATTGCTCTATGTGGTGTTCTATTGTAACATGTATGAACAAAAACATTTGCACATATGTGTAGGTAACTGAAAAAATTATGAGCTTTTACATAAACAAAAAAACTATTAAATAATTATGAATAGATGTGTGATGTACACTATAGTCCAACCACTAATTAGGCTATTAATTGTTAGCCTACCTACCTTCATTTAAGAAATGTGATTAAAATTTCAACAAAAACATCATCCCATCCTCAACAGTTATTGCATTCAATTTTTGGAAAAAGGAGTGACATCAGACCAAAAACACAAATGGTAAGAAAAGTGCCAAGGTTTCTCTATGAAACAAGTCAGCCGTGAAAAGTAGTGAGATCTAAAAGTACGTCAAATTCTTAGTTCATGATGTTTTCGTACAAAATATATAAAGGAGAATAATATTGAAACAAGTACCTACAAATTAAGAGATACATTTTATTATTTAATGAATACTGGGGCCCAATTCAGCAAGCGGGAATGATTTATCGCCAAAAAAATGTATTTATACTCAAGATATGGGTAAACAAAATTCCCTATACCTATACACGTTATCTATCAAGCAAATTGGATTTCGGCCTTGTGAAAACAAACAAGTTTTCTTCTAAATATCCCCAATTCGTAAAGCCTAGTACGTAGATCACGCAAAAATTTCGCTGGCACTTTTCTCTTCAAGCATCAGCTAAAATCCTAGCTAAAATTTGACATTAGAGAGTTGTAGATAGTTTAAAATTTGATACGAGAGTTCTGTGGAGAATATGCCAAAAACAGCTGTTCTGAAAAAAATATTATTTAAATTTCAAAAGTTAAAGTCATAAGACCAAGGTATGATACGAGTAATTTATAAGACAAACATTACAGTATAAATTCTTTTTTCTTTATCGCACCTTTCCTGTAGTTTCTTTCACAGTAAAACTCTAGAACTACCATCTATGTATCTGTACTCGCGCCACATGGAATGTTACTGCCTCCTGCATCTGTAGCCAAGCACCCCACCAAGCATCTGTAGTTGGGGTGGAATAAGTTTTGTTGTTTTTCACATTTCAGCATAACAAAATCGAGAATGCCTACGTATCCCCAAGCGTCTTGGACGAACCCCGCGAAACACAAACAAAAACAATCAGTCAAAATTTAGCTTGCGAATTAATGTGCTGGATATTTATTTCCTGCGCCAAAGTCCAGCACTCTGTTCGGGAAAAATATTATTTCTCATACATTTTCTTTCCTAGAACAAATTTTATCTCTAATTTTTCCGGACCCAGACGCACTTGAACGCAAAATGAAAATATTTGTTTCGAACTGTACATACAAAAATCTCCACTTAATTTTTCCAAGACAAACAATGTCCGAATTATTATTTTGCTTGACAAATTGTGATGTTTGATGTAAATCGTGCCTTTTATCGCCTCATATATATTATATATCATATTATCTACATTATAAATCTGTTTTTTTTTTAAAGAAATAACTCAACATGAAATTTAGAGCAAAGCAAGTTAAACAATGTACATTATTTCCTTAAAAACAGTCACCAACATTAATATCATCAGTGACTGTGTTCCTATTTTCCCCTACTAAACATATCTGCGATACGCTTTTGTTCTCATTTGAATGGAATAATTATCTCTACACCTTCGAAATTTGCTTGAGAAAAAATATGTAGAGATAACATTTGCGTTTGCTCGAACTGAGTACTAGGCTTAAGTTCTGACAGATAGTGGAAGTACAGTAGAAACCAAACATTTGATTTTTTAGCTGGAGCTGCGTACCTCTCCGCTAAAATGCTTGGCTAAATTTTAGAGAAAATTTTGTATGGGAGCAAAATTTTAGCGCGAGCTGCGTACTATGCTTAAGGTTTTAAAAACTTGACTTGTGAACCCATTAAAATTTTGTCAGAGTTCATTAAGTAATAAAATGTATGTATCTCTTTAGTTGTAAGCATTTAAGCATTTAGTAGGTATTTTAACTTCATGAAGTGAAAACTTGGCGTACTTTTAGATCTAACTTCTTTTCACGGCTGACTTGTTACTTGGCTTTTTTTAACATTTCTCTTTTTGGTCTGATATGAAAATCTTTAATGTTTTATATGATTATTGCTGTTAAGTTATTGACTAATTGGTTGAATTATTATATAGATGTTTGAGATTTGAAAATATATCTTCTTCGGCTGCTTTGGTCCTAATGGGTTTTTTTAATTATTGTTTGTTAATTATTGATTGTGTATTAAGTGATTATGATACATCTAACCTTGTAACCTAAAGAAAATGTTGGGTTACCTGGTAGAGAACAGCTGCATCGAGAGCCATTAACTCCTTTTTCGATAGTTCTTCAACGATAGCAGCAGCATAGCAATCACCAAGCATATTGTTTGTAGTTCGTATGCGATCACTAAAAAAAAGAAAAATAATGCAAACTTTAAAAATGTAAATAGATATTATAGAAAACACAGATTTCTATATATTGCTATATTCCCAACTTCACATAGAAAAAGTAAAGAACAGAGTTACTATTTTCAGAAGCTCCCGCAGGGGTAAAAATGGGGGACACTTGATCACCCCTGGGTCTAAGCCAGATTTGTTCGGAAATATGTTTATTTTCTTGGAAGCTTTCTCTCCGGGTCCATGGTTTTGCCTTTGGTTTTTATCATTATCAGATTTGTGGAACAATTAACAAACATGCCATCTTTTGGATTCAAGAATTTTAGTTCGATACAAAATCAAAAATATACCCAGAAATTATAATATTAAATTTTGTTTTCGAAAATAATAATTAAATAATATTAAATTTTGTTTCGGAAAGGTTCTACTTGGTGCGACCTAACCTTAATGCGAGTGAACAATTCTATTATACTCCGTCCAAGAAAAATATGGAGTGTAGGGAAGATGGGACTTTCCATCCACTCATTCTGGCTACAGTAGATTGTATAAATCTGTCATGCAATAAAACTCTCACAGGGTTTTCGTAGTGTTTATTTTATATATATCAAAATATGAAAGAATAGTATGTAGGATTACCGCACTTTTTTTAAGATAGGAATTTTAATTTACTTGTTTTATTTATAAAAATTAAAACATATTTATCTTTTCCACACCACCATGAGGACACATAAAATGCGCGGTTTTTAAAGGTATCACCAGTAGGCCTAATCCCTTTGGATGGCACACTTGTTGAAATTATCTACTTTTACTTTTGACACCAGATTTGTTTTTCTTTTTTTGGTTGTGACTATTGGTACTATTTTCGTTAAGAAGTCTGTAAACTGTTCGTTCACACACAGACAAAAATATCAGCTACTTGCTTCACAGTTTCTGTTTTATTTTGCAATTTTTTATGAATTTTTTTGTCGCGTCAACAATTTGTTTTTGTCGGAACTTAAATTTGTTTGAATTCTTAGAAGCCATTTCGAACTAAATGCACAGAGTTCTAAAAAAAAACAGCTCTTCAAACATACACGAATTAAAAATACAAATTGCACAACATTTTAAAATAAATACACCTTTTTAAAAAACTTTGTCAACGCTCCTTAAAAAATGACCCGACTTTTAAAAACAAAAATTGCACAAAAATATAATTTGCACTGACTTTTCACGAAAATCTACGCAAATAATGTTCTTCTTCTTCTTAAAAAAAAAACATTAAAATTAAGTGACTGCATATTTAACGTATTTTATAAGCATTAATAGAAATGCAAAAAAATAGAACACTCCACGATACCATAAAAACACCTAAACAGAAATCATGAAAAGAATATAACAATTGCGATCCTAATTTATTTTGTCATGTCAGTAGATTCAATCATAAGACGAAAGTGGGAAGAACATTTAGATTTCAGCTCTCAATAAAAGATATCAGCATCTTTCTCATAAATTTAAAAATTCAAAAAAACAGTCCAAGCCATAACATGAAGCGAGTAATAAGAGAAATCAAAGATCATATTAATTTGAACTAATGGTCGCAAAAAAACTCAATTAAAATCGTAATTACAGTCCACAAAATAAGGAACAAAAACAATACCTACGTATGTAAATGCGTTTGTATTGTTTTTGTTTTTGCATTTATTCTTAAATTTAAACAAGCCAGACCACGGGTATTATTTTCTAGGTGTCTGAATTCGACCGAATTCCCCTAGAAGAGTATAATTCACTGTGCTTTAAAGTTGTAAATTTTATTTGTGTCGGTAGCCATCGACTAATATATTGCGTCTTAGAAAGAAACTACAGCATCTAACTGATAAGCCCATCTGTAGTACCTGGGCGAAACGCATATTAATTTGGACTAAAGGTCGCAAAAAAACTGAATTGAAATCAAAGATCTTTATTTGCTTGTGTTAACCCACAGCCAAATAAATCTTAATGCTTGTATTATAAGTCAAAAGAACATTTTATAACGACATGTCAAACATTTGCTTTACTGCCTGTATTGCAAAGATTTGAATTCGCTAACCCAGGGGCTTCACACGCAATATTTAAGTCAATGACTTGTCTCACATATTGCCGTTGCCTTGAATATTACCAATGGAGGCGCTAAGCAATGGCAATGACAATATTGACCAATAGATGAAAAGCAATAATTGCTCTCTATCTCCGAGGAAATATATTGAGCAATTCCAATATGGCTTCCCTTCAATTTGAATGCCTTCCCGTTATTTTAAAATAATGCGTGAAACAATTTACTGGCTTAAAAAAAATAAAAAAAAAATAAATTAATGTGCCTAAAATATGCAAAAAAAAAACAATATAAAATAAAAATGTGTGAGCTTAAATTAACAAAAATAGAAACAATAAGGTTTATTGAAATTCAAATTGCTAGCCATGAAATGCCCACCTAATATTTTCATTGCCAGTGCCATTGCTATTACCATTGCCTAAAATATTGCAAGTGGAACCACAGTGTAAAGGTGTTCCGCTTTGCATTATCTGCCTTCGAAAAGGACATACAGTTTCAAAATGCAGACTTAGTCGGTGCACAGTTTGTAATCGCTCACATCATACGATGTTACATCAATTTGAAACAACATTCAATGTTGCATCATCAGCCCAACCTTCCACAAGTTTTCTAGCCACGAATGCCTCTGTTTCGACTGACCAAGTCATTCTTGCCACTGCAATTGTGCAAATAAAAGGCATTACTGGTGCATATTCTCCGGATCGAGCAATACCTGATTCTGGCTCTCAAGTAAGCCTCATTTCAGAAGAACTTGTTCAAAAGTTAAAACTTCGTAAAAAGAAAAGGCATTGAATCTGGTTGGTATGGGGAAGGCAAGTACTACCGTTAAAAGGAAAGTAGATCCGGTAGTTAAGTCAACGTTTGATGCTCATTCGTTTTCCTTTTATTATTGGGTAAGGAATTCAATATTTTCGTATCACCCGGATCAAGCAATAAATAATGCAAATTGGAATATTCCTTCCGATATTCAATTATCTGATCCGTACTTCCAAAAGCCACAAAAAAATTGATTTACTTATAGGTGCAGAAACATTTTTCGAATTGTTGTCGGTTGGTCAAATTAGGCAAGGTCCCGAATATCCAACTCTTCAAAAGACACTTATTGGTTGGGTAATATCTGGGAAATATACTAGAGGTAAACATTCAAATACCAAAAAATGTTATTTGGTATGTCAGCCTGAAGAGTTGACAGACTTAGACAAAATTGTACAAAAGTTCTGGTTATTGGAACAAATTTCTGAGGAAACGAAAATATTTCTAACGCCAGAGCAACAGTTGTGCCAGGAACACTTTGCTGAAAATACTCAACTCTTGCCAACAGGTGGCTTTGAAGTAAAACTACCACTCAAATTATCGTCAAATTCGCTTGGAACATCGTTTGAAAAGGCCAGACGATTCGAAGAAATTTTTACGTTGATGATCTCTTAACCGGTGCCAATAACCTTAAACTGAAACCTGAAACTCTTAAAATAATAAAATTTGAAATTCAAGAAATCCTTAAAAAAGGAGGGTTTTAGTTGGAAGAGTTCAGAGATTCTTAATACGGAGAGTATTGAAAAATCAATAAAATTTAATGATTTAGTCACAACAAAAAGTCTGGCAATTTGTTGGCTAAAGAAGACACGTTTAGCTTCAGTTTGGACAGTAATTTCAATATTCTCCGAGCTACTAAGAGAAACATACTATCAGTTTCCGCTCGTCTCTTCGATCCTCTAGGTTTGTTATGCACCTTACTAACCAAACCAAAGATCTTATTACAAGAGCTTTGGATTGCAAAAATTGATTGGGATGAATCGATTCCATTGCGCCTAGATACAAGTTGGCAAAACTTCAAAACGAATTTAGTAAGTAAGTAAGTAAGTAATTCATTTTATTGTTTATATAATGGATACATTTTATAATTATAATGAATTTAGAAACTATGGCATTGCCGTCAGCTCGGTTGGTGAGTTTACGGTTTATATATTTTCATTTTATTTTCTATATATATAATAAATTAATATTAAATGTTTTTATCCGAATTCAGTTATTAATAACATCCTGTATTTATAAATGTCTTTCAAAAAGCGTACAGTATTTCCCAGTCAGTTCCGTTCAGCGCTGCGATTGTTTCCTTCATTGTCATCATTTTTTTTCCCAAAATATGATAGACGTTGAGGAGCAAAAATTGGACATATACTTATGATATGAAAACAGTCTTCTTTGGCTTTCAAATAGCATAAAGTGCAAAATTGATATAAGCTTCCGTTATACGGACACCCATTGAGAGCTGGAGTTCGCATCTGGCTTTAAATATTAATAATATCTCCTTGTAACTCATTGAATCGTTGAAATAGTTTCCTTCCATTAAGTCAAGCTTGAGTTGTGAATACATTATTCTGCTTCCTGAGTTACGTGCGTCTCGTATTAACGCAATTCTCACTGATGTTTCGTGTGCTGGATTGATGCGATAAATCTGCTCCTTTAGATTTTTTTAAGTTGTTTGGATCTAACGTCACAACTTCTCCACAAGCTAGTCCTAAGCTTTCCCACTTAAGCGCCCCCAGTCTTTGTTCCTCATTTCGTAAAGTGCCATTTTTTTGATAAACGATCGTTCGGAAGGGACATTACCTTAACGATAAAGCTTAGTAAGACCCGTTTCCAAATATAACGCATAGTTTGGTGTATTCAGTGGAAGGTTAAACAGCTTTTTCAAAAGAAATTCTATGGAACTCTTCTATCACATCGTGCTCATAAACTTCCCATACTTGCGATGCATAGCAGAGTGTAGATTTAACAGAAGCATATTTAGCAGATAGGATGATGCGCTCGTTTGTGAAAATAGTCTTCCACGATAGATTAAGCAAGTTTTGGGCAGCTTTGGCTTTCCCGTCAGGGTGCTTGGGGAAATCAATGGTCTTATTTAGTTTAACTACCAAATATTTATACCCATTTACTATATCTAATTGGTTTCCATTGAAATACCAACTATGTGTGTTTTCGTTCCGGACTAAAGGCTTTTAACGGCCTTTAGTCCAACCAAAAAGCTATTTTGAATCAATAATTCAACAAGTCCAAATATTATAGTGCTTAGTCTTCTACTTGGCTGATGTATTTCAGTAGTATATAGAATTTGTATTATTAAAAAAAAACTTCTTATATAAATAATGCCAGGCCACGGGCAAAAAACAAAAATTTCCAGTTTAATGATTAGGAATTCTAGTCTTGTTGGATATAGTTCACACTAGATGTTCTTCACGAAATCTATGTAAGATGAACTGAACTTGGCAAAAATTGCGTATTGACAAAGGTCCTCACTAGTCAACTGATGAGTCCATGTGAGATCGCCGGGACGAAACGCTAATTTTTGTTGGACTTAAGGCCGTTAAAAGCTATTTTGAATCAATAATTCAACAAGTCCAAATATTATAGTGCTAAGTCTTCTACTTGGCTGATGTATTTCAGTAGTATATAGAATTTGTATTATTAAAAAAAACTTCTTATATTTATAAATAATGCCAGGCCACGGGCAAAAAACAAAAATTTCCAATTTAATGATTAGGAATTCTAGTCTTGTTGGATATAGTTCACACTAGATGTTCTTCACGAAATCTTTGTAAGATGAACTGAACTTGGCAAAAATTGCGTATTGACAAAGGTCCTCACTAGTCAACTGATGAGTCCATGTGAGATCGCCGGGACGAAACGCTAATTTTTGTTGGACTAAAGTCCGTTAAAAGCTATTTTGAATCAATAATTCAACAAGTCCAAATATTATAGTGCTAAGTCTTCTACTTGGCTGATGTATTTCAGTAGTATATAGAATTTGTATTATTAAAAAAAACTTCTTATATAAATAATGCCAGGCCACGGGCAAAAAACAAAAATTTCCAATTTAATGATTAGGAATTCTAGTCTTGTTGGATATAGTTCACACTAGATGTTCTTCACGAAATCTATGTAAGATGAAATGAACTTGGCAAAAGTTGCGTATTGACAAAGGTCCTCACTAGTCAACTGATGAATCCATGTGAGATCGCCGGGACGAAACGCTAATTTTTGTTGGACTAAAGGCCGTTAAAAGCTATTTTGAATCAATAATTCAACAAGTCCAAATATTATAGTGTTAAGTCTTCTACTTGGATGATGTATTTCAGTAGTATATAGAATTTGTATTACTAAAAAAAAACTTCTTATATAAATAATGCCAGGCCACGGGCAAAAATCAAAAATTTCCAATTTAATGATTAGGAATTCTAGTCTTGTTGGATATAGTTCACACTAGATGTTCTTCACGAAATCTATGTAAGATGAACTGAACTTGGCAAAAATTGCGTATTGACAAAGGTCCTCACTAGTCAACTGATGAGTCCAAGTGAGATCGCCGGGACGAAACGCTAATTTTTGTTGGACTAAAGGCCGTTAAAAGCTATTTTGAATCAATAATTCAACAAGTCCAAATATTATAGTGCTAAGTCTTCTACTTGGCTGATGTATTTCAGTAGTATATAGAATTTGTATTATTAAAAAAAACTTCTTATATAAATAATGCCAGGCCTCGCGCAAAAAACAAAAATTTCCAATTTAATGATTAGGAATTCTAGTCTTGTTGGATATAGTTCACACTAGATGTTCTTCACGAAATCTATGTAAGATGAACTGAACTTGGCAAAAATTGCGTATTGACAAAGGTCCTCACTAGTCAACTGATGAATCCATGTGAGATCGCCGGGACGAAACGCTAATTTTTGTTGGACTAAAGGCCGTTAAAAGCTATTTTGAATCAATAATTCAACAAGTCCAAATATTATAGTGCTAAGTCTTCTACAAAAATTTCCAATTTAATGATTAGGAATTCTAGTCTTGTTGGATATAGTTCACACTAGATGTTCTTCACGAAATCTATGTAAGATGAACTGAACTTGGCAAAAATTGCGTATTGACAAAGGTCCTCACTAGTCAACTGATGAGTCCAAGTGAGATCGCCGGGACGAAACGCTAATTTTTGTTGGACTAAAGACCGTTAAAAGCTATTTTGAATCAATAATTCAACAAGTCCAAATATTATAGTGCTAAGTCTTCTACTTGGCTGATGTATTTCAGTAGTATATAGAATTTGTATTATTAAAAAAAACTTCTTATATAAATAATGCCAGGCCTCGCGCAAAAAACAAAAATTTCCAATTTAATGATTAGGAATTCTAGTCTTGTTGGATATAGTTCACACTAGATGTTCTTCACGAAATCTATGTAAGATGAACTGAACTTGGCAAAAATTGCGTATTGACAAAGGTCCTCACTAGTCAACTGATGAATCCATGTGAGATCGCCGGGACGAAACGCTAATTTTTGTTGGACTAAAGGCCGTTAAAAGCTATTTTGAATCAATAATTCAACAAGTCCAAATATTATAGTGCTAAGTCTTCTACTTGGATGATGTATTTCAGTAGTATATAGAATTTGTATTACTAAAAAAAAACTTCTTATATAAATAATGCCAGGCCACGGGCAAAAATCAAAAATTTCCAATTTAATGATTAGGAATTCTAGTCTTGTTGGATATAGTTCACACTAGATGTTCTTCACGAAATCTATGTAAGATGAACTGAACTTGGCAAAAATTGCGTATTGACAAAGGTCCTCACTAGTCAACTGATGAGTCCATGTGAGATCGCCGGGACGAAACGCTAATTTTTGTTGGACTAAAGGCCGTTAAAAGCTATTTTGAATCTAAAATAAATTACGACAGCGTTAATAAAATTGGACAAAGGACTTTCATAGCAGAACTCAAAATCCAACTCACAATCAATTTATCTCAACTTGGAGAGGTAAAAATTCCAAGATTTGTGGAAACTCATCCGAACGTATAAATTAAAGTTCATGGGTTTGCCGATGTATGGATTAGGGATTATGGTTGTTGTTTTTATATCCGAAGCGAAAGCACGGCCGGTATCAAGTCAAATAAAAGCAAAGTTTGAGATGGCCCCTTTGCAAACGAAATCGCTTCCGCGACTAGAACTTTGCGCAGCACATACTCTTGTCAAATTATGGAGAAGAGTAGAGGCAATGTTGAATTTAGATATTGAACAATTAGTGTTTTGGGCCGATTTCGAACTAAACTTCTAGATTATATCGAAGAAGAATCTTCATACATCTACCTGATAACTACGTTTGTATATATAATGCGATTTTTTAAAAGGTCTAAAAGTAGAAGAGAAGCTACAACTTCGCAAGAATTACCCTCGGCAAAAGATTTGAATTTATTATTTCTCAAAATAGTTAAAATAGTTCAACTCTTTGCTGGACATCAAGCTATAGGGGCATTGCTTCGAGAAAAGATTTGGCTGATAAACGCTGAAGAAGCATGACAAAATGTTGTGCGAAAATACATACAATGTTTCAAATACAAACCAAATCGCTTACACAAATAATAGCTTATTTACCGGCAGGTTGATTGCGAGCAAAACCACCGTTTTTAATATGCAGTGTAGATTTCTGTGGCCCGGTATATACCACTTTTAAAACTCGTGGCCGGCCAGTGAGAAAAACGTTGTCTTGTTGTCTTTGTTTATTTCACCTCAAAGGGTGTACATTTTGAACTAGCTTCTAATTTGTCTTCTGAATGTTTTCTTCTCGCCACTAAAAGTTTATTTGTCGCCGAGGAGCTCCCACGACAATATACTGCGACAAAGGGACTAACTTCGTGGGACCTCAGAGGATTCTGAAAGAGACTCAAGAGGAGCTCGAGAGAGGAAAAGAAGCAGTTCACCTGTACGAGGCAGACGAAGGGTTCAGCTTCGCATTCATACCACCTAGAGGCCCTCATTTCGGCGGCAGTGGAGGCGGTTAAATTGCTGTTACAGCGTACCGTGGGCAACGCACTTCTCACACCCGAAGAGCTGCTCACCGTTCTGATCGACGTCAAGGCAATTCTCAATTCAAGGCCAATTTTCGCTCTAAGCGCCGACACCAATGACGGCGAAGCACTCACTCCAGCGCATCGATTAATCAGCAGCAACTTACGATCGCTCCCAGTAGAACTGTCCACTTGAACAGCAAATGACCTGCTTGAAAGGATGGCAGCTTCTGTGCTGGCTCAAGCAGCAGTTTTTGCAGAAGTAATCCAAGGAGTATCTGCCTGCAGGCTCGGTCCAAGTGGGTACAGAAGAGGCCCAATCCCGTCATGGGGAAGCTCGTTCCTATCCACGAGGACAACGCTCCTCCAAATCAGTGGAGATTGGGACGAGTCGTGGCGGTCGTCGAAGGGCAGGACGGAAAGGTCAGGGCCACCGACGTGCAAACGTAGAGAGACACGCCCAATCGTCAAGCTGCCCGTGTTTCCCGATGAGCAATTTTGATGCCTTACAGGCATTCAACGTGGCCGGTGCTTTGACGAGAAATATAAAATTTTAAAACTTAAAAGAAAATAACTTAATTGAATTCTTACTGAAAGTAAAATTTTTGAAAGAAGAAGAAAATGAAATTAACTTCTATTCTATACCGAGTAGTCGCACTTAAACCACGTCTTTTTCTTTCGTTTGTTTTTTTGCATTTAATTTTTTAGCACAAATAAGAGCTAGGTAGGTACATTTATAAAAAAGCTTATAAATTTTCAATATATATATCTATGTAGGTATGTACATCACAAACAAACGGCTGACGGCAAAAGCCAATGCTCTAATGTGAAATCTGTACAAATTTATAATCTAAGGAATAATTAAAAATCACATAATACTACTAGATACTAGACAAATTTAATTTCTCATACATTCATGGTGTCCCTTAATTCGTCAAGAGTATTTTAGGGGTTGATTATGGGATATATTCTATGAAAAAAATTGTTCTACAGTAAGGTCATATCCCCAATGTTTATATCTCTTATCGGGGATTTAAGAAAACCCTTATTTTGGTGTACCCTGACCCATGTTAACGGTAATTGCGCTGTAAATTCTAATGATAGAAACTTTACTTAGGCCTTTATTGACAAAGTTTCTGTCATTAGAACTTACAAAGCAATTTCCGTTAAATCCGGATAAGAAATATAAAAATTGGAGATTGGCCTTAACTGTAGAACAATTTTTTTTCTTAGAATAAATCCAGAATAATCCCTTAAAATACTCTTGTCGAATTAATAGACACTCTGTATAACTATATCACACCAAAAACATAAATGTTAAAAACTAGGCAAGTTCTCCTATATACAAAAACCTTTGCGTAACAAGTCAGCCGTAAAAAATATTGAGATCAAAAAGTACGCCAAGTTCTAAGTTTATGAATGTTAAATATCAATAATTACTGGCTTTAATTGCGTTGGTTTATTTGGCATGTTTTCATTTCAAAATTGAGTAATTAGGTATAATAAAAGAAAATTTGCCAGGTAAATCAACACAATTAAAGCCAGAAATTATTAAATAACAGATTTCTCTGATAATTTTGAGGTTCTTCCATATAACTCTACTTAAATATTTGATATTAACCATTCATAAACTTAGAACTTGGCGTACTTTTAGATCTCACTACTTTTGACGGCTGACTTGTTATGGAAAGGTTTTTGTATATAGAAGAACTTGGCTACTTTTCTAACATTTATGTTCTTGGTATTTTTAAATTTTAATTAATTCATCATCTCTGTTAAAAATCACCTACAGAAACCAGAATTAGCTTTGCATCTCCACGCTATTTTCATTAAAAAAAACAGAAAATTAAAACCGAAATTATCTTTTTGTTTGTATTAATTAAGTTGGACATTTACGTTTATTGTAATTTTTATTATAATTTTAAGAGCCATGAAAAAGACCTAGTCTTAAGGCTTTTTGATATAAATAAAGAATTATGAATTATGAATATTAATTCCTTATGACTATAAAATTAAAAGTATTAGGTACAAATATTTGCTTAAACCTAGAAATAATTACATAAATAGAACACATAGTGGGTGGCCATGGCGCAATAGTTGTGTGTTCGTCTGTCAACCTCATGGTCACAGGTTCGATCCCGGCCCGTAGTTTATGTCCTCATATTTTCCATTAAAAACCAATTCTAAAAATAAATGTCATAAAATGAGTTGCTGGTTTACTCAATACATGCTGTTTAGACATAGAACAGTTGCATTACGTTTTTTGTATTTCGGTATTGTACTGTTCATTGTTCGTAGAATCGTTTCGTCCATTTGTTCTAAGTATGACCGTAATTCGCTCAATAAGGCGTGGCTAGCGCACCGTACTGTAGTTAAAAGTATGCACAGGCACATACTCCTCCACATCCATAGCTCGTTTGGAAGTTGTATTACGGCGGCGAGTCCGCAGTGGTCACTGTCGTACTCGATTGTTCGTAAACAATTTCTTGGTCGTTGACCCACAATGTCAGTAATTGTTAGTCTTGCGTCTTTCAGCAATAGATCCAAATAGACACCGCTTCTGGGAAATTCTCTGTGGCTAAAAGATCGAGGCGAAACCCAAGGTTGTATCGACCCATCCAATAATGCAAGTGGTTACCTTGAGGGTTTTGTATTTGATATCCCCAATCTATGTGCTTGGCGTTTAAATCAACGGCTAATATTTAAAAGTTTTTCCGAGCTAAATCTCAAGCATTTAAAAAGCTTTTTAAGCTCTTTTATAAACTGGGTGGGCTGAGGTGTTTCCGGCGCATAGGCAGCGATCAAATACATTCGCTTCCCCTGTTGGAGATGAATGCATATGATGCATGGCTCTAACGTCCGAAATTTTCGCACATCACTATTATATATTACCTTATGGCTTATGCCTTTACGTATAAATATTGCGACGCCTCCTCCTTGAATGGAGTTGGGTCGGTCTCTTCTTACGATATTGTAATTGTTAGTCAATTTATGTTTCTGGTTATGTTTATTTTCGCTAGTCATAAACACATCTGGACTTATGTCTTTAAGCAATTGGAATAAATTCGCTCTACGTTCGGTCCTAATCAGTGAATTTACATTCACAGCTAAGATCTAAAAGGGCCTCTCCGCCCTTAACCTCTAAGTTACGTTAAGCTCGGCAAAACAGAGTAGAGATGATCCACCCCAGTCGCCTGCTCCCTGATCTGGTTTTGAAGGCCTGCCAGCTGGCGTTGGATGGCCAGCAGGATGCCCATAATATCTGCCTTTGCCGCAGGAGCCTTAGGCACGGGGGCCTGTTGGGCTAACTTCCGTGTAGGGTGTACCGTACTCCCTCTTCCTGCCGCCATTTGGGCATACGAAGTTTCAGGGTTGACGAGCGTTGTTGTAGGAGGGCGCACTGTTGGGCGTTTCTCTACCATTGTTTGCTTCGCTGCTTTATTGTTTTCCATTAGATGAAACGTCGAGCATCCCCGATAATTAGCGGGCTGTCCGTCGCTTCGCAAAGTGCACATTTTAGCTGGGTCCTATCTTCGACCTGTTCCTTCCCTAGCTTCCCTCTCCACACTAAACGCAGTGTGACTGCATTTCGCAGCTTGCTGCGGCGTGGCCGAACCTTTGGCAGCGCATACATTGAAGCATGTCGCCGCGCCTTTTTAATTTATCCTGGTTACAACCTGGTAGTTGAGGACGGAGATACTCCTCAAACTACCTAGTTTGATGCTAGGTGAAAGATGCACAAGGAAGAAGAGAAGATTCCGCTTCTCTCGCCTCGGTCTAGCTGTCTAGCTAACGGCATAACCCCGATAAAAACGAGATCGTCATTCGCCTTTTAGCGGAGTTTATTTAAGAGCACTTGTAGTTCCGTGCAGGAATCTATGACCTTTAATAGGACCGTTTGAAACTTTTCAGTTTTGGGTGTGAAGCTAAAGAATTCAGTGGTGGATTCTTTTAGCAACGCTTTAATTTTTTTGTGCTGTTCCACTGTGGAGCAGTGGATAGCATGTCTATCATTACTTAATCTTTTAATTGTGAAATTTGGACCTATAGCCGACTTACATAATTTAATAGTGTCCTCTAGTTCGATTTTGTAGGTGTTAATTGATGGCACCTTTTCTTTTCTGCTTTTCTGCGGCTGTGGTTACTGCTGTTGAATTTGCTGATGCTGCTAGTGTTGAGTCTGCTGCTGTTGTTCAGTCTGCAGCTGTTTTTGTGTCTGCTGTTTATTTTTTTCTTGTTGCTGTTGCTTTGTATTTTGTTTTTTTGGCCGTTGTTCTTTTGGCTGCTGGTGTGGCTGTTGTTGTTGTTGTAGCGACTTGTTTTCTTCGAGTTCCTTCTTTTCCTTTTCTCGGTGCATCTCTTGTTTGGCCTTAACGGCGAGTATTAGAGGCTCCGCTTGGCTTTAAAATCTTTGGATTTCCGCCTCCAATGATTTGATCTTATTGAGCATTATCTGCTCCTCAATCTCCTCCTCTGACGACGCCTCTGAGGTTGAGAGATTAGCAAACATTTTGCTATCTCCAGTATAATGCCCTTATCCTTCTTCGAACATATATTCAATTTCCTCGTCAGATGGCGAGGTATTTAATTGTTGTTGTATGTTTGCTGCCGCTGTTGTTTTTGCTATGCGCGCCGACTCCTTCACCCCAGCTGGCAGTGGTGGTGGAGCGTCGTTTGACGAGGTTCGGTGCACAGCGAATCCTCTTCCTGCTTTTGAATGGTATATCGGCTGATGTTACCGTTGCCTATTGTTGTACCTAATGTAAGGCATCTTTCGATGATCCCGTTTTTGGTGCCCCTGATGTTGTTGGTGCTGGAATATCTTTCGATGTCCCCGCAATGTTTTTATCCTGAATAAAATTTAAAATTTACAACTTCCCGGTTGTTGTTAAAAGCTTCTAAAAGTTTTGAACCCTGCTGGGAATCGAACCGGCGACCCTTGGTCTCACGGTCGTTCACTACCTCCACTGTCATACCGCACTAATTAATGAACAGTTGGTTAAATTTGAATATAATCACACACGATACTAATTTAAAATCACTGGGAAAGCCGATACGTGTCCTTGCTTTCACAGTTCAAGATCGACTGTCTGCAAGACAGTCTGACTGTCTGTTCTCGAGTACAGCCTAAACGGTTCGATGGACTTACTTCAAACTTAGTACATATTGTTTTCCGGTAATACGCCCACACGTTTTTTGCACGCTTTTTAAGGCGAAAACTAACAGATTAGCTCCCATACATTTCTTTTTTGGCCAAAAAATCAGTTTATTAATGAAGGGAAAGGTACGTTTTGATAATTTTTTTTTT
Organism: Philhelius pedissequus; assembly: GCA_910595825.1. Classification (NCBI taxonomy): domain Eukaryota; kingdom Metazoa; phylum Arthropoda; class Insecta; order Diptera; family Syrphidae; genus Philhelius; species Philhelius pedissequus. The sequence continues at coordinate 249,698,315 of OU343160.1, read as the reverse complement.
GGACAAAAATTATTATTTTTTGTATATCTAGTAGAACCATTTATTTTGGTTGTCGATTTACTGGGAAACGGTTAATTTGATTTTTTAAAATTTTTTACGCAGTAGCTCCTCGAAAGTTTAAGCACTATTGTAAGCCAAAATTTTTCCAAAAAACATTGTTTTTGGAAATTAATTTTTTTTTTTGAAACCTCAAAATTTCAAAAACGGATTTTTTCGAAACTTCGTATTTGAAAGTTTTTGACATTATCCTGAATAGTTAAAAAATTATTTTCCTAAAATAAAAAACAACGGTACCTCCCATGCACATTAAAAAAAAAACGATAAGAAAATATTTATTTCTCCAAAGGGCTCCAAGAATTTTTTAAAAAAATGTGTGTCTTCTTAAATAAGTACAGTCCACTTTCAAGTATAAAAATATTTTTTTCGCGTACTTATTAATGATACTTCCCATAGAACAACTGTACATATTTTAGACTTTCTCACCATTAAAATTAATTTTTTATCCAAACGCTCCCTAAAAGTGTTAATAACACTGCACACTGAAATTTTCATAAAAAAAGATTTTTCGAATTTTAAAAAATAAATATTTTTTTTTTTTGAAAAATCGATTTTTTGAAAACCAGTCACTGAATTTTTCTTTAAATTTTAATTTTGTATGTATATTAACATAGCCTTCAAAATGGCGTCTCAATGTTTTTAAAATTTTAAAATTTTATACATAAAAAATTAATTTAAAAAAAACCGCTGCAACGATTTTTGAATTTCTTTTTGGATATATTCTTATTTATCCAGGAATCCAAATGGTATGTTTGTTTTCCCTCAAACTATAACAACTAAGCAATCAAAAAAGATTTTATTATGAGTATCATCCATTTATTTCTACCTTATTATATTTAATTTTATATTATAAATATAAATTTATATACATACATAAAATATGTACTATGTAGGCCCTCATACATTTATATATATATATATATGTACATCTTTAAAGATCACAGAAATATTATGTAAATTGCACCCAAATTATAAAGTTATATGCATAAGCTACCACCCACCTACATCCTTCACATTTATATTTTGTGTCTATATTTACATACCTAGTTTCCATCTATGTATGTAGGTTCTTCTTCTTATTACCCTCCTACTTATAATTAATTAAAATCAATAATTTAATCTAAATATCATTATTTGTAGGTAGGCACCAATGTAACTAATTCTTTAATCATCCATTCGGGAATTCAGTATACTAAGAATCGAGGTAATCTTACCTACATCGGACTTGAACCTGTATAGGATAACTAAACTACCTACATCCTAAACAGCCTCAATGGTTAGCTACATTAAAGTTGTTAGCTGCAAGAGCAAGTTGGTATGATCCAGTCGTGCATTTTATTTTATTTAAATTCTATTTGCGTCTAAATTAGGCACCGCGCCGTATCGACTTAAAAATTGAATATTCGTGATGTTGGTTTATATGTTTATATCGATGTATCACACGATACGAAAAACCAATTTGTCAAAATTAACATATTTTTCTCTTTAAACTCGAAAAAATGGGTTCTTTTTGTTGATAAATCAATTTTTTTCACTTTTTTTTCTTAAAAACAATGTGTTTTTTTTATAAAAAAAGTGTATTTTTTGTCAAAAAAAGTGTTTTTTTTTGTCAAAAAAAAATTAAATATAATTTTGGAAAAAGTAATTTTAAATGGTTATTTATTATCAAAAACTATTTTCTGAAAGAAATATTCATTCTAATATTATCAGAAAGTGCTACCTAAATCTAACTAACCGAAGTGTTCGGGGTTCGAATCCTATTGACAAACAATTTTTTTTTATGACAATGGAGTTAATGCAATATGAATATTAACATAAAATACTTTTTGTTCGAAATTGTAAATGCAATGAAAGTATAATAAAGAATAATAAAAGCTGTAAAATAAAGAGCTTTTGCGATTTAAATAATGTTTTACATAATCGTCCAACTACGTAAGCAATTGGCAAATTGCTCATTGGCAAATGAGTGACATTTCATCTGTCAAAGGTTAAAGTGTTAAAGTTATAGTCTCTTGATAATTTTTTTTAATTTTAAATGAAATTAAAGTCACTTTAATTGTTTAAAACTTGTTTTTTCAACATTTTGAATTTTGTTTTATATCGGCGTTTTTAAATTTCATCAGTTTAATAAAGGTACGAAGCTTTTCTTTAATTAATTTAAACTTCGAGCAAAGCCAGTCGCGCCTATACGGGATTTTCCCTATGAACAGTAATTCAAACAAAAGAAGTCTTCACGAAACCTCTCCCGAACCAAACTCTGACTACAAAAAGTATTTTATTCACAAAAAAGATATGGCAACGGAAGTAGGAAAGATGTCTGTTGTAGATTTGAAAAATGTACTGGAAACTACTTTGGATGTACAACTCACTGAAAAACTAAAGAATTTTGCAACAAAGGATGATTTTAAAAGACTCTACGATGAAGTTACCACTTTAAGAGCCGCGAACACTCTTCTTAACCTCAAACTAAGCGATATGTCACAAAGATGCGAACTGCTAGAAATCCAGCTGGAAATAATTTCACGAAAGGCTAATAGTCATCCGTTGTTGTTCACCTTCCTTTAAATAAAGAAACCGATGCAACTCAAGTCGCATTACAGACTTGCAAAGGGCTTCTCAAGATAAACGAAGATGAAAATATGACCATCAAAAGTTCCCGGGTAATTCGCAACAACAATGCTCAGCGCGGCACTGTCATCTTTGAACTTCTTTCCTCAGAGATGGTCGACAAGATTATTGCCGCGGCGCATCAGCTTAAAGGCTCGGGGATAAGTGTATTCCGCGAACAATCTCTTATGTACCGAAAGAGAAGACAAACACTGGTTGAAATAAGATCCAAGTTGCTCGAAATAAATTCAAACGTAAAAATAATTGTAAAAGGCGATAAAATACTAACTAATGGTCACTCGTTTGTTTACAAATATTCACGAGGTTTGGCTATCAAAACGAAAATAGAAATGTCATTTCTCAACCAAACGTTCGGTGACAGATTTTCCGAATTCTTCGATGACAGCGATCTTTCATCTCCATCACCATCTCCTTCTTCTTCTGCTGCTGCCAACTTTCATCCGATACACGCGCCACCTATACGTCAACCTCAAAATCAACATCGACCACCTTTAAGTGTGGAGTCACAATAGGATGTATCTGTCGTCTGCCATAACTTAAATAATTTTAATATTAATAACTTTAAAAATTTATCTATCTTATCTTATAATATTACTGGTCTCAAAAGCAAATTATTATAACCTGATTTTTTTAGTTCCATTCAAAATTATGATATTATCATTTTATTGGAAACTTTTGTAGAAGAAAAAAATGAAAACAAATATTTGAAATATTTTAAGGATTTCAATATTTTATGGTCACCCGCAATAAGCTCTAATGTTCATGGCAGGGCTAGTGGGGGGATTTTATGTGGTGTTAAAAAAACTTTAAACTCCAACTTCGCTAAAATTTATCACTCTGAAAACAGGATTATATTCAATATTGTTATTAATAATTTAAATTACACCATTATCCCAACATACTTAAAATGCAATAACTGGCAGCATGATTTTGCTAGTCTAGTTGACTTCGTTCAAAACTCCAATTTGGATAATATTATGATAATTGGAGACTTAAATGCTAGGATCGGGATCTATCAAAATCCTTCTGTACTCAACACATTCTCGCAAAACACTCTCAATCCAACCAGAAACTCAAAAGATGACACCTTTAACCGAAATGGAAGGCTGCTTACGGAATTCTTTGAAAACTTCGGACTATCCGTGTTAAATGGGGCTTCTAAAGATGACGCTTCGGGAGAGTTTACATTCATAAGTGGTCAAGGACAATCTGTTATTGATGTTGCAGCGATATCTTTTGAATGGCTTAAACTATCGGTAGATTTTGAAGTAGGCGTGGCGAATTTCTCATCGCACCTTCCGATTGAGGTAAATGTTCAGTTTATCGATGAAAATGTACTGAGACAATCAACTAACTTTTTAAAATTGAGGTGGAAAGAGAATTGTACCACTCTATACAATTCATTACTAAACCGTAACATCAGCTCTATTCCCTCGCTTCAATCCAACAGTATAGAAAATTATGATGAACATATTGCAAGAGTTATCAAGGCCTCAGCACCATTTGCCCACAGTACCAACAGCCGAAGTCACGCTTGTACACCAAAAAACAAGTGGTTTGATAATGATTGTGTGAAACTCCGTAAACTTTCATTTGTCTATCTTAAGCTGTTCAGATCGACAAATGCTTCAATTTTTAAAAACATTTACCTTCATATTAACAAGGATTTCAAAAGACTTTGTGCCAAAAAGAAAGTTCACTACATTAACAATATTGCAAAAGAACTAGCAAACTGTAAGAACTCAAAGACTTTCTGGACCAATGTTCGTGAGCTGGGTGGGCGTGGTAGAAGCCTGGTGTCTACCCTCGAAGTTGAGACACTAGCAGCTCATTTTAAAACTCTTTTGTCGGCTGATGAGAATCACCAGGTTTTCTATTACGCGCAACCCAATGTCACTTTCTGCGAACTGGATAACCCAATTACTCTATCTGAGCTCGAAACAACTCTGAGTAAAATGAAAATACTGGCATATTTCAACAAACTTTATGAAGACTCATTAGTTCCAAGTAACTTCAACAAAGCGGTTATATTCGCGATCTTTAAAAAAGGAGATTCTAACCTGCCGGAAAACTACAGAGGAATTTCGATTCTCAACTCGCTAAGAAAGATCCTAACTTCAATTCTTTATGATAGGTTGATGGTATGGATTGAGAACAACAACCGACTCAGCATGTTCCAAGCAGGGTTTCGATCGGGATTCTCAACGCAAGACCATATATTCGCTCTGACGACTATTGCCAGGAGATCAATCGAGCAGAAAAAGAAATTATATGCTTGTTTTGTGGATTTCAAAGCAGCCTTTGACAATGTAAATAGAAATGCCTTGATGTACAAATTGTCTTCGTTAGGAGTTTCTCGAAAATTCTTAATGTTTTATTTCAAATTTCTTGACTCATCTACTGCATCAGTGTGGGACGGAGCTAAATTCTCCGAATGGTTTGAAACCACAACAGGCGTCCCCCAAGGATGTATATTAAGCCCGATATTATTCGCCCTGTTTATTGATGACGTGTGTGATGTACTTCCGGGGGGAATACTCTTTGCCGGTATACAAGTCAAGGTTTTGCTCTACGCCGATGATTTGGTTTTATTGGCAGACAATCCACCTACCCTTCAGCTGCAAATCAACAAACTCAATTCCTTTTGTGAATTCTGGGGTCTATGTGTCAATTCTAACAAGACAAAAATAATGATATTTGAACCGCGTCAGAGAAGAAGGCTCCCGGAGGAAATCTGGTCCCTAAACAACGCGCCTATCGAAGTCGTTCATTATTTCAAATATCTTGGAGTTTTGCTCTCGTACAATCTGAATTTTTCGAAACACGTGAAAGAGAAAAGCAACGAAGCCAAACTAGCTTTAAACGTAATGTGGCCTAAGTTCTACTCCAAAAAATCGATCATACATCCAAATATCGTGTTTTTCAAGCAACAGTGAACTGCTGCATGTGCTACGGTACCCAAATTTTTGGTTATTTACAACTGGACGAGTTTGAAGCCGTACAAAGATATTTCTTCAAACGCTTGTTCAGATTGCCTTCTTCAACGCCCAATTATGCTATATATGTGGAGTCTGGTCTAACGCCTCTTTACATTATAAACCTGAAAACCAATTCAGACTACATAATGAAAGTTATGAAGAGGGATGAAAGAAGCCTTCACAAATCCATTATGGCAAGGCTCATGCAAACAAATGCCTCCCCGTTTAAGGAATGGAACCAGCTAGCTTCTTCAAATGGCAGTAATTTATCTTTTAGGGAGTCCAATTTGAATGAATGGCACAATATGTTCAATGATGTTATCTCCAAAACTGATGAAAATATTTTCAGACAACATATTTCAAGAGCCTCAACAACTGTGTCAAGAAATGTATACAGGTACCTCAACTACCAAATAACATCGCTGGCTAACTATTTCAGCAACGAGTTTTCTTCTGAAGCTATAAGCTACATATTTAGAGCCCGAGTCGAAATCTTGAATCTTAACGCTATGCCGCATCGAACGGATCTCACACAAATCTGTAGGCTATGTAATAGAGGAGAACCAGAAGATATCACCCACTTCTTTGCAACGTGTCCTTTACTTCAAGAGATTCGACGACTGCATTTTGAATTGAGTTATCTTCCCCCTACTCGGCTCTATGAAATCCTTAATGGAGATCTTGGATGGTCAACGGTTTATAGATACTGCAAACATGCTCTTAATTATCACAATAGTTTTCTATAGCTCTACAACCAGTTATTGCAATTTGAAGTTTCAAACAATGTTTCTAAATACTTACTAATTTTTTATGTTTCAAATCATTATAAAATTGATAAATTATTATTTTGTGTTTCAAATCATTTCAAAATTGATATAATTTTTTGTTTCAAATCATTGATACATCTATTTTTGTGTTTTTGAATCATCTCAAAATTGTTGAAAACGCTATTGATGCTTTAATAAATTATTAAATTAAACTTTCTATAGTTAATTAACTTATGTTATGTTTATTATTTGAATTTAACTTCTTTATATATAAACTGTATTTTGTTATAAAATGTCGTTCAGGCAGACGGCAGAATAGCCATGTCCTTATTCTTAAAGAAAAAATAATATAAATAATTTATATTTTTTTAAATAAAGAAATTATCTATCTATCTATCTATCTATCAATTGGCAAAATTGTGAAGAGACTGGATTGCTACAGATATTGTAAGGCCTGTGCATCATCGTTTCGCTCGTACCACTGAAAATATCGTTGCTGTAAGTGAAATTGTTGCCGAAGGCCAGCATGTGTCGATTCCTCGTCGTTCTCAGGAATTAGGACTGTCTTACGGCCCATTATGGCGTATTTTCCATTTGGATCTAAACCCACATCCATATGAAGTCCAGCTCACAAAACAACTGAAGTCAGCTGACCATTCATGTCGTAGATACGTGGAATGGGTGCTTGAACAACAGGCGGTGGACGGCGATTTTTCGAACAAAATTTTCTTCACCGACGAAGCACATTTCTCACTCGGTGGGTATTCTTATAAACAAAATTGTCGTATTTGGGGTTCTAAGAATGCTCAAGAAATTGAAGAGAGGCCATCACATCAACAAAAAGTCACTGTTTGGGGCGCTCTTTGGGCCGGAGGTGTGATTGGACCTTACTTTTTCGAAAACGACGATGGAACGACTGTCACAGTCAATTCGGAGCGTTATGGTGTTATGACAACCGACTTTTCTTTCCCTGCTATTGAAGAATACGACTTGGGGAATATGTGGTTTCAACACGACGGTGCCACATGCCACACAACTCGAGCGAATATGGCTTTATTGCAAGAGATATTTTCTGGCCGCGTAATTACTCGTCGTGGCGATATCAACTGGCCACCAAGATCATGCGACTTGACACCGCTGGACTTTTTTTGTGGGGCTACGCGAAAGACCGTGTTTATGCAGATACATCTTTAACTTTTGAGCATTTGAAAACCAATAGTCGTCAAGTTTTGGCTGAGATACCGCACAATATGTGTCAGAAAGCGGTCGAAAATTACCTCAAAAGAATCTATGCCTGCAACAATTCGAGTGGAGGTCATTTAAATGATGTAGTGTTTCACACATAATGTCAACGTTCAAACTTTATAATAAAAAAGAAATATCATACGAAAAAATATTTTATATGTGTTTTATTTACTTTTACTTTTGAAACCGCAAAATAGATAACCCATTAGCTTGTATATAGCCTACTACAAACTAAAATGTTAGTTGGGTTGGCTTCAGTTTTTGCAGTGAGGGGTCCGCCAATAAGAAAATGTTCTGGAGTCAGTGCAGTTAAATCGTTTGGGTCGCTTGAAAGTGGTGTTAATGGTCTTGAGTTTAGGATAGCTTCAATGCCAACTAATACAGTTTCAAGTTCTACATATATTAAGGATGCTGTGGCTACGCTTCTCTTTAACAGATGTTTAGCTGATTTTACTGCTGCTTCCCATAGTCCTCCGAAATGACGTGCCCTTGGCAGTATAAATTTGAATTATATTGCATGACCACTGCACTCGCTTGTTATGGTTTCACGTGCATCTTCTGAGTAGATTGTATCATATAATTCATTTAGTTGATTATTTGCTCCCACAAAATTAGTTGCATTATCACAGTATTTGTTTTGAGAGTGTCCTCTGCGACCGATGAAACGTTTCAAAGCTAATAGAAATGATTCGGTAGTTAAATCGCTAACCAGTTCTATATGTACTGCCTTTGTAGCGTGACAACAGAAAATTGCCACATATGGCTTTTGAGGTCGTTTGCCACGGATTTTGTAATGAATCCAAAATGGTCCACAGTAGTCAACACCTGAGTTGATGAAAGGTCTTTCGGGTGTGATTCTTGGTGATGGTAGATTTCCCATTACTTGTTAAAGTAATTGTGGTCTAGCTCTGGTACATTTAACACAGTGATGTACAATTGATCTTGCCATTATTTTTCCTTTTATTGGCCAAAAGCTTTGCCTCAGTTGAGCAAGCAATGTCTCTTTGTGTTGCTCATGAATTTCCTTTGCCAAGAGTTTTGTTAATGGATTGTTGTATGGTAGAAGCATATGATATTTTGTGTAAAATGGAAGTAATTCGGAGTATAGCCTTCCTCCAACTCTAATAATTCCTTTGCCATCAAAAAATGGATACAAGCTAAAAATCTGGTTGTTTCGCTTCAATTCCTTGCATTTATTTAGCAGGCTACTGATTTCTTCTTTGAAAGCAAATGCCTTCATTGCTCGAATTATTACTAATAGTGACTCTTCCTTAAAAACACAGTGATGAGGTGTGAAGTAATAAGGCGTTGGGTTACTATTGATATCAATTTTGGTCATGTGGCCTAAATCCTCGTACTCATCCATAAATTGAATGTATTGATCTTTCACTTCTTTGTTTTAGGATAATCTTCGTTCAAGTGCTAGAAACCTGTTTATTGCTATGTCCTTGCATTTTCTGAGAGCCGATGTGTTCCCATGAAATGGTAGTTTGACAATGAATCGTATATTAATGCCCTTTTGTGTATTTTGTGCGAAATGCGCTTCACACATCTCTCCATCTCTTGATAAATTGCTACCGTGTGTTACTACTTCTTTCAGACTCCATAACCGTTCAATCATTTGGTGGAGGTTGCTGTATTCGATCTTTGATCTTGTGTCGGAAAACTTTCCTATTACTTCCCACCCAAGAACTGTATTTTGTAGTATAGGAAGATGATCTGATAAACGTACCTAACCAATGGAAAGTAGTTGGTGATAGAACTCTGCACCAAGGAGAATATCAATTATGTTATGTCGATTGAAGAATGGGTCTGCCAATGGTATATTCTTTGGAATTCCCCATGACGAAATGTTGATATTTTGAGATGGCTGGGAGATATGATGTGGGGTAAGATAAAAGCTTCTAATGGTGTATTAAAGACACTTGTTCTTGATTGCATTTTAACGTCTACACGTTGAAGGGATTCTCTTTTGCCAATGCCAATAGCTTGGATGATAATTGATGTATGATTTGGATGAACGCTTAGGTGCTCTGTTATTAGATTCACTTGTGTACCGGAATCCATTACTGCTCTGCATTCGAACCTTTCTCCATTTTTTGTAATCAGCTCTATGAAACGGCTGTACTAAGGCATATGTAATGATGCCTTTCTGGATTTTTAGATGCTGAGAGTGTTGCTGATGAACTTACAGTTGCTTGAAGCCTTGAATTGCTATCCCCTTCTATTTTAGTTTCATGCTTGTTAATCGGTGATCCCTTGCTATAGCTCTCAAGATGTAAGAGCGTGTTGTGTTTTTGGTTGCATTTGGAGCAACCTCTTGACATGCAATTTTTGACGCCGTCGCCAATTCTTACGCAATTAATGCAATTTTTAAGGCTTTGAATCAGTTGAATGCATTCTGGTGTATGTAATTGTAAAAATTGCATGCAAGCCAATATAGGATGTGTTCCAGATTGACATACCTTATAAGTTCCCTTACGATTTGATACCACAGATGTACACACCCGAGGAGTAGGAGCCTTGTTTTTCTGTCCAACTGCTTCCAATGATTGCAACTGATTTTCCAAAAAAGGTAAAAATTCTTTTATTGATTGCAATTCTTTTGGTTTAACAAGGGATTGCTCGTAAAGAATTGTTGTGCCTTGATCAAGCTTGCTAGCAAGTAACTGTACTAGAATCGGGACCCAAGTTGCTGTATCCACACCAATGTTAGCTAGAGCCATTAAATACTCGCGTGTGGTGCCGCGTAGATTCTTGAGGGCTGTAGCTGATGGCTACCCAACTAGCATACTCTCCGGAGTTAAGCTCCCAAGATCTGAAAAACAATCTTGTAGGCCTCTTTTAGGTCCCATTACTATCTTTAGAGTTAATTTCTTGTTACGAAACTTAAATTATTGTCATAACTTTGCTTATAAGAACTTAGCTCTCTACAATTTTCAAATAATTTAAATCGAATTCTTGAAACAAATTTGCCTCCTTTAGCAAGACTCCAAGAACTTAGAGTTTTATAAAAATCTTGTTATGAAATTTAAACGCCTGACTTAGCGGAGTCTAAGCTATTCTAAAATTCGAGATTATTAAATGGATGTGAATTGTCCGCAAAGTGTTTATTGTTCCAAAGGGTTTTCAAATATTTGAAAATGCAAGTGTTTGGCGACCAAAAATTAACACATATCATATAGCGAAGCATCCAACATTTGTTTTTAAAGGGCTGTGGATTTTAGTAGAAGATTGATCGTCCCATTTTTATAATTTTGTAAACCAAATTTACAAAAAAATGTATAATTATGGTATCTATATAGGGCTCGATATTTTGAATAATAATTGAATATTTCACACTTGCAATGGCAAACAACTGTAATAAATTGGGATTCTTCTAGTGTCGTGCTATGATAAAAACAAATTCAGGTTTTACTTTTGTAGCTGAGGCCCCCTTCCCTTACTACGTCCGTGATAAAACTTCACTATATATGTAACTTGTTATCTCGGTCGCTTTTTTTAAATAATCCCATAATATAATGAATATTCCCATAAGGAGACTTAACATAAATTTAGTAAAATGAGAGTCAGAGTGAGTAAAAGTAGAGGAAACCAAACTCTTATAATGGTCTTATTGTAATTATTAAAGGATTCTCTCATCTCAAAAGCATCCATATTCAAGTACGCAGAAAATATTTTCTGAGTATTTTGAGGGTTACTTATTAATTAAAATAATTGTTTGTTTTAAAAACCTTTTTTTTTTAAGCAATTTATGTGCATTATAAATTTTACAAACATAAATGGCAAAACAATAGCATTAACTGTAAAAGATTCTTTCTGATCTCGATACAAAATATTTAACAATCGAAATGGGTATTACTTTAACTTTTCGATGTTTCTCTATTGAAACCTCTTGTGAGATGAAAAATATCTACCAACAATTACATTTTGTCATTTGTGTAAATGCAGCATTAAGGCTCTTAGTGTGTCATATGGATTGCTTTTCAGATTTAATTTGACTCACAAGTTCATTTTTATGCATTTAGGATGGCATATCACTATAATTTCAAAAATTAATTGATTCCCAAAAGTATCCCAGATAACCCTATCCTTGATAAGAAGTATAAATTAGAAAATTTAGATATGCATTATTTTGAAGGCGCTTTGTTTTTCTTCGACGTAAAATCTAAGAATTAGTAGATACAATTTCAACCGCATTAATTTTTAGCTCCCATATACGAACAAACAATAAAATAAAATAATGTATCGCCCCTATAAAATAATGAATAGTTGACTTACAAAATAAATACTATCATAAATACATATCAGGCCCATTAGTTTTTAGACATGACATGTACACGCAAAAACTTTAAAATAGTTTGCTTCTTTCAAAAAAAAAAAACATTAATGAGAAAGATATAATTTTGTTAAGGTTTATTCTCTTTTCTCTTCTCATTTTCTCTATTCTCGCTTTGCAACTCCCATTGCAAGAAACGATTTCTTACAACAAGGTTTAGCCGAGCTTTATTAGAGTCATATAAGAGGCCTTGCTTCATTATTCTATATCTGTCATCCCATAAGAAAAAAACAAATCTGTTAGGGAGTATAGAGAGGCTCTCATAACTAGGCCATTTAACGCTTTTAGCAGTATTATAATAAATCTAGAAGAATTCTTCAAGATTATTTTGGCTCCCTTAAATTAGTCTCGTTAAGTTATTCGAGAATTATGAGAGGAAAAATGTTACTTAGGTGTGGTTGTGTATGGTTAGGTTGCCCCATTATTTTTTGCAAGAGGGTAGAAGTAAGAACTCTGATGTTGTTGTATCGCTCTTGGAGAGTGGTCCTTGCCGTTTTGTAGTTATCTTAGGTGAAGGATAAATGACGAATCAGATTCTGTTGGATTAATGCTGTGACTTCCTTCAAATAATTTTTGGTGAAATATTCATGGTTACTCAATGTGCGGAAGTCCCTTGATATTCTGGTCGCCCTGTCCAAAATCCTTCCACTGCTCTTGAAGCCGTAGAAGCCTTTCTTCAAAGTACACCCTTGTCGTCTTTCAGTTGGAGATGATGCGCTGGATTTCTTTACTGCTCGCTACTAGTGTCACCACACACACTTCGAATGATGTCATCGTCTAAATATTTATAAAAAATGAGTAAGTATATGAAGAAAAGATGAATTGTAGATATGTAGATATGTATATCTATGTATGATCAATCTATTGATTAAGATGATGCTTAGTTCTAGATATGTATATCTGATATGATAAATCAATTGATTACGACGACGATAATTTGTAGATATGTATATCTATGGATGATGAATCAATTGATTACGACGACGATAAGTTGTTTATATGTATATCTATGGATGGTGAATCAATTGATTACGACGACGATAAGTTATAGGTATGTATATCTATTAGTCGTCGGTTGATGAGATGACTATGTAACTCAATCATTGGTTCAAATGATCGGTTAAATCACGTCTGGGTCGCCAAAATTTTTAGACTCGTTTGTCTAAGTGGTTGATTTTCAAGCACATTAATTGATCGGTTGTTCTTTGAGCCAAGCACTTCAACTTGTTCAAAGGAATTTTACTGATTAAATAATATGATTCATGATATGATGACACACTAACGAACCACAAAAAATATCTGGAACATCAACAACTGATTCATCGTTAGCAATGCTATAAAGTTGACCCAATGACGCCACTGCTTAATAACAATGGACTGCATCGTCAGCTGGTTGGCCCATGCTATGAATGCGATGACATGAACAGATCTATTGAAATGGTAATAATTGATAAGAAGTGGGTGAATGAAACGCCACCGCATAAAACATTTCATAATTTAAACTTTTTCTTTCTATACACCTGAAAGCTGATTACTCTAACAAATTTTATAATCCTGCACCAATCGGAAGTGCTCTCAATGTATTTAAGATTAATTCTGTGAAAATGGGTGTTTACCACGCCCGCTGAATGTACCAAATTACATCATTCCAGGACGGTCAGAAGTGCTCCAAATAATTTATATCAATTCTATGAAAATGGGCCGGTACCACGCCCCTGAATGGAAAATCTTAAATTTTCAATTTTTCCCTTTGTATACACCACAAGTCCTACCGTTGTGCTAAATTACAAGATTCTACGATATCGAGAAGAGCTCCATAATTTTGATGATCTGCCAGTGTGTGAGTCAGTGAGTTAGTCAGTTACGGTTTTTGTAGTCTCATATCTAGGGAACCGCTAATGCTAAAGAATTGAAAATCGGTGAGTTGCCTAAGACTGGTGAGCTTAGTAAATGCTGGTAGTTTGAAGTTTCCGACTTTATTGGTACTGAAGTTAGAGGGGGTCGAAAATCGCCTGAGATCGTTTCTTTAAAAAGGGTGTAGTGTCAGAACTTGGCTGGGCACTACCGTGCTCCCTGATCCAGAGGAATTTCATTTTCTCTATGGACCACTTAGTTTCAAAATTTTGAACCGTGACCCTTAGAGATGGAACCAATCTGTCTAATTCTGATTGAATTTTTAAGGGTCAGAAATCCCCTGGGATTGCTTTAAGTATTACATTATTTTTTTTTTTGCTTTGTTGGTGTACAAGAGAAGATAGCAAATTGTTCTTTTTTTAATTCATCCCATCAATATAGGGTGTTGTTTAAGATCTTGAGAATTTTAAATAATAAAATAAGACAGAAATATTTTTTAATTTATTTATTTATATTTTAGTGATTTTATAGTGACATTTTGCATTTAACAAATTAAAATAGTTTTAAAGAACATTAACATATGGGGTGAAAAATTTTACAAATGAAGCTGTAATAAAAATAAATTAAATACAAATATGATAATAAATATATAAAAGAAATTGTTAGAAATATTTAAACAGTGAATATTAGTTGACTTAGCTCAACACAATCTCGATTTGTGTATGATCCAATTCAAGAAGGAACGAATACAACGTAAAACGGTTAATTTTTAACATTTAATGTTTTTAGTGTGTTTTTCACTCCTTTTTGCAAAAAAACGATTTGCCTATGTAGGCACTTATTAAATTTTTAAAAGAAATTTTTATGGTCTTCGAATTTATTTTATTTATTTTGCGATATTCTTTTGGTATATTTTCTTTTTGTTGGTAAGTCTGATTTGCGCTTCAGTTGTTTCTTTTTGTCCTGACAGGGAAGTAATTCTTGTGCAATGTTTATTGAAGATCGCATTGGCCACGGTCGATCACAGATTTTTTGAGCACGCGTTTTCTTATACTGAAGTGAAGACAAATCGGGCCTATAAAGTTTTCTCAGTCTGTTATACTCTAAAATAGCACTTTTTATGCTTTTATTTCACTTGGGTAAAAATTGATTAAATGCACACCATAAAGAGTTTTAACTCTAGACAAAGCTACGTAAGCCTGACCGCAACAAAATATGGATGGCCTAATATCAATAAGAGCATTTTCAAGACTGAGATTTTGAATTTTATGTATCGTAATTGCATATGCGAGGCAGATAGGAAACTGTTCCCGATATACGAAAGCTATATTAATTACTTGGAACTTCGTTTTAACTGGCCTTAAATCGTACACGATTCCATGATTGAATTTGATGATTACCCTCTTGGCTTTTTTCTGGTCATCAACATCCCATCAAATTTTGTGTACTATTCCTATAGATCCATTCACCAAATCTAAACTTACGTCTATATTTCTACGTAGCATTATAATCACACGTGTTTTTAAAATAATTGTTGTTTTCAGTCCAGCAGTCATAGAAGAATCGTCTTCATATTTCCCTAAAGTTTCTTGGGCTATCTTGGACAAGTACCGAGGGCAATCTATGGAGTCTGTAGCCTTAAGTTTAATTTCGGGACTTAAAATAGTGCTCAGCATTGCCATATTTAGCTGATTACACATACATATTGTAGGGAGTAAGCAAACTGTTGCTTCGGGTTATTTGCAGAGAAAAGAAGAAATTTCGTTCAACCTATTTTTGTTAGAACTTGAAGAAAGAGGAATTAAGCGAGAGAAAAGTGCATCCGGTCTTGTTTCCTTATTATTCCTACTCTTATTCTTTTAAACATTTCTACAAATTGCATGTTGTTCAGCTGTCTCAAATTTGTTGTCAATTCGTCATATGTAAAAAGTTCTCTCCAAAGGCTTGGAACACCAAGTGATCCCAAAGCTTTGTAATTTTAGGAGTAGTTAACTTTTCAAATGGTGAGTTTTCTCTTACAGGTGGTAACTGTAGAAAGTCACCGAACATAACAATATGTTTGTTGTCAAACCATCCATTTTCATTGTCGCTCGCGTCAAAAATTTCTGATAGCCGAAGATGAATTTAAATGAGGATGACAGTTGAAATCATTGAGACTTCATCAATTATAAAAAGTATAACTACTATAAGCTACTTCACTTCTCAAAACTTTGAGGGCTTGATCGGACAAAGGTTTGTAATTCGGTGTATTTCCATGTTCTATTGGAAGTTGTGAGAGTCTATGTATAGTCAATCCATTTACATTAAGCGCAGCTATATCAGTGGGCGCACTAACACCAACAGTTTTCCTTTTAATAGCTCTAACCCAGTTTTTTAATGCATTTAAAAGAAAACTCTTTCTAGTACCACCTGTTCCACTTATAAAATGAATGAAAGTGTTTCACAATGCTAACTATCAATATCATTAAACCTATCAGTGAACATTTTGAATATTCTTTTTTGGACTAAATTTAAATTTTCGACCTTGCGCATTAAGCCATTTTCAGAAACTAATGGATCATTGACATACCTAAGATCTTCCATAGCATTTTGAACTTCTAATGGATCAACCACTAAGGGATTATCTGGACTTTAGGTTCAAATCCAGCTAGTAACCGACTTTTATTCTATTTAATTTTTTTAATTTTTTTTGTGATTAATTTTTTCCCTTTTTTTAAATGCCTTTTTTCTGTCTGTCCCTTATTTATTAAATAATAATGGCTTGAGCTAACACTAATTGTGTGGATCGTTCCGGCACAGTCTCTTTTCAAGTGCTATGAACCTTGCGGAAATTTATTCCATGCTAAATGCGTTGGTTCGAATAATTCGTTGATGTATATAGCATATTGGTACTGTCCGAATTGTAAAAAGATTTCGATTGCTCACTTTTCTTTTCAATTATCCACTTTAAAAGATGAGATGACTAAAATTGCAGAGTGGCTTGAAGATTTAAGCATTAACTTTGCTAATATAGTTACAACTGTTAATGGCATACCTTCTCCGGTGTTGATAGTTGACAAATCCTCTTCAACGGATGATATTTCAACACCAATTCCTTCAATTTCAAAAAAATGTAAAAAGAGAGGAAGGGACATGATCCCCTTTCCAGACAACGCAGGGCCAACTCCTAAGAAATCTCCAAAAAAATCTTCAATGATTAGTTGTGAAGTAAGTCCTACTTCAATAACTCTGTCCGAACCCGTCATTGAGTCACCCCAAAAAAAAGAGCCAGCAAATAATGATATTATATCCCCCTCAGAACCCACTGTACATATTCCACCTATATCAGTGACCGAGCAGCTTGACTTAGCTCCATCACAGGAGCCCGTCGTTATTGCACCCAAAACTCTATCATCAGTTCCAAAACCTAGGGCCATATTTGTTTCTCGTCTCTTACCTGAAACTAACCCCGAAGATATTTGGACCATTTGCTCCAATAATTGGTTAATAAAACTATTTCAAATTCATCATGTGCCAAGAAAATTTTTCGGAAAATAATGTTCTTTATTGACAGCAAGTTTGAAAACTTGCGGTCAATAAAGAACAAAATTTTTCTAAAAACCTCTTAAATCGGACCACAAAAATCCACGTTAATTTCAGTGATTAAATATTGAAAAAAACTTATATCATCATGTGTCAAATGTTTCAAAATAAGTTAACCTAATAGCTTCGTAGCCTCTTTCAAAATAATTGCGCCCAGTTGTCTCTTTGAACCCATATGTTGTAGTTCTTGGACTCCTAATACATTCGTGAAAGAATTTATAGCCCCCTTGAGAAAGAAATCTGATCTAAATTCAGCTTCTAGTTTAAATTCAAAAAACTGTCCAGGTTCTGCTTCTAATACCAAAATGTAGCACGTCTTCGTAGCAAAACTACCGAGACTTAATTCCCTAGCTTAACCATACGATCTTTTCGCCCTGACTGAGACTTGGCTTATTTTAATTGTTTATATTCGGCCTAAAAGTACTGTGTAAGTATACACTCAACTCTCTTTAGCACTCGACTCTATTTTTAGCTTAGCTAGCCTGGACAGTAATATCCTTGTATTAGGGGATTTAATCTTCCTCACATTGAATGGGTTCCCTCTGATGACGAACCCTATCTTAAAGCTTCCACAAGTTTATCCCAATAGGAGCTCCAAGTGTTGGATAATATTATTTCTACGGATTAACATCAAGTTAGCTCTATACAAAGTTTTAAAAATAGACAATTTGACCTTGTTTTCTCATCTGACGCCGTTAGTAAAGTAGTGGTAGAATCTACCTCTGCTTTATCTAACATAGATCGTTATCACCCGCCTCTTGACATTTGTCTTGACTTGAGTGGTCATTTACTAGAAATAGAAATCCTAATGACTGCTCCCATACTTTTGACTTTCGCAAAGGTGATTTTCAACAGCTCTTAGATAGTTTAATAAATTCCGGTATAGAACATTTACCGATTTCTAATGATCTTGACCCAAATATTTCAAGCTTTTATTCTATTTTGATGAGATGCATTAAATAAACAGTTCCTAAAAAAAGATCTATTCCCTCTAATTCTTCTTGTTATCCTTGGTTCACAAAAGAACTGAAATGTCTTTGAAACAAAAGGAATAAGGCTTGGAAAAAATATATTAGATTCATGTCGGTAAAAAGTAAGTAGTTTACATTTCTCTTTTTGAAGAATTAAAAAAAACTCTCTTTCAAAATCTATAACTAATAATAATATAAATATCTGGAAAACATGGGGCGTTATTTGAATTTAGATCCGAAAAACTTCTGGGAATTTATAAATTTTAAAAAGAAATGTGATGGATATCCAATAAATCTCATTTATAATGACGGAATCTTGAGTACAACTTCTGAATTCTGTGAGGGATTTGCAAGTTATTTTAGCCAATTCTTCATTGATAATCCTGTAAGCGTTGACGTAAACTATTTTATTTTTTTACGAAATTGCCCTCAAGTATCATTTAACAATATTACAATAGAGTGTGAAAAAATTTGTCTTTTGGCTTTTTGTCACATTTAAAAGAGGACTATTCTATTGGACTTGATAGAATACCACCTGCTGTATTAAAAAAATGTATGTTCATTTTAGTTCTTCCTCTGAGTAATATTTTTGAACTCTCTTTGAAATTAGGTAAATTTCCTTCAGTTTGGAAGAATGCATTTAGAACCCCATTATTTAAAAAGGGAGATAAAATCAACATTATCAACTATAGACCAATTTCTAAACTTTCTTGCATTCCGAAGTTGTTAGAACAAGTTGTATGTGATAGTTTGACATTCATACGTAAAAATATTATTTGCAGCCAACAACATGGTTTTATGCAGACACGTTCTACTGTTACTAATCTAGTTGTCTTTTTGAATAAATGTTTAAACTCCCTAGAAAGTGGTCAAGAAGTTGATTGTGTATACACAGACTTCTCGAAAGCTTTTGATCAATTGTCTCATGAGATTGTCAAGCTTAAACCTAATTCATACGGGTTTCCTTCTTCTTTCATCAAGTGGATAACCTCGCATCTTGAAGATAGGTTATATCAAGTCAAATTCAGAAATTCTTACTCCAGACCCTTTATTGCCAAATAATGTGTTCCGCAGGGAAGCCATCTTGGACCATTACTCTTTACATTGGTTATTAATGATGCTCCTCTTTGTGTACGCAATAGCGAAATTCTTATCTTTGCAGACTATATGAAGATTTATAAAAATATATCATCTTCAAAGGATCGAACTCTATTGCAAGAGGATAATAACCACTTTGCTTGTGGTGTGAAAAAAACAGTTTGAATCTTAACCCGACAAAATGTCAAACAATGACATGTTCAAAAAGATGTTCTCCTTCTTCGCATGACTATGTTAATTCAGGGCACTATTTAACTCGTGTTATAACTGTAATGGACCTTGAAGTTCTCTTTATGTCCAACGTTTATCTATTCTTCAAATGCAAACACTGGCACAGAGAAGAACAAACAATGATTTGGTATTCTTCCACCAAATAATAACAGGTGTCACAGATGCACCAGACCTACTATGTTCAGTTTTCTTAAATTATCGGGGTGGAGGTTATAATCTAAAACTATGGGATGCATGAGCCCTTGACACGGATGGGTAGACTTTTAAATTGGAGTTCAAAGGTTTTTGATTTCAATATCAGTAAAATTAAATTTAAAAAATTTACTCAAAACCAGTGTTCCACGCTCCTTAATGTTTTTTTTGTTTATTGTTATGTTCTTGTTTTGTATTGACGTAATACTATATGTTTATATTTTCATGTTGTACTTTTGTAAGTGTTATTTGTAATAGAGTTTGCCTACTAACAACATACACTACACTAAATGATGAGCTGGTGGTATAACACAGTTTTCTATGTTGGCAAACCATTGGTCGCAAGACGGAGCTTGTTATAAGCTCTCTTCGACCAATTCTGATAGTGTATTAAAAAAAATCAATATCTTCCCTTTCAATAATAACTCCTGCCACAAGTTCGGCTACTTTAGCTTCAATCATTTCAAAAGTTTTTTTAATATTATCTTTAAATTCATTTTAAAGTTCACTATATTTTAAGCCATCTTTAATTTTTTCTTTTGATGCATTGAATGCTGGGTATATGTTTCATTCCCCAATTTAAGCTTTGTTATATCTCTCAATGGTAGGGACATTAAAAGATTTTTTCTGGCATTTTATAGACGTCGTATTGGTAATGATTTATAAGATATGGACTTTCCTGTTTTTTAAGATATTTACCATTTTCTAAGGTGAAGTATTTCGCCTGAAGTGAAACGGAACGATTTTTAACGATATTAAACCAATTAACGAAACCATAAAGATGTAATTTTTCTAATTCTGTAGGCCTTTCTGGAAAAAAAGTTATCAGTAGATTCAGGACCTTACTTATTAATTTCTGCTTTCGATTTAACAGTGCGATTGTGACGTAAGTTAACATCAAGCCACCTAATTGTTGTACCGCAATCAGTTCCACAAAGAGGTATACCTACCAATGTATCACTTTCTTCAAGGACACCACATTCCCTGTTATTAAGAGTCCGAAGACCAATATTAAATAACCTACTTGACAGAGATTTAGTTGAATTCATGTTATTGAATTATTCTAGGGTATGGGTTTTTTCACCTTCAGTAGTAAATATATTTGGTAATATAATAATTTAATATAGCTTTTTTTTCTCATAAGAACTGCAGATCTACATTTCCATTCCAGGCCAAAAGTACCGCTGCGTTGTAATCATTTATGAACGTACAGTTCTTTTTCCGAACAGTGTTGTAGAGCCTACTATTTGAGAATAAAGTTTTTCGACCAGCAATAGATTCAGATACGTCTCTTATATTAATATTGCTAGGCACTGGACGTGGAAATCCAAATCTGCATACTGATTTGAAACCTGATTCCGTCTTTTTCTTTCTTAGACAATAATGATTATGCTAATGAGTTTAGTAAGAAACAACTCTGGTAAGCAATGGTGATTTTTTTTTATCTGGAATAGCGCAGCTGACATAACGGGTTATCTATTTTGCAGTTTCAAAAGTAAACGTAAATAAAACAGACATAAAATATTTTTTTCATGATATTTCTTTTTAATTATGAAGTTTGAACGTTGATTTAATGTGTGAAATACTACATGATTTAAATGACCACTATGCGAATTGTTGCAAGCATCGATTCTTTTGAGGTAATTTTCGACCACTTTTTGACACATATTGGGCGGTATCTCAGCCATAACTTGACGAATGTTGGTTTTCAAGTGCTCAAGAGTTAAAGGTTTATCTGCATAAATACGGTCTTTCGCGTAGCCCCAATAAAAAAAGTCCAGCGGTGTCAAATCGCATGATCTTGGTGGCTAGTTGATATCGCCACGACGAGAAATTACGCGGCCAGGAAATGTCTCTTGCAATAAAACCATATTCGCTCGAGTTGTGTGGCATGTGGTACCGTCTTGTTGAAACCACATATTCTCCAAGTTCTATTCTTCAATAGCAGGCAATAAAAAGTCAGTTTTCACATGACCATAACTCTCCGAATTAATGGTGACAGTCTTTCCATCGTCGTTTTCGAAGAAGTAAGGTCCAGTCACACCTCCGGAGCAAAAAGCGCCCCAAACACTGAATTTTTGTGGATGTAATGGCCTCTCTTCAAATACTTGATGATTCTCAAAACCCCAAAATACGACAATTTTGTTTTTCAACATACCCACCGAGTGAGAAATGTGCTTGGTCGCTGAAGAAAGTTTTGTTCGAAAAATCGCCGTCCACCGCCTGTTGTTCAAGCACCCATTCGACATATCTACGACGTTGTGGACTTTATATGGATGTATGTGTTGATCCGAATGCAAAATAATTCCTAATTCCTGAGAACGACGAGGAACCGACACATTCGGGTCTTCGGCAACACTTTCACTTACAGCAGCGATATTTTCAGTGGTACGAGCGAAACGATGATGCACAGGCCTTACAATATCTGTAACCAATATAGTCTCTTCAAATTTCTTCGCAATTTTGCCAATGCTTGCGTAGTTGGACGATTATATAAGCAATAATGCACGATATGTGCCTGTGGCAGAATCACAATTTTTTTGTAGTAGAATTTAACAATATTTATTGCGTTATGCGATAGTTAAGCGATCCATTTTCGTAAATGTCAGACTTTCAACTGAAAAAAAAACAAATTGGTTTAACACCTTAGTTTGAGAGATGTCGAATTCCAGCCCTATACTTTTGAAACCGCAAAATGGATAACCCTTTACATCGATATGAAATTTGCTACATCTTCCACTGTGGACTTTGCAAGATAGGCGTGTCTTTCACCCAAAGCATCAAATAAAAATGCTGCAATTCTCTAGCCTGGTGCTCTCGACGCCAAAAGATGTGGTCGATTTTCCCCAGAGGTGGATCTGCCTAGGTTTTTTTTTTATATTTTACACGCGTTCAAGGGATTATACTACCCTTTAAATGTTTCAACAAGGCGCGGGCGTGAGGGGGAGGTTATGGAAGAGAAAGAATGATAGGAAAGATGTGTGGCGCGAAGTTCTGAGACTGTAGGTGGTTATTTTCTCAGATTTTATCTCCACGGATGGCGGCTGAACTAATGCGGAGAAATTTCGGTGTCGTATTTATCTATGTCCCTTATGATTCGCATTAATTTTTTTATTCTTTGTCATATTTTATTGGTATACTAGTCTTACTCAATCACAGGTTGTTTGTTCTATGCCTAAAGAGCATGTAATAAGTAAACCAGCAACTTATTGTATGACATTTATTTTTAGAATTGGTTTTTAATGGAAAATAAGAGGACATAGATTACGGCAGGTATCGAACCTGTGACCATGAGGTTGACAGGCGAGCGCACAACGATCGCGCCACGGCCAACCCCAGCTAACTCACTAGTATACCTATTTTATGTAGGTTTTGAGATCATTCATAGTGGGAAACCAAGTTGCCGGCCAATAATGTTTCGTCATGTACACAACATCACTTCTTGACTTTCTCCAAAATTGCTCTGTGTTTCTTAGTCGACCAAATATAGCTGACAAGTCGCCTTCTAATTGCTCTTTGTTGAGCATTTCTAATAATTTTCCAGCGGTAAGTTTTTCTCTTTCTCGTTCAATTTTTTGAAAATCCCTGCGCTTAGTTGACGTACTCGTATATTTGTTTCGTTAAGAAGATAAAATATATATTGAAGATTCAGTCTAAACTGAGAATGTTAAGAAGATAAAATATATATTGAAGATTCAGTCTAAACTGAGAATGCTTTGACAAAATTCTGCATTTGACATATTCTGCTGCTGTTAGCAGGGGCGGATTCAGGATTTCAGTTGGGGGGGGGGGGGGGTTCAAGTTAATCGAAGACAGAATACCGAAAAAGATTATTTTTTTTAGATACAGGTACCTATATTTAATATAATAAATATAAGTAAGTTGAAAAAAAAACAACAACCAAATTTCAACGCGCCTAAGCACGGAGAATAGTTAGGGTATAATTCTGCTTAACCAACGTCCATCATTTCTGAAGGTAAACTCTGGTACACTACGTCTTTCTTCAATTTTCTTTTTTCATTTTTGTATCCATAGCTCAATTTTTTGGATAACGATAGAAACAGGTTGATAATTAAACAGTTGGGTGTCAAGTCAGCTTAGGTGCATGTAATTTTTTAGCAAAAATACTGCTGGCTGAAATATTGCGGGCACATCTGAAGAAAGGCGATCTTTCAAGCCTGTCAAAAAGAAAACAGAATCCAGTTGGGGAATATAAACGGTCCTTCGAAAATACTTCTCGACATGTAGACTGTCAAGGTCCACGCTTCATAGGAAACCAATATCATTGCAGTATACAAACTTGATATAAACTCCGTTCATCAAAGTATATAGTAATTATTCCCATTGAAATTTATTGAAATTTTTTTTTTGACGGGTCTAACGTGTCTCGAAATGAGAGGAAAAAAATATTTTTAATTTTATTTTTTTTCAATGATAAAAGAAAACAAACTATTAATCGCAGAAGAAGAGTGCTATTGATTTCTAAAATATATTGCAAACCAACTTTAACCCTAGAATTGCCAGGCATCGATCAAATATTTTCCACTCCCTTGCTTAATCTTTGACTTCCATATAGTTAAGCAGATTCCGAAGTATACAGTTTTTCTAAGAACAATACATGAATATCCCGAAGACGTTCTTAGAAGTCATTTTCATACGACTTCGTCGATCTCTTCAAATTAGTCAAATTTCTTTGATCAGGGTATGTCCTGAAATATTTTAATTATATTTATTAATCATTATTTAATAAAAATTGGTCTTAACAATAAAATATTTTAAATGACGTTACAAGAAATATGCATTACTTACATACTTGATTGTATACTTTTGTGCAACAAAAAATTGAAAGATACGAGTTTGAGATACTTTTACTGTAGTATTGCAGTATAACTACATTAATGAACACAAGTAGTGATACCAAACTTCTACAGAAATGTTATACATTAATAAACAACATACCGGTAGTGTTGCTTTACAGTTATGAACTCAGCCATGCTCAGAAGTTTCCCTCTGAATTAATTGGTATCGGGAATAAACTTTCCCAGGGAATTTTGTTGTCATTTCATACGAATTTTTTTTTTTTTGAGGGAAATTTATTCCGTGGGAGATTGACGGTTACAAGAAAAAATTTTAGGGAATTAAATATACGTTAGCAAGCGAAATTCCTGGGCGGTTCCCGATAGGTCAGGCCTACCAAATAAAATCTCAGTGAGCTTGCAATGTCAGATTCACAGCCTGGGGTTCAATTCCGCAAGCGTGAGTTTTATCTGTGTACACAGAAAGTCATGTACACATGCATATTTGCGATACCGCAAGTGTGCGATCCAGTTTTTTTTTTGGACAGATAGACAAATTTATTCACCCATATTTTGACCGTGAATATTTTTTTTTCACAAAAATTCATTCATGCTTTCGGATTTCAGACTTTGGATCCCGTAATGGGACTAGATTTCTCACTGAATTGTTAAAAACAGATTTTATAATTATAATTAAATGTAGGCATAAATTATTTAAAATAATTTCTGGAAATAATATTACAACTTAGCTACAATATTCAATTGCTAAAGCATGAAACTTATTAGATATAAGAATCATCAATCATGATCATGAGCAATAATAAAACACGGCTAAACTTTCTGTAGAAGTTCAGAAACACCGAATAACATTGGAAATATTTCAAAAATGTAGATCTAAAATTCTAAGACATCATCTTATTTATTTCTGATACAAACCAATGGCACAGAGCTCAAGTTGCACCATCGATCGGTATGCAGAAGCTTGCGAGTTAAAATAAGTAACTCTTCACTTTTGTTTTTTAATAAGATACATTTATATAACGGGTGATTTTTTTGCTACTTGGTTTTTGAAGTTTATATTTTTGACAGATCACACATGACAAATTCCACGAACATTTAACATTTCGATTCAGTATTGTTTGCCATTTCATCATGAATAGACTTACGCCTGAACAACGTTTGCAAATTATTGAAATTTATTATCAAAATTCGTGCTCTGTGAAAAATGTGTTTCGCAAGCTACGTCCGTTTTAGCGACGAGGCTCATTTTTGGCTAAATGGATACGTGAATAAGCAGAATTGCCGTATTTGGAATGAAGAGCAGCCAGAGGCAATTCAGCAGCTACCAATGCATCCCGAAAAATGCACTGTTTGGTGCGGTTTATGGGCAGGCGGCATCATTGGGCCGTACTTCTTCAAGGACGATGAAGGCCGCAGGGTTACGGTCAATGGAGAAAGGTACCGTTCGATGATAACTTGCCGAAAATGCAAGAATTGAACTCGGTCGACATATGGTTCCAACAGGACGGTGCCACATGCCACACTGCACGTGAAACCATGCATTAATTGAGAGGCGAATTTGGTGAACAGTTGATCTCACGTTTTGGCGCAGTCAATTGGCCACCAAGATCATGTGATTTGACCCCGTTAGACTATTTTTTGTGGGGCTATGTTAAGTCTATTGTCTATGGGGACAACCCAAACACGATTGCTGCGTCATTGGTGAGATTCCGGCCGAAATGTGTGAAAAAGTTTGCCAAAATTGGACCTTCAAAATGGACCACCTGAAGAGTACCCGCAGGCAACATTTAAGTGAAATTATTTTTAAAAAGTAAATGGCAGAAATTGATTTATCGATCCAAATAAAAATTTCATTCACTTTTTACAAGTTTCTGTGTTTTTTTGAATTTTCAAAAACCAAGCTCTTAAAAAATCACCGTTTACATTCAGAATAAAGAAAATCAACTACGATATATCGACGAAATGCAAACAAATCTCCCTTTCTAAAGTTCTTAAAAATTGCAGTCACCTTGTGTGATATTGCAAAAAAAAGTAGCAATTTAGTAAAAAAAAAAAAGTACCACTTAGCATTCAAATTTACAAATCCAACATTATTTATTGTTAATCGGTAATTTTCGATTAGTTTTTTTATGCTATTTGCAATCGATAATAATATAAAATTTGTAAATTTTCGATGGAATTGCGATTCGTTGATGGCAATGTTGTTTTATTTCAATCAAGTTATTGATATTGATTGATGATACAGGATTTTAGGATTATATCATCATTTAAGACATTCTTGAAAATTCCGAACAAAAAGTAATAAAAACGTAGATTCTGAGAAACTGGATTCGTTTTTCGTGATTTACATCGCATTTTGCTTGATCCGCTCTGAAAGTATTGTTTCTGTGATGCTCACTATTGTTTATTTTTTTGTTGCTAACACAATTTCGTCGAGGTGCCTATACATTTATCAAAAAAAATTGCTATAATTACGTTAAACGTTCATTATATATGCGTGCACCTATGTATTATAAAATATTGCGTTCGCGTTTAAAATACTATGTAACTTTTAACAAAAGACCTAACGTTTCTAACATGAAGTAATTAAAAAACGTGCATTCCAGCTCAGAGGCTTAACGTTTTTGTGTACCGAACATTTTTTTGTAAGTCCTATCTCTGTTTGTTATCAGAATATATCCTTAGAATTTATGCCAACCTGTCAAAAATTTATCAAAACATTTTTTTCTGTTCCTACTTTTTATAATTATAAATAAAGATTTCTTATCAATTGTTTGGAGTTCTGGTAGGGGGGGGGGGGCGTCATGACCTCCGCTCTGGATCCGCTGTTAGTTTTATTGAACGTGGATGATACTGTCGAAATTTGCCCTCTATAAATAGATCAGGAAAAGAAAGTACATCAATAAGTTTCTCTTTCGAACAAATTGGATTAGTATTTACTTTCAGCATCTGGTATAGAGATGTAGCGGATGCGTTTTTTCTTTTTTCGTAAAGCGGATGTATTGTGTAGTGCTCGAAGTCACTTTTGTTTTCAGATTCAGATGTAATCTGAGTCAGGAGAGTCTCCTTTATCTCTAGAGGGGTTTCTTCAGTTGCAAAATGCAAAGTTTGGATGATGTTACTTAAAAAATTTATTGGAGCGATTGGAAGAATAATGTTACAGTAATGTTCGATTCTATTTTTCAATAATTTTAGTGCATTGTAAACTTTTTTTTAGATCAACTAGGTCCTTCCATATAATTTTGTTCTTTGAAGGAGTGCTTCGAACCAGAATGGTATTTATTTAATGAAATTCCAAATTGGTAATTTTTTTTAGAGTTTCCTCTAAAAGCAAAGGCAAATATTATAATAGAAGTATGAAAATGCTACCGATTCAATAATAGTTTGTAAAATCGAAGAGTAGTTAGTTTTGAAAGATCAGTAAAAATATTCTTTAATTTAAGAAAAGTATATTCACTAAGCAAACACATACTAGAGTCACACGACCAAACCAATCCTTTATGCTTTTCATCATTGTGAACCTCCTGATGTACAGCCTTACCATTTGTATCAATTCTAATGGGGTTCTTGGAAGCGTAAACTTTAAAAGAATAATCGTGAAAGAATAGTTGTTGACTTTCACAGTGTTTTGAACAACCAACCAAAGCAGCAAACGTGTCTTGGATAGTGCAACCAACGTGATGGGGTCATTTTAAGTTTGTCGATTCCCAATACACGCTTATTGTTAAAACGCTCTTGTAATTTATTAAAAGATTTTAAATTCGTCCTTCTGTTATTTAGTACCCACTTAACATTTTGTTCTGCCTCAAGGCGATCATGTATTTGGCCTGATAATTGTCTTATTGTAGGTTCTATGTCTTTTACGTACTCTAAACTTCTTAAATTACGGAAACGAGTTTGGGACTGGCATGCTATGCCATATATTGTGTTACAGCTTGTTGATGAACTTCGGGTGCGTAGCGGTGTATCGCCTCACAGCTTCTTTATTAACTTCAGCGCAACAGCTGGTTGATTCACTTCAGGGTGAGTAGCAATATATCGCGCAACAGCCTCTTGATGGATAACTGGGTGAGTTTTGATATACTGCGAAACAGATATTTTTAGCTTTTCAGAATTATTTTTCTAATATCGTATTGCAGGTTCCCGCAGCTGTTCCTTGCGAGACTTGTTCGATGTAATTGGTCTACCTACTTTATAATATATATTTATAATTTATGTATTTATAATGTACATAAGGATTGCTATGCTCGTTGCAAGACCATGCCTGAAATCTATAATATCAGATCTGACTGAATTTGTTAAGCTTTCAAGAGTTTTGCCGTAGACAGAAAAAGCGATGGAGTGGAACAAAAAAAACTACCATCTGGAGGCATTTCAACAATATTGTGGGAAAAAAAACGAAATCATCAACCAAATATTGACTGTATCCATTATTATAATTTAGGACAAGTTATACGTTATAAAGATAAAAGGATTAATATAGTTATAAATACGAAGAACAAAGCGTACAAATATTTTAGTTGTTGGTAAAAGAGGTCACTTATCTGAAAAAAAAAACGAAAAATTAAATGAAGTCCAAAAATTAATAATTTAAATGCCAGTGGTATAGAAATCTTAATACTGGTTGGTTGAAAAAGTGGTTCTGAGATAAGGAATTTTTGATTTTTTTAATTTATTAATTGAGATGTAGGTATGGAAATTAATGAAATTTGGAAAGTTTGAATTCTATTAGAGATATCCAATTAGATAGGTCATGACAACACCCCCCCCCCCAGAACACCAAACCAATGATAAAAAATCATTTAGCGATTCGTAAGTTAAATTTTTTTTTTACTAAATTGCTCCTTTTTTTGACCATATCACAGAGTGACTGCAATTTTTATGAACTTTAGAAAGGGGGATTTATTTGCATTTCGTCGTTATAGCGTAGCTGATTTCCTTTATTCTGAAATGTATATAATTGTGTCTTATTTAAAAAAAAGTGAAGAATAACTTGAACTCGCAAGCTACATACCGATCGAAGGTGCAACCTGAGCTCTGTGACAAATGTTTGTGTCAGAAATAAATAAGATAATACTTTCAAATTTTAGATTTACATTTTTCAAGTATTTCTAATGTTATTCGGTGTTTCTGAACTGCTACCGAAAGTTAAGCCGTTTTATTATTGCTTATGTTTCTTATATTTAGATCATCTGATCAAATAGGCTTGCATCACGTGAAAAAAAATCTATAAGTCTTTTTAGAGGAATCATATTTTTTAAGTCGAACAATAAATTTGTAACGTCCGCTGAGATTTTTTGTCGAACATTTGCGAGACAAAAATGTCTTAAATTTTCTTTCTTACGCAAACTGGCGCGGCGCTGCACCGGGCGGCGTGAATGTACGAAAGCTTTCAATTAATTTTAAAAAAAGTAAAATTGTTGTTCTTTTTGATTCAATTGAATAAGTTTCATGCTTTAGTAATTAATTATTTTTGCGAAGTTGTAATTTTATTTGCAGAAATTATTTTGAATAATTTATATATAATTATAATTATAAAATATGTGTTTTTTACAATTCAGCGAGAAATCTAGTCCCATTAAGGAATCCAGGGCCGAATTCCACAAGCATGAATGAAAAAATATTTACGATTAAAATATGGGTCAATAAATTTACCTTTCTGTCAAAAAACTGAATCGCACCCTTGTGTTATTGCAAATATGAAGATATGTGTATACGATTTTCTGTGTACAGATAAAACTCACGCTTGCGGAATTGAACCACTAAGCAGTGAATCTGACATTGTATGCGAAATTGAGATTTTATTTTATAAGACTGAGCCTATCGGGAATCGCCCAGGGTATAATCTCGCTTCCTACGGAATTATTTATTCCCTCGAAATTTTTCCTGTGAACGTAAATCTCCCACGGAATAAATTTTGCTCGAAAAAAAAAATAAATCATATGAAATAAATATATGAAAAAATAAATCATATTCCTGATACCAATAAATTCAGAGAGAAACTTCTGAGCATCATTCACGTTCCCAAGATTCGAATTGGAAAAAAATTTATTTACTATTACTCCCAATAAAATGATACCGACATACCGAGTTATGCTCATCTCTGTCATGACAGACTGGAAAGATCGTCTTTCTTCAGATGTACTGGCAATATTTCAGCTAGGAGCATTTTTGGCAAAAAAATTACTTGCACAGAAGCTGACATGACAGCCAACTTTTCAAGATATAAATATATATATAAATATATATGTATATATCTGTATAGATATCTATAGATAAAAAAATGGAAAAAAGGAAATTGAAGAAAGATGTAGTATACCAGAGCCTCTCGCATCAGAAATGTTAACGTTTGTTAAGCACATTTATACCCAAACAATTCTCCATGCTTAGGCGCGTTAAAATTTTGTTGCGGCAAATATGAGAGAAGTTCGCCTCACCGGTATTACATGATGAACGTTCATCGCAATATCGCACTCGATCTTGATGAAATTGTAACAAGATTTGCTGAGAAAATAAACAAAGAAGACTAAACGTAATAATATAAATTTCTTAAGGAAGTGTACATTCTGTACATAATATTTTTTGTATTAAAATCTTTGTGAATTTATTTTGTGTATGAGTATTGTACTCACTCTTTTTTACCAACTACTGCCAATAATGTTGATATGATAGAGGTAGCTGTATCTAATAAAATATTTTTTTCGGTATTCTGTCTTCGATCAACTTGACCCCCCCCCCTCGCCAAATTAAATATCCGCCCCTGAATGTACCTGTCTTCATTATACCAAATCATAATGTTTATCTCTTTTTCCTAGAGAATGTTTAAGGAAGTACAGTAGAATCTCGGAAAAACATGAACGGTTCTATAAGATGAACAGTTCGGAAAGATGAACATTTTCTTTCACTAAAAATGGTCGGGTTAAAATTTGCGTGCTTGAAATCGATAATATAAACGCTCTATTTCCTATTTTATTTTTTTCTATTTCTTTCTCTTCATTTCGTCTTGATATATTTATTTTTAATTTTTAATGTTTGGCTTATTGTTATTCTTATCTAACTAAAATTGTATGCTTAGGAAGATGAACAATTCGAAAAGATGAACAGGGTTTTTTATATTTGTCCATATTTCTGAGATTATTACTTTTACGTTCCTACATATACCTATACATTTATAAACTTATAAACAAGTACCTACATATAAGCAAATAGGTAGTTTGTTTAATACTTTTTTTCATGCACGATACATCAGCTTTGACATTTACATTCAAAAGTTAATTAAAATAAATGATTCACTGAAAAATTAAGTTTGTTGATATGCAGTATTTCTTATTTTCGAATAATAGATAGATGCAAATACCTATCCATACATAAGTTAAGTAGGTAGGTAGGTACCAACTTATATTTTGATTTTGCATTGAAAAAAAAAAACAGTAAACAATTTTTTATAGGTACCTACACACATATGTATACCTATCTACCTTTATGTAGAAAAGAAGGCGTTCAGTAGGAATATTTTTTTTATAAATAATTATTATTTACAGAATTTTGGATTTATAGAATAATGGAATTAATTAATTTTGTTCATATCGAATTTTGAATTACATATTGGTATCTACATAATATAACTATCTAATAAGAAACGTGTTCTCATAGGAATAAATTCAAATTTTAAGCAAATATGCACAACAAAATAGAATCCTAATATAGGTACCTAATATACATGTACATATACCTACTATGTATAGTGCACATAATTTAAATTAAGATTTTTAACGATTTAATAAAATTATTGAGTAAAAACACTCGAATAGAAAAATTCTTATTTTTAAAATAAATAAGTACATACCTATGAAATTGTTAAGAACGTCATATGGAATTCATTAATTTTGTATCTACGCTTTAAGTTTTATGAGAAAAAAATTATACATAGGTACCTACTATTTGAGGTGATCTTCGTAGGCATATACATACTTAGGTTTAGCTGATGTAAATTTATATTTTATTCTATTTCCGAACATCTACGTCTAATATTCCAGTTAAGCGGATTTCAGATAAGTCAAGTAAAACATATAATGTCAATTAAACGGGTCTCGGATACCTAACTGAACAAATATTTCACTAAAACAGACTTCTTGTTACGAAACAATTTTTACTATTTTTATCGAACTTAAGCAGGTGAAAACAGGCTGTATTAATTCCCTTACGGTTATATAAAACCTAGCATTTAAGTACATAATATATCATATAAATGGAAGTGGTGGGGGTGAACGTATAAAAACTTAATCAATTTAGCACCCGTTTAATTTTTACTTGCGTTTTGCCTTTGGAAAAAAATCTAACTAGAGATCTTAATCAATTTTTTTTTCACACTATCAGAATTGGCCGAAGAGAGCTTATAGCAAGATCCGTCTTCCGACCAATGGTTTGCCAACGCAGAAAACTGTGCTATACCACCGGCTCATCATTTAGTGCAGTGTTAGTTGTTAGTAGGTAAACTCCATTACAAATAACACTTACACAAGTACAAAATGAAAATATAAACAAATAATATTACGTGAAAAACAAAACATGAACATAATATGAACCAAAAACATTTAGGAGCGTGGAGTACTGGTTTTGAGTATATTTTTTAATTTAATTTTACTGATATTGAAATCAAAAATGTTTGAATTCCAATTTAAAAGTCTACCCATACGTGTCATGGGCTCATGCATTCCATATTTGGTCATATGTGTTGGGACTTTAATCAAGTCGAGGCCACAAGATTATAACCTCCTCCCCGATACTTAAAAGAAACTGAACCTAGTAGGTCTGGTGCATCTGTGACGCCAGTTATTATTTGGTGGAAGAATACTAAATCGTTGTTAGTTCTTCTCTGTTTGCATTTGAAGAATAGATAAACGTTGGTCATAATGGAGGGCATTAGAAGGATCACTCCACTGAAGCCCTTTCAATGCGAAATGAGTAAAGTTTCTTTGAAAAGACTCTAATCTCTCAATATGAATAACGTAAAAAGGAGTCCAAACCTGCGATGCGTACTCAAGATAGGGACGAACCAAGCAGTTGTATAAATTTGACATAGAGAACACCAACAAAGTGGGTACAGTAATTACGTCTATCTCTCTGTCTCTTTGCCTGTACAACGATCTTAAGGCTCCACTGCTGATGCTATTATCTTCAAACTTGGTATTTAAGCGTCTTAGGTGATTGCCTGAAATATATTTTTGAATCGATTTTTAGTCCAGACCACTTACCAATTGTAGTAACATTCCAATACTGTATAATGGAGAAAGAGAAGGTTCGAACTATAAACCCAAACTTGTATGGAAAGATGCAAAAGCAGACCAATATAGAACACTTTTGGATTTAAACATGCAGATGGAAGATGAACTGAATATGGTCAAACTGGAACGGTTAATAAAAGCTTCGTGTACTACAAGTAATATTGTATTGAAACAAAGTACATTGATCAGGAGTGTAGGAGAGGGAGACATGCTTGTTTTTCAGAGCTTAAGATGTTTCGGAAATTAAGTGATATGCTTCTTAAAAATAGCTATATTCAAGCCAATTATGCATACAAGTCCTTAAGTAAAACAAAAAAGGAACAATACTGTGATAAGGAGGCCAAGAAAATTGCTCGATGTGAGAATGCTGTCGATTTTTGGAAACTGGCGTGGAAAATAAATGGCAAAAAATATACTATAAGTACGAATCATACCCCAAACCTTCTGGAGAAACATTTTGATAACTTGCTCAACTCTCCCGTTGGATAAGTGACCCCTTTATATGCTGCGCCAAGATTCGAAAATACAGTATTAGACAGTTAATGCCATATCCATCATAGAGGTTGGAACACCTGTCAAAAGTCTGAAAGATGGGAAAGCTGCAGAGTCGGACAGAATACCGGTAGAATTCTACAAACATGGAACTATTGATTTAATCATTAGCTTAACAGGGTTATTTAATGGAGTTTTGGAGAGTGGCGTGGTTCCAGAAAAGCGAGGCTTTAATTTACCCGATTCATAAAAAGGGCTCGCGCAATGATCTCAAAAACTACCGCGGCATATCGTTCTCAGCAGCTCGTATAAAATATTTACGGCAGTCTTTCAAAAGAGACTCATGTTATGGGTTAAACAGAATAAATTGCTTAAGGAGTTTCAAGCGGGCTTTCGCAGAGGCTATTCAACGATCGATCATATTTTTGTACTGAGAAGTATAGTGGAGAACTTTCAAATGCGGAACAAAAAGTTTTATGCCATGTTCCATCGAAAACCTTTATAAGGCTAAAAAGGCAGCAGTGTGGAATGGCGAAGAGCAGTCGAATTGGTTTCATATTAGTTCGGGAGTACGACAGGGATGTAGACTTAGCAAAACTCTTTGCACTTTTCATAGAAGACAAATGGACATTCTTCCAGGAGGTATTGAATATGCTAGTATTCTGATTAAGGCCCTGCTCTTTGCGGATGATATAGTCATGCTTACCAGCTCTCACCCGAATCATTTCAACTGATGATAAATAGATTAAACGAGTACTGCAAATTATGGAACCTTAATGTAAATCTGGACAAGCCAAAAATCCTTATATTTAAGAATGGTGAAGAACGGTATGCAAGCAACGAAAAGTGGTCATTTGAGAAAGTATTGAAATTGTTAAGCAGTATAGGTATCTTGGTGTATATTTTACCAATAATCTGAATATGGAAACACATCTCAAGAAAAAACTCACGAAAGCTAAAACAGCTATAAACGTGACCTGAAAGACATGTTTTATGAACAAAAATATAGCTCATAGTTGCAAATTTAAAGTGTTTGAGCAGTTGCTGAGTCCATCTTATTTTACGCCGCACAAACATTGGGTCACAGAAGCTTTGATACCGTAGAAAAACTGCTCCGATTTTTTATTAAAAGATTGCTTAGATTGCCACAAACTGCACCAAACTACCTAATTATGTTTACCCCCTTTGTTCATCAAAACGTTAAAACTGCAGATAAATTTTATTTACGTTTTGAGTATAGGTTTAACGAGTGGACGTTTAACGAAAAAAGCTGTACTTCAAGCAATAAACAGTCCGACTAGTTGGTACGGTGAGTGGTTGGAACTATGAAATAGCTGTGGATTAAATATTAATCTAGAGCATCCTGAACTGAATAATCCAAAGGAAATATTATACAAATTTGTGGCAAAAATAGATGAGCAGTATAGAAGTGAATTTGAAGCAGAAGCAGCCAACTCACTACTTCGGGATGAGAACAAGTTTGAAGAAATATCTATGGTGACAAAACTGCGAGGAAAGCTCCTTAGCTTTAATTTTAACCCACACAGAAATGATCTTACAATACTGAAATTTGCAACATGAAAGAGAGAGAAGACATATTTCATTTTCTACGAAAATGTCCAGTGCTACGGGAGACAAGGCGACATGTATTCGGAAGTGACGTCCAATCAGAAGAAATTGTATTAAACTTATTAAATGAAGCTGATATATCAAGTTTGTTCAGGTTTTGTAAGATTTCGTTGGCTTACAGAGAACAAATATTAAACGAAACTTTTTAAATAACCACATGCATTGTTATCTTCAATTGGGACAAAAATTGTTCACTCTATATTATTTATATTTTTTTAATGTCAATGTAAAACCTATCTATGTAAAAAAAGCTTTTAGTGTAAAAAATTATTGTCAATCACGCAGACGGCACAGCCATGCATTATGAGTTTTGTGAATAGAAAATTGTATTGTATTGTATCTAAGATGAAACTTAATAAAACTTATCTTACTAGTCCCAAAACTAACGGTACCTGCCATATCATCTCTTATAATTATCTGGAAAACGGCTCTAACAATTTCGATACCTAAGCAAATAAAATGTATCACACGAACTTGTTCTTGTAGCTAACAACTTAGTACAATGTAGTTAACCATTGAGGTGTAGTTAGTTAGGTGTAGTTATCCTATGCAGGCTTAAAGCCTATGTAGATAAGATTACCTTGTCTCTTATTATAATGAATTGTCGAATGGATGGTTCAAGGAATAGTTACATAGGTACCTACATATGTACATATAAATGTATGAGGGCCTACATTGTATTTAGTATTAAGTGACGTACGCCAAAATTCGTAAAAATTGAATAATAATAAGGTAGAAATAAATGGATAATACACATAATTAAATGTTTTTATATTGCTTAGTCCTTATAGTTTGGGGGAAAACAAAGATGCAATTTAAATTCACGGATAAATAAGAATATATCGAAAAAAAATTTCAAAAATCGTTGGAGCGGTTTTTTAGTAAATTAATTTTGTATGTATAAAATTTTGAAAACATTTTTAGAAAAAAAAATTGAAACGCCATTTTGAAGATATTATTAATATGCATATAAAATTCAAATTTCAAAAAAAAACTGTGACTGGTTTTTGAAAAATCGATTTTTCAAAAAAAAAGTTTTAATTATTATTTAAAAATCGAAAAACGTTTTTTCTTTTTAATTTTCGTATGCAGTTTTATTAACAATTTTAGGGAGCATTTAAAAAAAAATATTTTAATCGGTTCATTCAATATTGAGAAAATCGAAAATATGAAAAGTGGTTCTATAGGAAGTACCGTTAAAAAGTACGCAAAAAAAATATTTTTATACTTGAAAGTGAACTGTACTAATTTAAGGACACACCGTTTTTCTTATAAAAATTCTTGGAACCGGTTTCGAGAAATACATTTTTTTCTTAACGGTTAAATGTTAAAACATTTGTATGGGAGGTACCATTGTTTTTTATTTACAAAAAATAGTTTTTTTTAACTATTCAAGATAATGTCAAAAAACCACGAAATACGAAGTTTTAAAAAAATCTATTGAGTCGTTTTCGAAATTTTGAGTTTTCAAAAAAACATTAATTTACCAAAAAAAAAATGTTTGAAAAACGTTGGTATACAATAGTGTTTAAGCTTTCTAGGAGCTTCTGCGTAAAACAATTCAAAAAAATCAAATTAACCGTTTCCGAGAAAATCGAAAACCAAAAAAATGGTTGTACTAGAGGTACCAAAAATAACATTTTTTTTCCAAAAAAAAAATTATCAAAAGGTACCCTTTCCCTTTATTAATGAACTTGTTTTTTAAATAAAAATCGTTGGAGAGTTTTTGAAAAAAATAAGAATTTTGTTTTTGACGTGTATCGCTACAAGGGTATGGAAGTGGATTGGTTCTAACTCAAGGATCTGCGACAGCGAAAATAGAAGTTGACGGTGTTGAACCTGAAGTGAATATGTTAATTGTTAACAATGAAATCCAAGAGGTCCCAATTCTAATCAGAAGACATTTTACAGAAATTACAGAAACATTTGTGTCCTTAAAACTCACCATTCATTGAAATTTTTTTAAGAAGAACTAGGATCCCCGACTTTAAAATCAGAAACCCGAAACTCTGAAAAAACTAAAATTGGTATCACGAGAGAGAACAGTGATACCAGACTTTTGGTAAACGACCTTGATATGATGGCATTTTTTATGACTTCCAGCCCAGTTATCAATCTCATCGTATACATATAATGTGTTTACTACATAATCCGTAGAGTTCCCGTTTCTAACTCTTTTCTAACAAAAAATATGATTTTTTTTAATATTTAGGGGCCTTTCCAGGACAGTTATCGATCTCAGCATATACATATAATGTGGTTAATATATTACCCGTGGAGTTTCCGTTTCTAACGCTTTTCTAACAAAAGAATATGATTTTTTTTCACAATTAAGGGGTCTTTTTCATGACTTTTGCTAAACGACTTTGAGATGCTGGCATTTTTTTACAAGTTCCAGCCCAATTATCAATCTCAGCATTTAGATATAATGAGTTTACTATATAATCCGCGGAGTTCCCGTTTCGAATGCTTTTCTAACAAAAAATATATTTGTCTTTACTATTTAGGGCGTTTTTCATGACTTTTGGTAAACGACCTTGAGATGCTGGAATTTGTTTACAAGTTCCAGTCCAGTTATCGATCTCGTCATATACATATAATGTGGTTCCTATATAAACCGCGGCGTTCCCGTTTCTAACGCTTTTCAATGACTTTTGGTAAACGACCTTGAGATGCTGACGTCCTGAACAAACACAGATGTATATGTCGCGGTGCCGTAATAATTCGGAGGCAATTCTAACGATCGAAGCAACTGGTGGATTTGCAAAGCGGAGTGATTCTACAGACATACATATTTTTTTAAAGCAATGTGGTTATAGATTTTGGTTGGGCATTATTGATTGCAGTAGCTGAAATCTTCGGAAAATGTAGTAATTTGAATGAGTATTTAGAAAAATGATACAATGCTTTAAAGTGCCCTTCAAAGCATTCTGCATTTCCTTCAACCTTTATGCGGTTAGACATTTGTCACTTCTCAAAAATGGTGTCCCGGTGGTCTTGCCTCAAAACGAAGGAAAAGACTTTGGTTAGACGGTTTTACAAACGATGCTTAGGGAAAGCCACGCTAATGTCTGACCATGACGAGCTGTCATATTTTATAGAGTCAGTGCTTGTGGTCGCTCTCAATAAATTTATGATCAATCGTCAAGGTGATATAACTGTGCCATGTGTAGAACGCTTTAAGCTCCTAAACAATAAACTTGAGAGGTGATAAATCAATTGAAACTATAAATGAATGTGAGAATGAAGAAATAAAATATGAAGAAGACGAAGAATATCCAGCATTCCAACGGGTAGAAACGGGGTGGAGGATTTGGGCAAACGAAATTTTTGATAATGCTCAAAGCACAGCA
This sequence comes from Philhelius pedissequus, assembly GCA_910595825.1. Classification (NCBI taxonomy): domain Eukaryota; kingdom Metazoa; phylum Arthropoda; class Insecta; order Diptera; family Syrphidae; genus Philhelius; species Philhelius pedissequus. The sequence continues at coordinate 249,658,798 of OU343160.1, read as the reverse complement.
TTTAACTACTCCGAAGGGGAAATGATCAATGGATATACAAATGTTGAATTTGCAAACCAATTGAAAAGACAGGTACTTCCATATGTTCCCCTTTAGAAAAATATTATGGTTCCAGTTTTTCGCATAGGTTCCTCAATAGCAACATTTGCGGCTGTCTAGTCTGAATTTCGCGACCTTAAGCACAGATATTTTAAAAATGAATTGCCGATGCGAATTGACAGGTTCGTATTTCATCATGACGCTATACTAAGTCAAATGTTGAAGTGAAAAGTCGATTTCGCCTGAAAACGCTGACAAAGATGCCAAAATCGGAGCAAGAACACCTTTATATGTTACATCTACTCAAAAGCTTGGAGATTTGGCTATAGAGCAAGTTTTAATACAAACCAATGAAAATAGGCTATTGGCAAAAAGACGGGTGGAATATTGAAGAAGAATGGCGTGTGCTCAATCCTAATGAAAATCCTCCAAATAGGAATGATCATAAAAAACCCCGCCTAACATACTACGATGACTGTCTTGAATGGGATTTTATTAAAGATTCAAAAATTGGAAACATTCCAGTACTATTAAATGTAAGATTGTCAAAACCAGTCCGTTTTAGACAACTTCCGTTTCAATATTGCTGGAACGCCTTTGATTCTATTTTTCAAGTAATTTTAAGTGGTATTGTTATGAACAAAGTTTAATTTGCAAACAAACGTAATTAGCGTGTCCGCTCAGTGCCCAATAACAACACCTGCTATTACCGTTTGTGCGACCAAATCCACTTCAAAAGAAATTTTTGTTGAAAGAGCAAATATTTAGCTGTCAGTCTTTTTTCTTAAAGACTATATTAGTGATTAAAAAAAAACAAATTTAAAAGCCTTAATTCTAGATGCATTTGGCGCAATAAAAAAAAAGAAGCCAGATCTCAACACGTCCACGTCGTTGGCTTTGGGTAACGCAAAGTTTGCAGTAAACACATTACATATATATAATGCTGATATCGATAAAGGTAGGCACAAACGAAGAACATGCTCGACGAGCATGCTCGGTTGCATTACCCGATACATAGCCAAAACATTTGCCGAACATTAATTTTTTGCTAATTCTTCAGAGCCTTAACATGTGCGATTTGTCACGATTTATTTTTCCCAACCTTAATAGATAATTTTTGTTGACAACTCTTATGACTTTCATTATGGAGCTAATGTAATGAGCTTTTATTAGATTATTCAGTTTATAAAAAGGATCAGTCATAAATGAAGTGTCAATTATGAGGTGTGACCCAAACTCTGTTATAATTTTTGTTGACAACTCGTATGACTTTCGTTATGGAGCTAATGTAATGAGCTTTTATTAAATTATTCAGTTCATAAAAAGTATCAGTCATTAATGAAGTGTCAATTATGATGCGTGACCCAAACTCGGTTACTGTGTTCGTCTTAGATTTGCAACCAAAACAAGTTCTCTCTATTGTAAGGCAATCATCAAATGCTTCTTGCATTTGATGAAATCCGTTTGTCATTAAAATCTCCATGTTAACATCCAATAGAGGGTAAGTATTACCGATTTCGTGCCCACAGGACCACTTAACACGATTGGAATAACTTGGATACATTTGGAAAAGAGATTGCGCCAAATGAGCAACATTGCACCTAGCATTAAGGCTTTAAAATTTGTTTTTTAAATCCCTAACATTTTCTTTAAGAAAAAAGAGTGATAGCAAAAAATTTGCTCTTTCAATACAAATTACTTTGAAGAGGTTTTGGTCACACCAACTTGAACAGCAAGTTTTTTTCTTGGGCATAGACTAACTAATGACGATTGTTTATCAAACAAAGTAAATTTTGTTCACAATTATTCCACTTAAAATTACCAGAAAAATTGAATCAAATGCACACGTTTCAGCAATATTGTAATGGAAGTTGTCTAAACGGACTGATTTTGGCAAACTTCCATTTAATAGTGCTGGAATGTTGCCAATTTTTGAATCTTTAATAGAATCCCATTTATTACAGTCATCGTAGCATGTTAGGCGGTTTTTGTTTTATTTTTTGGCTCATTCCCATCTGCAGGATTTTTATTAGGATTGAGCCCTCGCCATTCTTCTTCAACATTCCACGCTCACGCGTCATTTGCCAATAGCCTATTTGCATTGGTTTTCTACCCGTTGAAATTCTGGATATTCTTCCTCTTCTTCATATTTTATTTCTTCATTTTCACATTCATTTATAGTTTCAAATGATTTATCACATCTAATTTTATTGTTTAGGAATTTAAGGCGTTGCACACATGACACAGTTATATCACAATGCTGATTGTTCATAAATTTACTAAGAGCGACTACAGGCACTGACTCAATAAAATATGACAGCTCGTAGAGGTCAGACGACAGGGTGGCTTTCCCTAAGCATCGTTTGTAAAACCGTCTAACCGAAGTCTTTTCCTTTCTTTTGAGACAAGACCTTCGTAACACCATTTTTGAGAAATGACAAATGTCTAACCGCATAAAGTTTGAAGGAAGTGCAGAAAGCTTTGAAGGACACTTTAAAGCATTGTAGCATTTTTCTAAATACTCATTCAAATTACTACATTATCCGATGATTTCAGCTATTGCAATCAATAAATAATGCCCAACCAAAATCTGTTACCACAATAGGAGGTATAGGAGCATTCACTGCAATTATCAGTCTCAAAAAATGATAGACCATCAAAGCTCTTTGGTCAGCTGAAATCATCTGGAAGACAGGAATGCTTCCTTCTTTTGTCACCAAAACACATTGGTATAAAAAAATATGTGGGTCTCTAGAATCACCCCGCCTTGCAAATCCACCAGTTGCATCGATCGTGAGAATTGCCACCGAATTATTACGGCAGCGGAACACATACATTTATACTTGTTTAGGACGCCAATAAACAACATTAAACCCGAACAAAGCTAGGTGGTGAATGCAGCCAAAATATTTTCCATGATCAGCTGATTTGAGCAAATTTAAGGCCGGGTTTACAAAAGAAATACCGTATATGTCTAAAAGACGCTGCTGCTTTGCTTTGCGGACAACCTCATTTGTTGGTAGCATTGGTGGATTCTTACCACCAAATGATTTTATCCGCAGAGCCTTTTTTCGTCTCCAAAAAAACAGCATCCCTTCGACCATCAATGAGATAGTCCGCAACTTTTTGCCGACGTCGTAATTGTCTTCTTTTCAACCCCGAGTGCTTGCTTAGGTTCAGGTCAATTATGTCGCACTCGACAACCACGTCCGTGTCCATAGATATGGTAGTTTTAAAATGTTGCTGCTTATTTTGCCGTTGCATTCAATATAAAATGCATGAAAAGAAAGAATATATTGTGCATTTGGAAACTGAGCTCCTATCTGAAATCTGATGCATCTTGAATTAAGTTCTTCAATACTAAAAGCTTGTAAAATAATAGTTTTAAAACCATTACGGTTAATATTGACAATTGTGTAGACATGCTTGGTGTTATTAATGAGCTCTTTTCTAACATCAATCTAGAAATTGTTTTGAACACTTCATTAAAAGGGGGAAGAACTTTTCCTTCTCCGGTAACGGTGCATAATTGAGCGTCACACAATAAATCTTGTAAGACAATTTTATCGTAAATATTTTTTGTTCATTTTTAGTTATTTTGGTAGGTATGTCCACACATAAAATTTAAAAAAAATATTTTTTAAAAAGATCGCAAACCTATCAAGGTGTATCAAACACTTCCAACCTGGCCAAAGTCAACCAGAGAAATGGAATAAAAATGAATAAAAGAATAACAACACAACACAAGTAGGATACACAGTGTCATTTCTTAAATGACATTCCAAGACTGTCATTTCTGAACGTTTCATTTGATGCTACACATTATCATTTACACATTCCCATTTATTTCCTACACACTATCATTTCATTCCATCATTCCAGCCATACCCGCGAAAATTTTTGATCTTCATTATTTATTCATCATTTATCATTTACATCTACACACTATCATTTTTTTCATCATTGCATTTCAGCTGGATGTGAAAAACTGACAGTGTGTAGCCCACTTTAGTATAAAAAAAGCTACCAGTCACAGACAGATGAGTAATTAGGTCTATTCTTTCACATCTGTTATTCTGCTATGAATTGTCCGTTATGATGCATAACAGATCTTCACCATAAAAGATATTTTATAATTTTTATTCAGGAGTTCGATCTTTTATAAAAGTCTGTTATGTAACTTCGAAAAAGAAACATTTATACGAACAGACCTAAAATCTGCTATCAAATTATCAGCTGTAGTAGGTAAATAAAAACTCTCGGCAGTAGGCACTGACTGTTTTGTTTCACGTAGATAAATAATATTTAATCCTTGCAATTTGTCCATAACAGTTCCTGAATGTATTATATCCAATATAAAAACTTGTGTAAAACGAACTCCGGCAAGATAAGCGACACTTTCTTTTACGTTTCATCCATCAAATTTGTTCTGTGCTTTCGTGTATTCAAATAATTAGTTTGAAATTATTTACATGATTGTGCTTGTTATTATGTATTTTAATAATATTTTGTTATATTTGTCCTTTTACGAACAATTCATTAACAAAATAAATGTTTGTACTTCATATATTGAAATCTTTTATGATAAAATTAACAAAAATAGGTCTTTTATTCTTTTATGATTCATAAAAGATTCCATAACAGATTGTGGCAGTTCGTAAAAGACTTGATGAGAATTTCGAAGTTTTGACAGCTCATTAGCAGATTTCTTAACAGATTCCATAGCAGATTTAGCATGCAGAATACCAAAATTATAATTCATAAAAGATTTTTTGACAGCTTAAGCTTTTGTATGAAAATTCATAACAGAATAGCAGAATAACAGAATAAAATATCTCGCCGAATAGACCCAAATATCATTTCTCTATACTTATGCTTGTACTTCAAGTAACAGATGAGCAATACCAAGAACAAGATGGGAATCTGTTGACTTTGTATATTTAACTTTTTATATGTGAAATTGAACAACAACAAAAATTTACTAGGGTTACGGTGGAATGTTCAAAAAGTGTATAAACGGAATGAACTACTTTTTTTAGTGTTAAACTCACTTTAAAAGTATCATTTCCATTTAGAATTGTATGAAAGACAAAAAAAATTAGTAACAGTACCTAATATTAATTTAACGAAAACGCATATCAAATATGCGATTAGCAATTGCTTAAAATGACAAAATACAAATTATATTTATGAAGAAAGAAAAAAAATTGTTTATCTAACATTTAAAAATTTAGTTTAACGGCTCTCCTTTAATGCATTAAGCTTAGATTTTTTTCGAAGGCTCTTTAAATAAATACTAAATACTGAACAAAATCGATGTTATTTTACCAAAATTGTATTTATATCATGCGCATTAGCAACAATTAACATTTTCTATAACGACAAATCCTAATTTTCCATTTTCTTGTATTTTGATTGTGATTTCCTCATAGCTACAGCACTCACACATTTACAAGAAAAATTGATTATTTAGAATTCCATCCAACAAAGAAAATAATTTGGAAGAAATCAATCTCAAATGGTCCAAATGAATTGAGATTAAGCACCCATTTTTTGTCTTTCTGTTTAATCATTGTATATGAAACCTGGTGCCTGTCAAAACTTACCTAAGAAAAATGGAATAATATCATTGTATATAGATATTAATAGTACTATCATGACGACGAAATTCATCCAGCCTGCAATACCATAATGCCCACTACTCATCATGTGTTCCACTACCAAATCGGAGGTTAGGTAGTGTTGGTGTGGAAAGAAAAGCCAATATGAAAAAGAATAGCGTGATAATGGATTGATGAGAGAACTATATACAAAATTTATTATAAGTTTTTTTTTTATGAGGACTTTTTGTTGAGTAGGAGCTGGTTGTGTGTATGTGTTTTTTATTCTACGGGCAGATAGAATGAAAATTGTTTGATAGCTGTAGGGAATATTTAAATATTCAGGTATACCCTTGTGTGTACCGGTCACTACTCAATAAAATAAAGTTTTTTACCAAGAGCACAAACATGATAATAATTTAACAGTTAAAATTTGAGATTTCTGTTAATCGTCGTGCAAAAAAAAATTGTTCTTGTGACAAAATTTTTGTTTATTTTATATTAATATTTTTTTGGAAAAAAAATTGTTCTCGAACTTCCGCTTCAGGAATCATGATGGTTCCAAAGTAAAGCCTCCGGATTTCCTTTAGAACTGGACACCTGCCGATGAAATGGATAACATCTTCCCTCTCCGATAAGTTACAAATACTGGAGTAAATTGGTAAGTCAAGTCAGGTCGGTGCGGTATATAATTGAGACGAATAAGGTCTCCTCTCATTATGAACATTGCTGAAATTATTTCCTTACTGTTGTTCATGTTGAAATAGTTCCTTTCGGGGGTGGCCGTTTCGCGATAGTTGTGTGTTCGCCTGTCAACCTAATGATCACAGCTTCGATCGCGGCCGTAGTCTAGTCTTCTTATTTTTCCATTAAAAACCAATTCTAAAAATAAATGTCATATAATGAGTTGCTGGTTTACTCATTACATTCTGTTTAGACATAGAACTAACAACATGTGATTGAGTAAAACTAGTATACCGATAAAATATGACAAAGAATACAAAAATTAATGCGAATTATAAGTGACATCGAAAAATAAGACACGGAAATTTCTCCGCATTAGTTGAGCCGCCATCCCTGGAGATAAAATCCGAGACAACAACCACCTACAGTCTCCGAATATCGCGCCACACATCTTTTCTATCATTCTTTCTCTTCCTTAACCTTACCCTCACGCCCGCGCAGAGTTAAAACATTTAAAGGGTATTCATAATCCCTTGAGCGCGTGTAGATTATATAAAAAAAAAAGAAAAATGATTTAGAATGCTGTATGTTGCTCTATGTACTGAAGAAGTAGCTAGACTTATACAGTCAGCTCTGTACTGTTCATCTACTTTTGAAATAAGATTGTTTATAGAATCTTTAGCGTAACTTCCGTTTCCATTTTCCAAATTTAATTCAATTCCACAGTATGCAGCACGTTCATACAGTTTTTTATATCATAGGATTTTTCTTCCTATTGTCTTTTTGGCGATTATTTTTGGAAGTCTATCACCTGGCAAGTTTAAGATTTTCGAAACATAGTCCGTGTGCAGTTTCAAGGTTTTTATATAGAGTGGTGATAAGCATGTTCCTATATTTATCATAAAACTGGTCGTGGTGCTTGGCAGATTAAAACATTTTTCAATATAATATCTCAGTAATTTCTCTACTATTTCATACTGACAGTACCCCCAAGATTGTGCTGCGTACAACATTACAGATTCCGATACTGCTAGGAAAACTTTATGTTTTACACTATGGTCCACCAGTTGATTTGAGAAACATCTTTTCCAGGTTGCTGATATTGCACTTTTTGCTTTCACTAACCTTTGTTTTATATTTGTTACTCCAAGATACCTGTACGTTTTAACAACTTCAATGGGTTGCCTATTGAGATACCATTTTTCGTTACTCCAAGTTCTACCGGAACCCTTTTTAAAAACCATTATTTTTGATTTGGCCAGATTAACTGTCAGATTCCATAATTGGCAGTACGAATCAAGTCGGTTAATCATTAGTTGCAATGATTCTGGTGAATATGCAAATAAAACCACATCATCTGCAAATAAAAGGGCCTTTACTAAAACTCCATCTATCTCTATTCCTCCAGGAAGATGTTCCGTAAGGTCATTAATGTACATCGAAAAAAGATACAGACTCAGTGTAAATCCTGGTCTTAGACCCATTGTTGTCTCAAACCATTCCGATACTTCACTTCCGCTCCATACCGCTGCTTGGTTATCCTGGTAGATATTTTCGAGAACCTGTTCACCTATGACTCATTCCCGCATTGTATAATTTATACATTAATGCCCTTATATCGATATTGTCGAAAGTTGCCTTGAAATCCACAAGAAAGGTAAATAATTTTTGTTTTGTTCGACAAAAATTCCTCCGATGTTTTGCAGCACAAAGATATTGTCTACAGTGGAATAACCATTCCGAAATTCAGCTTGGCACTCCTTAATCAGATTGTTTTCAATCCAATTTGACATTCTATAATTTAAAACTTTTGTGAACACCTTATACGATGAATTAAGAAAGGATATTCCGCGATAGTTAGGTGGATAAGCTGAATTGCCTTTTTCATAGATGGGAAAGATAGTCGTTTCAAACATTTTATTAAAAGCCGTTGACAATTTGTCGATAAAGTCGCCCTTAGCATATTTAAAGAATTCTACTGGGATCACATCAGCTCCTGGGGCCTTTCCGTCTTTGAGTTTTTTCAAGACTTCACAAACTTCGACTTGTGTAATCTGTGCATCCAGTATTTCATTTGTATGGAAGGGAGCAGCATAATGAATTAGATGCATATTAGTTAATGGGTTCAATAGCGTTTGAAAATGGGTCATCAGTATTCTAGCATCTAAGTGTATGCGAATTTGGGGTACTTTACCGTTAAATTTATTTATTGAATGTCAAAATTGCTTAGTATCTGTTATAGCATGTTAGTTTTAGAGCTTCATTCTCAAAATCACGAAAGGACTCACAACATCGACGAATTGGACAAAACGTCACCATTGACAGATATAACTTTGAGGTAGTGCGGGACTTTGTCTACCTCGGCTCCGCTATTAACTCTGACAACAACATCTCGTCAGAAATTAAACGAAGAATTACTCTTGCCAACCGCTGTTTCTTCGGGCTAAGAAGGCAATTTAGTATTAAAGCCCTCACTCGAACTACTAAGGAGATCCTATATAAGACCCTGATCATCCCAGTCCTGCTCTACGGCGCTGAAACCTGGACCGTATCAAAAGCGGATGAAGAAATCCTTGGTAGATTCGAGAGGAAAATTCTTCGAAAAATCTTCGGTCCCGTTTGCGTTGACGGGCTATGGAGACGAAGATTCAACCAAGAACTATACGAGCTGTACAGCGACATACCCCTGGTCAAAAAACTCCGCATTGGACGTTTAAGATGGCTAGGACATGTAGAACGAATGGACACCAATACTCCGGCTGGCAGAGTCTTCGATCACCGGCCAGACGTCGGACGCAGTAGAGGAAGACCTCGCCTTAAGTGGCGCGCACAAGTAGAAACCGACCTCAACCAACTTGGAGTGCGCAACTGGAGGCAGTTAGCTAAGGACCGGGCTAATTGGAGAGGCATGTTGGTTGAGGCCCAGGTTCATTCCGGACTGTAGCGCCACTTAAGTAAGTAAGTATTCTCAAAATAGGTTTTCTTTTTCTCTTTGCAGATTAACTTAAAAGCTGTGTTTGCTTTGAATCTCGAGTTCGATTTTTTTACGAATTTATTACTTGCAATATAGTACCTACATAGGTATATAATATCGCTAGTAAAAATATATAAAAAAAATATTCTGCACTACCTAGGTACCTACATACTTTATTTCCAAATAAATCTGTCTGTGGTGCAAAAAATTAAATTATTCCCAATAGATATTATTTGAAAAAAAAACAAAAAGTACCTATGTACATTCATAATTGTAAGTAGGTGGGTATCTGGGTACATATGTACCAGCCTAAGCAAAAAATTATGAAATATCTCAACATCGCTATGCTATTTGTGCATAGAAAAAGTGAAAAGTAGCAACGTTGCTACAATTCAAAATCCTAAAATCCACCAAATACCTAAAATTTGAAAGAAAAATTTAAAATAAATCCTTTAATAACCTATACATGCATGTATGCCCATATACATTCTTACTTCAAAATCATGTATACGGCAATAGACTTTATATAATTTATTTATACCCGCCATATTTTGAAGGTTGCCATGACAAAAGCAGCTTGCTCGGTTTTCTCTCTTACCCTCTATATTGTTGTCAGAACTAGTAAAACTCGAACGTCTCGCTTCTTTTTTTGCCTTTCTCCCTCTACGCTTTTTCGTCCACAGCAAAAACTCAAATTCAAGAAAAGCGCAATTAGCGGCCCCTAACGATCTAACTACTAGCTTAAAAATTCTGTCTCATAGTAGTACTATAGGTTTCATATACAAAGATTCGATACAAAATTGCCTTTTTTTTCCTCTCGCTCGAACTCTCATGAGTTAGCATACATCATTCCTGTTCTGCCATTTTTACCATTTCTTTGGATTATATCCATATTCTCTTGTCTCCCAACTCTCCAATTTTATTAAAGAGCTACCCGATCTTGCCAGACACTAGATGCCGCCACAATCGTACCTATTCATGAGAGTACTATAGGAATATTTTATACAAGGAGACTATATATGAGCTGTCAAATATTTCTAAGTCTAAGATACCACTCCATAGCCAGGTTTCCACCATAATAATTATGTTATACTTTTGTTCGAATTCCACTGGGGTTGTGATAGTAGATCTTCAAAGAGTAAGCATTTGCGACATTAGCTGGAGAGATTTGACTTATTGGGTTGTCCTTAAATTCTCCATCACTTTTACGTTTTTTGGAATGAAATCGAATTTCCGAATCTTAATTCCAACTCGCCAAAATGATGAACTAAACACAGACTTTACATAATCAACAGGAATTCCAATTTTAAATGATATAAATTTAAGATTTGATTCATTTCCTTTTTTTAGTAGTTTTGAGCATTTAAAAGCTGATGCAGTTACATTCAAGTTGTGCGATACGTATTGAATTAGGGATTCTGTTGACGTCGACGGTGTAAGTTTTGACAAGTAAAACCATTTTAAATGGTTATAGACTCCTAGTTCGGTATTAAGTAAGCTTGAACCAGAAATAATGTTTTTCGGATATTATATGTATTATCAAATAGGCACCCAGTGGATGGATTTGTCCGTAAATTAGAACTACCAGGAGGGACAGCATTTAAACGACAGCAGGCATCACAATATCTGCGGGACCATCTTTATTAACAACAACAGCATGTACCTCAGCATCAGAAACAAAAAGGCAGAATCGACGACATCAGCTGCAGCAAAACCAACATAAACAATATCAGCAAACGATAAAATAGCTGCGGGACCTTTAGACTTCTGATCATCATCATTTACCTCGGCATCAGGAAGAACAATGACACCAGCGGCAGCCATATCAGCAGCGGCAGCAAAACTACCATTAACAACATCAGCAAACGATAAAACGCCTACAGGGCCTTTACAATTATCATCAACAATCGCATTAGCATCGGGAACAACAACGACTTCATTGGCAGTTGAGTTGGCATGAGAAGTAATAACACCACAGTCAGCATGTTCATTTTTGACCTCTTTGTTAGCTTGAGCTTAGCAGCTAATACATTAAGAGCCGTTTTCTTCATTACAAGTTGAACTCAACTTGAGCATTTTTATTCTCAACTTGTGATTTTGTTTTTCTTCATTCAGAGTTAATAGTTTCAACTTTCGATTCTCAACTCTCGAGTTGATCAATTTCTGGTTTTCTCAACTTCCGAAAATAATAGAAGTTGAGAGGGCAAACTTGAGAGTTTTCTGTCAAATTGAAATTTGTAATACATTGTTGCATCTTCTGTCAAAAATTATTCTCGGTTTCAATTTGAATATAAGTATTTTTTAAAGAAATTGTTCCGAGAAAATTATTATTAGGAAAATCATCTATCGTCTGCTTCCGGAAGCGAAGAAGATGTGTCCACTGGTCGGGCTCGAAAAATGGCAGACCATGATTTTATCTACCGATTTTGTAATCAAAGTGAACAACAATTTTGCTCTTGGAATTGATAAAGGTAGTTTGCCTTGCACTGAAACAAGGCACGCAATGAAATATCATGAATATTATTTACCTTAAATTATGCTAACCTCCATACATATGTGTAGATCGCACTTATTACGACCAACTACCCAATTTTTGATTGTGCTGAGAAATTATGCAGTCGGGTCAATTCACAGCCGTTGCTGATTTTATTAATATTCAGCAGTCCATCGTATTGTGAAGTGGGTGTCAAATACAATTATCAAACCTAGCGCGGAGAGAACGGATACAAGAGAATAAAATTATGATGTAGTCGAATTTCGAAGAGCAATTGGGACATTCAGGTATGGATTATCTAAAAGGATCAAATGACCCAACCCAATCATCTATCTATGTACATTATGTAATCAGTGAATAAAACTGGAATTTTTTGTATCATAACTATGCAACAAACATTATTTTTTATTATTTTCACGTACACAATTATTTTCAAATACATATATAACGGGTTATCCATTTTGCGGTTTCAAAAGTAAACGTAAATAAAACACATATTAAATATTTTTTTTTCATGACATTTCTTTTTTATTACAAAGTTTGAACGCTGACATTATGTGTGAAATACTACATCATTTAAATGACCACCACGCGAATTGTTGCAAGCATCGATTCTTTTGAGGTTTCAGCCATAATCAACGAATGTTGGTTTTCAAGTGCTCAAGAGTTAAAGGTTTATTTGCATAAGCACGGTCTTTCGCGAAGCCGCACAAAAAAAAAGTCCAGCGGTGTCAAATCGCATGATCTTGGTGGCCAGTTGATATCGCCACGGCGAGAAATTACGCGGCCAGGAAATGTCTATTGCAATAAAGCCATATTCGCTCGAGTTGTGTGGCATGTGGCACCGTCTTGTTAAAACCATATATTCTTCAAGTCGTATTCTTCAATATCAGGCAAAAAAAGTCGGTTATCATATGACCATATCGCTCCAAATTGACTGTGACAATCGTTCCATCGTCGTTTTCGAAGAAGTAAGGTCCAGTCACACCTCCGGACCAAAGAGCGCCCCAAACAGTGACTTTTTGTGGATGTAATGGCATCTCTTCAATTACCTGACGATTCTCAGAACCCCAAATACGACAATTTTGGTACTAACATACTCACCGAGTGAGAAATGTGCTTTGTCGCTGAAGAAAATTTTGTTCGAAAAATCGCCGTCGACCGCCTGTTGTTCAAGCACCCATTCGACATATCTACGACGTTTTGAATGGTCAGCTGGCTTCAGTTGTTGTACGAGCTGGACTTTATATGGATGTAGGTGTAGGTCCAAATGCAAAATACGCCATAATGTGCCGTAAGACAATCCTAATTCCTGAGAACGACAAGGAATCGACGCATTCGGGTTTTCGGCAACACTTTCACTTACAGCAGCGATATTTTCAGTGCTACGAGAGAAACGATGATGTACATGCCTTACAATATCTGTAACCAATCCAGTCTCTTCAAATTTCTTCACAATTTTGCCAATGGCTTGCGTAATTGGACGATTATGTAAACCATAATCTCCTCTTAGAGCACGATATGTGGCTTTGGCAGAATCACCATTTTTGTAGTAGGTGTTAACAATTTTTATGCGTTGTGCGATAATTAAGCGATACATTTTCGTAAATGTCAGACTTTCAACTGAAAAAAAAATTGGTTTAACATCTTAGTTTGACAGATGTCGAATTCCAGCCCTATACCCCTATACTTTTGAAACCGCAAAATGGATAACCCTACAATCGCATTAAGGTTCAGAATCGTCAGAATAAAAAAGTGTTCTGCTGGGATCCGGATCCCAGGGATAAGTTCAACTTGTTTGAATACGAAATACGAGATTAAGAAGATCACGAAGAGGTGCTCTTGTTATTTACTTTTTTTCCAGCTCTGACCTTAGTCCTATCTTGAATACGAGTGGTACTGCGAATGTCACGACTTATATATATGAATCAATTCGACTATTTACACATTTATCGCATTTATAAAACAATTGATCAGTATCGATAATAGATTTTATAATTTCATTTGGTAATTTACATTATTCACAATGAGGTGGTACCTAACCCGCATAATCCACATGATATATATACATCGAAAGTTATAGAATTTAAGCAATTAGAACACACAGAGTACATTGCTGCAAAATTAAGAATCGTGTACTACTTAGACAAGCGTCCGATCATAGCGAGTGCGAAAGCTGAAGAAATGTGAATTTGATTTGCAAAAAGTTTAATTTGTTTTGCAAAAGTTTAATTTGATTTGCAAAAAGTTTAATTTGATTTGCAAAAAGAATTTTATTTGAAAAGACTGTAACAAATAGTTAATACAAAAATATATTTCTACACGAAATCGCAGAACACCTTTAATAGATCTGAGATTAAAAATAGTAATAAAAGATTCTCACAAAAAGCAAATAAATATCCGTTTTGTAGGTATGACAATTGTTTTAAAAGCAAAATCAGATTGTACAATTATAGAAGATGTTAGTATATTCCCTGTACAATATATTATAATATATTTTGTTTCCATCAATAAACGACAAAACGCCTATTGTACAAACTTTCGGTTAAGCACGATAGTTGCAGGAAATTAATTATGCGTAAAACATACAGTATACATTCTTGTATTATACCGCTATAGCTTCCTTTTACTATGCCCAATAGATATCCAGTAAGCGAAAGTGCTATCTTAATAAGTAACAGCATGACATTAAATTCAATAGCATTCAGAAGTGCGTCATGATTTTCCTTGAATTAAAAAAAAAAATTACTTTACTTCGTATTATAAATGATGGTCTCACCCTGACAATACTCCAAAGTAATTCAAAATTAGACAAGATTACAAATGATTTTGTAATTAAGCTTATGTCCTGAAAATTTAATTTAATTCCATAAAAATTGCATTCATCGCAGTTAAAGCGTTTATTGCTCTGAACACTTCCAACTGTTGGTGGTAGCCGACAAAGAGACACAATTTCATGAAGCTCTGAAATCTATAAAAAAATTGTTGAACAAAACTTGAAATGTGTTTATTTTTATGACTTATACATATGTATGTAAGGACATATGTATGTAAATTAATCTCACCAATAAAAATATCGTTGAAAGACAAACAAATGCTTTAGTGGAACAAGCCAAAAGGAACCATTGTGAGCGGCACTTTTTTAATACGTAAGATGTTTTAATGAAATCGTTCCAAGCATTTATATTTTGAGGAGTATTACAATGGATTTCGTTTAACAACATTTTAATCTATGTAAATAATTTGCACGTCTTAATCTATTGTACGTATGAACACATGTAATAATTTTTCAACAATAAATTTGTAGCAATAGCTAATTTTTTGACGGATGATAATATTTATTGACATAACCTTAGAAATACAAAAAGAAAAACGAAAATTCAATATTACTAATTTATTATTATTTGTTAAGTTTGAAACCAGTATCAGTAGTTCAAAACAATGAATGAACTACCCGGCATATTCCACTTAAAATGTTATGTCGGCGGTACAGTGTTCTGGGTGCAAATGACAAATTGCCACTTCGCAGGTTATCTGGCTATGTTTCGGAAACAACGTATCGAATGTTGGCTTACAGTTGTTCATGTGTTTCTGGTGTATCGGCGTAGACACGCATTCCTTACCTATAAAAAATAATCTAAAGCAGTGGTGACCAACCCGTAGCCCGCAGTCTGTTTTCTAGGCGCCCGCAAGCACCACGAACCCAAGTAAATTCTTCTTGCAGGGAACAATCGGAATTTGAAAGGCGTTTTGAGAAAATGATCTGTATGGAAGCTCTGCTTGCTTTTTTCTTTTTAATCCTTTTATTAATACTGATATTTCAGAATTAGGCTCATTGATGGAGACTCATTGTTGCATCAATAACACAAAAACTGAATTAAAAATTATTACAATTAGAAGTGATATCATTCTTAAAAGCACATACATTAAAAACATCGAGATTTTCAAGCTCATGGACCTCGTTAAATACGAAAACGTACGTAACTGTGCACTCATCCTTAAAGCATTCTTCAGTCAACGTATCTATGTAAATGGTGATCGCGCTGTTTCTTAAACAAAAGCGATTAAAACGAAATGGAGAAATATGTCAACGAATAAGCGCTTACAAAATTGTAAGGGTAGGAAAGAGAAAGTTAAAGGAGGGGAGTAAATGGGGAGATTATGTTTGCGGTGCCTCTCTAAGCCATCCTGATCTTTGAATAAATTTCAGGATATGTTTAAGTGGCTTATTACGGACAACGCCCATTTCGTGGAAAAATTAATCTCCGAGAGATTCTTTTTTGGTTCGGGCTAGGCTGGGGCATTCACAAAGGAAGTGATATGAGAACTCTCCCGCCTCTTGATCCACACCACACAACCTCTACATAAGTTAGATGTGCTTATGCCCATTCTGGTCATGTGGGTTCCGATTGGGTTGTGACCTGTTAGGATAACCATCAGGAGGGACAGTTGAGATCAGTTAAGCCATAGCAAATATTCTGGTTTTCTTCTTAGAGATATCTGGCAAAGATTTCTCGAAACCCGGCAACTGTCGATACCTGATCATTTTTCGTCTGCGGTTTTGCGGAAAATTAGTTGGATTCTAAAATTTTGTATTGTAGCTTTTTTCTCTTTTTCTTGAATGTTCTCTTTCCAGTTCAGGTTACGATCAACCAGACCCACATACTTAGCCGTGCCAGTAATGTGTAGTGGCGTCCTATTTATGATGGGGGTCTTATATTTGGTATGTTACGTTTCCTCTTGAACCAAACTAGTTCGGTGTTTAATGGGTTTACATTTAGTCCGCATCTACTGTCCAAATTACTGAGCTTATCAAGGCCGTTCTGAAGAATTTCGCATAGTGTGTGAACGAATTTCCCCGATGCCCATAACAGGATGCCATTAGCATATGCTACGCCTTTGACACTCGTTGGACTTAGATTTAGTAAGATCTGGTCAACGACCAGAAGGCAAAGAAGGGGAGTTAGTACCTCTGCATGCCCTAACCTTAAGTTTGCAGTCGCCCAATTCTTCATTCTTGATCATAGACTGAAGCATAGAGTCGATCCAATTTGAGAGTAGCGGGTATATCAAAAAATGCACCCAGCGTAAAATCTTTGAATAGAATAGATTTTTCAATTGTGCCTGCCACTCCAGGAAGTGCTGTCTTAACAGTTTTGCCCTCAGTGTATGCATGATGGGCCTGTGAGAAAACTCCATCATTTAGATTCAGGCGAATTTGTACATTTAGGAGTTTTTCCATTTCAGGAAGGAAGGTATACTGAAATCATTTTGTTCAATATGGGTGGGCTTTCCGGCTTTCGGAATGAAAAGTATATAGTACCTCTATCATAATCTCATAATAAATAAAAAGTGGTATAATGGAATGATGTAGTTTCCTTTAATCTCACTGAATATTTTATAACTCGGTAGTGTCCGCGTAGCTCTCTTATAGATTTGATTTTCAGAAAAGCCCTTGGAGCAATACCAGTTGGACACCACTGATCTAAAGCATGGAGTGCATCAAGTGTCGAAAATAAAAGCAATTCATAGTTTCTCGTATAAAGCGTATTACAATTAGATTTGTCATAAGAATTGTATGAGCTTGCAGAGCAGCCATAAATCATGATTTAGCATGATTTTAATGTTTTTTGGAACTAAAAAATGTTTAAGGGCGCGGTGTTCCCTTAGGATACAATTTATTATAGCTAATGCTCTTCACAGATATTTGCATTCCTATTTGAACGAAAGAACTGAAATGGAAGTTGTGTGCGGGCATACAATAAAAAATAGCTCTCGGATATGCCGAGAATTGGCCACCATGATCGTTTATATTACCGCTTTTTTATTAGTGAAACTGCCTTACATTTGCGCATCAACATTTTATATGGAAAAGAAATCAGGGTATTAATACAACGAGATAATTTTCCGCTTTGCTGAAAGATATAATTTTTCGCTAGATGTTTGCCTGTACACCCCTTAAAAATAAGTGCGCAAATGTGGGAAATAATGAGCTGTTTGTTATGAGGTTTTTCATGGTTTTTGCGAAACTTAAACTAACTTTGTGAGGTTTTTCATAGTTTTTCCAATACAACTCTGGCGGTTCATTTATGTGGAGATAAAATTATCTGGTTTCGGGGGCTTATCCGGGTTTTCCAACGTTGCATAACTACACTTATTCTGAATAAATCAGGCAGTAAAAATAGTGCCTATAATATTGTAGATATCGCTTTGGATTATTTGGAGTGGAACGACTCGTTCGTCTTGCAGACAAAATGTTTGTACGCGATGGTTGCCTGCCATTGGGTGGTGTAAAATAAGAGTGTATATTCAGACTCTCATTACTACGCTACTTATAGGTTATCAATGAATTACTACGTCTTTTGTCATATAAATATAATATGATATACAGGGACCTTTCAAATAAAAACGTATTTCGTTAATATTGTTAAACGGTTTGCTAGGGTATATTGAGTCATAATTTTGCGATTCGTGATTTTTTCCAAGCAGACCTTTGGAAGAAAAAACTTTTCGAAGTGCATTTGCTCATCTTAATTTTTATCGATTTTTTTTAAATTTCTAGCTACATATTTAAAGGATAATAAAATTAAAACTAGTTAATTAATATTTTGCATTTTTATATACCTAATAGCGTTGTGTTTTTATATAGCTAATAATCTATATATTATATCTATCATCCCGTTAAAGTAAAATAAGACGATAAGTACAGATTAGAGTTACAATGGTATTAAACGACTCTTTTGTTCTTGCGATTATAAGAACTATAAGGCAAGTTATGCATTCCACACAACATTTTTTTTTCTAACAATGAAGCATTACGTTACGATCACAGAAAACACCAAAAAAGTGGGTCCCACAATTCCGTCTGTCTGTCTGTTTGTCCTCGAGTCTGCAGCATACGGATTTTCTTCAAATTTGGTATATGTATATTGCTTTTCGGTAATATGCCCACACGTTTTTTTCATTTTTTTAATACGACAAATAACAGTAGCTTCCATACATTTTGTTTGGTCAAAAACAAAAATCTTATTTTTCTCAAAAACGGCCTCAAAGATCTTTATAAAAAAAAAATCAGTTCATTAATGGAAAGGGTACATACCTTTTGATAATTTTTTTTTTGGGAAAAAATTGTCATATTTGGTACCTCTAGTAGAAGCATGTTTTTGGTTTTCGATTTTCTGGGACACAGTTAATTTGATTATTTTTGAAATCTTTTACGCAGAAGCTCCTAGAAAGTAAACTATTGTAAGTCAAAACAATTTTTTTTTTGGAAATTATTTTTTTTTGAAAGCTCAAAATTTCGAAAATGACCCAATAGATTTTTTCGAAACTTCGTACTTGTTAGTTTCTTGACATTCTTTTCTATAGTTGCGAAAAACTATTTTAATAAAATAAAAAAACAATGGTACCTTCGATGCAAATATTAAAAAACCGTTAAGAAAAAATGTATTTCTCAAAAACGACTGCAACAGTTTTTATAAAAAAATCTGTGTGTTCTTAAATTGGTACCTACAGTCCATTTTTAGGTGTAAAAATATTTTATTTTGCGTACTTATTAACGGTACTTCCCATAAAACCAATTTTCATATTTTCGACTTTCTCACTATTGCATGAGCCGATTAAAATTTTTTGTATGCAAATGCTCGCTTAAAGTGTTAATAAAACTGCATACTCAAATGTAAAAAAAAAAAGTTTTTCCATTTTAAAAAAAAATTAATTAATTTTTTTTTGAAAAAGCGATTTTTCAAAAACTTTTTTTGAAATTCGAATTTTATATGTATATTAATAATATCATCAAAATAACTTTTCATTTTTTTTGCCAAAAATCTTTTTGAAATCTTAAACATCAAACATTTTTTTTTTTGAAAACCGCTCCAACGATTTTTGAAATTTTTTCGATATATTCTTATTTGTCCAGCAATTCAACTAACATCTTTGTTTTCCCTCAAACTATAACAACTCAGCAATATAAAAACATTTAATTATGTGTATTATCCATTTATTTCTACTTCATTATTATTCCTATTTACGAATTTTTGCGCACGTTCGTCACTGAATACAACATACAAACTCTCATGCATTTATATATGTGGCTTTAAAATTCAAATGTATCTTATGTATGCATATTGGATCTATTTACCAATTACATACCTAGGTTCCATCCATATATTTACATATGTACATATGTACATATTTCTCTGCTAATTTACATTATTACAATTCATAACCTAGATTTAAATATACATTTGTAGACACCTAGCTATGTAATGTAACTATTCCTTGAATCATCCATTCAACAATTCATTATACATACTAAGAATCAAGTTAGTCTTACTTACATCGGCTTTAAACCTGCATACGATAACTAGACTACCTACCTACTAACAGAAACAGCGTCAATGTTAAGCTACATTAAAGCTGATAGCTCCAAGAGCAAGTTCGTACGATCCCGCCGTGTATTTTATTTCTTATGTTTGTGTATTTCTAATGTATTCTTGTTGTCTTTTTTCTTTACCTCTACTAATTATTTACAAAATTATTTCATCGGAAAAACTAAGTTTTAAATCTTTAAAATATATGGCGAAGAAAGCAGAACTACGTGTTGTTTTGTAGTTCATGTTGAAAAAGAACCCTGACAAAGATCCGTAGATAAAAGAACACGGCTAATATATATAATCTATACATATATACTTACACAAACCAATCGACAGCAAATAACAAGGTGACATCTTGAACAGGAGCATCAATAGCTGATAACACAACTAACAACAGCACCAAGGCGGCACTGGGAACACTAGCAGAGCTCATTGACGCAGCAGTTGCGGTCAAGAGAACCGTGACTAATTCCCCAAAGCCCAAGGTCATTCCACTCATCTGAGCTATAAATATCGATGCAATGGAAATAAAGAGCGCAGTGCCGTCCATATTGATGTTGCAGCCAATCGGAAGGACGAACCGAGTTATCCTTTGATCTACGTGCAATTTGTCATTCATACAACGGAATGTAATTGGTAACGCTGCAGCACTATTTGGTTGTCACATAAAAGGTTTTCGAAAAAAAGAAAAAAGATATAAAAAAGAAATTAAGTATTTTTTTCAATGTTTGTTTTTCATTTCGAATAAGAAAATATTACGCTTACGTTGACGCTGTCGCAAATGCGGTGAGCATCGCTTGAATTAGTCCACAGTAGAACTTGAACGGATTCCGACGCAGGAATACAAAATAAATTAATTGCATTATTATAAACTGATAGAGGAAGACACCAATCGCAACAGTTATGATAAACCACATTAGCTGCTCCATCACTAAATTAAGATCGCTCACTCCGAGAATTTTCCCAGCAATCACCGAACTGATGCCAATTGGCGTTAGCCACATCACGCAGGTGACCATCTTCATCACAACCTCAAAAACGGCCGAAAAGAAATCTATCACAACTTGGCCCTTGCTGCCGATCGTACCGAGCAGTGTTCCGAAAACTAAACAGAAGAACACAATACCCAAAGTATTGGTCCCAGTTCGATATTGTACAACTCGGATAAGTTCTACTTCGCCGCCGCTAGATTGATCGCCAGCAGTTTCGTCGGCCATATCGGCGGAGGCATCATTAAGGGTTTCATTGAAGCTTTGATGTATTGATGGTTTTGGAACATAGACGGTGTGAGCTTGTTGGAAGGCAGCTTGGAATAAATTGTCCGGAAAAACGTTCCTGTAAATAGAAAACAAAAATTGATTTTTTAATTAATATGAAATATAAGAAATATAAAATGAATATATGTAATATCAATGTATAGAATACGAGAACTTGTACATATCAGAGTTGTAAAGGAATTAAATCATTTTAGAATTTAACTCATTTGATTTATCTCCAAAAAACATATGAATTCACTTAAAGACTTCAACTTCAAAATATGGAGTCACCATTCATTTTGAAGTCATTGATTTTGAATTCATTTTAGTTAATTCAAAGATTGCATTCAAATGAATACAATTTTCTGTGATTTCAGTGAAGTGATTGAAATCTTTTTAAAGTCATTGAAGTCATTTTGAAGTCACAAATCCATTGAAGTCATTTTGAAGTCATTACAGTCCTTTTTACCTATTTTCAGTTCAATTGAGTTGATTTGAAATAAGAAGAGTATACGTTATTTAAAAAAAAAATAGTATCGCAAGGTAAAAAAAAGGAATTAAAACCCATGAGTCATGAGGGAGCATACTGAAAAAAAGAAATAACTATCATTTATCATTTTGATTATTTTTTATAGAAAATGTAATTAAAAAAAACATAATCATTTCATAATAAGCAAAATAAATTTTCTTTTTTAGATATTAAACACATATCCACAAAAAATTATTCCGGTAAAGCGCTCCAAAAATTAGAAAAAAAAAGTCGTAATTTTCGTTAGAATAGTGTTAGAAGTACAACATTTCAGCATTATATTGGAAACGTATTCAGTCAAGCTATTTAAATCAAAAAGGAGATTTTGCTATCGCAAGTTGCGTTTTTTAGTAGTTTTTGCATTGCAAAAGTGTTTTTACGTAAATTTAGTTGTTTGTTTTTACTTTTTTTTCGGCATGAGTTTCACAGAACTATTTTCTTAGATATAAGATGATATGCTGTCGTGAAGTTCATTTTTTTCAAATTAAATTTTTCCGTTGAAATCAAGCAGAACTATTTTGGAAAATTATAAGGCACTATAAGACTAATGTGCATTCGATAAAAAAAAGAATATGATGTCATGAGTGTGCGACATTAAGTTTTTTAAGTTGATATTCTTTAATTTTGCATTACTTATTTTGTTTCAATTTCGCTGGGATCTGGAATACATACTTTGATATTGAATGCGAACCGGATTTTTTTGTGAATATAGATTTTCGTTAATAAGACAACAATTCGATCAAAACTCGTCAAAAAAAACGTTAAAATTTTAAAGTAATACAAAAACTAAGTTTGTTTTTTTCCCGAAAAGTGAACATGAAGCTGTAACTTCTATTCCTATTAAATCGCAGTCCTCGAACACAAAACCGATTATTCATCCAAGTTTTTTTGTTTGAATGAGCAGAGTATCAGTTCTTCGCTTATGAATTTTATCAATATAAAGATTTTGTAAAGCATTTACTTTGTTTTAAACAAGAGTGAGAAGTTTTGCAGTGGTTTCCTTCATATCTTAATTCTTAGACTAATATCATCTATGATGCCTTTCGTAGATTTATTGTATTGTCTACCTTTAATGTGTATAAATGTAGGTTATGTACATACTCGTAAGTACTAAGGGTAGGTTTCGCTTGCATTTTGATGGCAGTGTGTTAACTAATTGAAACATAATTTTGTTATTAAAAAAGATTATTTGTTGAATTTCAGTTTTTACTTAGATAATAAACATACGCACATATGTACCAGTATCATTCAAATTATAAAAAAATGTAATTTTTCTTATTTTTAAGAGGATCATAATTGATTTTTTTCCTACGATATATATAGGCACTATATAGAGCAAGTTTTGCATTTGAAAAAAAAATGGAATTTGAGATTTTAATCAAACTTGACATTACGATGAAAGAGAACACCAACAAAGTGGTGGCATTTAAGCTTTTTAGGTGATTATCTCAAATAGATTTTTGAATCGTTTTTTTGTTTAGCCCCAAAACTAACTAACAACTTTTTTTACAATATAAATTATCTCGAAAACGGCTCTTACGATTTTGATAAAAAGCGTTGAAAATATGTTGATTTAACTACGGAACGTTGTTTCTAGAGTGAACGTTGATTCTAGAGTGAAACAATTTTCATAAATTATTAAGTACGTTCAAAGTTGCTTTAAAGTAGAAAATGCTAGATGTATCCAAAACTAAAATTCCAAAGTGTAACTACTTTCTTCAACATCATTTCGAAGTTGCAGCCACTTACAAATGTCCATTATACATTATATTATACTTCCACAAAAATTGATGAAAGATTTTCAATGTAAGATCAACTTTAATTTGAATACTCTTCTCTTCTCAACTTAAAAATAGTGGACCCAATGTAATTCAGACTGACGTAAATCATGGGTGGGTCTAAGTTGTTATTTTAAGAACGTAAAGTATTAAATTATACAGCGTTTCATGCTAGGTAAGACTAATAGAACTAAAACGTTTTAATTTGAAAGTAATGTCTATTAGAATTTACTTAAAACAACATTAAAACCTATAGTGAAATTAAAATTGAAAGATAGCAATTTCAAAGTTGGTTCGTAATATTTTAAGGCCCGAAAATATTTAGTTTTACTATCTACCACTTTAAAGTAAAGTTGGAGCATTAAACTTTCAAAGATGTATGCTATTGAAACTAATATGGCGCCCAGTAGAATCGAAGATGTTAAATTTTGTTTTAAAGTTCGATGATATTGATTTTAATATGATTCTACATTAAATCAAAGAAAACATTTTTAAATCAAGCATAAAAACTATTCCTTTTTATATAGGAAAACACATCGAAACAATGATGTTCCACTTTGATTCTACAATTTTCATCTTTAACCCCGAATCATTCCTAAATATATGTACTTAAATCAACGTGGTTTTTCTTGGATTACGTTGTTTTTTTCTCTGAGTATATTTATGGTCTACATTTGGGTTTAATTTTTGGTTAAATATTTTGTTATTAACGGTAACTGCCATACAAACATTTTTTTGACTTTTGACTTTCTCTTAAGCGGCTTTACGGATTTCGATTACAATTTTTATATAGGAGGTCCTTCAAACTATAAATAAAACCGCTTAACAAAATTTTCCAAAAATTATGTTTTTGTATTTAAAAACAAAAAGAAATTGTTCGGAAACAAAAAATAATAATAATAAGAAAAGCCTGTCCCATTCAAAATTCTTATTGAGTTCGAATAAAATAAAACACATCATTTATTTTCCTCTTAAAAATAGGAAACATTTTTTAATTTACATAATTTTAATGAACCACGTACTATGTACATTGTACATATATGTGTATGTTTTTTTATCTATTAGGGAGCTGCTTTAATGCACTCAAATATTTCGGCTCTCATTATACTCATAAACAGGGCTATGATTTCTGTTTTAATACACATTTGTTTTGTATAAACATAGAAGCAAATAATGAGATAGTTTTTCGAATCAGTAAATTTCTTTTAAAATGGGAATCAATTCATAACAACACAAAAACGGATCCAAAAAGATTCCAAGTCGGATCGAATTAGTATAGAAATTAGAATTAACACGGAGCCATTATTTGAATGAAGAGAATCCAAAACAGATCTAAAAAATGCACTAACCTAATAAAAAATATCGTCGTTTTCATGAGCAGACCTCGTAACTCCCAAATTTCAGAATTTTATTATTTTCAACATATCTCGATGTTTTTTTTTTATTTATATATTTGAAAAAAATAATGTCTTTAATCAAAAACCAATTTTAAAACGAAAATAATAATATTTGTTATTTTATGTTAGTAGTTATCCGAGGTATTCCTACTAGTTTCATCTCATGTTAGGAGGTTTTCTGAAAAATTTAATAGGCTTAGTCAGCCTATGTTAATAAATTAAAACTTAATTTTACCAGAAATCTTTTTAATAGTATTAAAAAAAAAAATAAAACACAGAGATTAAGTCAGTAAATACATAAAGTTTTGAGTTTTATTTCTTATGATGAGCAATTTTGTCATAGAAATCGTGGTGAAAATGCCTAGGCAATGTGATTTTAAAGTCTTGCAGGCCATTGTACTTTCTTTTTGTGATTTTAATTATTTCTAGGTAAAGTTGAGGAAGAGTACTCAGAGGAACGCATTTTATTAGAAAGTCCGGTCTTGATGGCAAAATATTCCAAGAGTCCCTAAATTTTAGTTTAGGAATTAAGCAATGCATCTAGTCAGCTACCCTCTGAGTGTGAGCTTTGCATAAGAACTTTTGTTCAATAGTTATGCTATGCGAAAGTGAAGTGTTCAGCATCGCATTAGCCAAAGTAGAGTTCCTTTTTTGGGCATAGCTGTATACAATTATTCGTGTTATATGGAAGTATTTTCTATGTGTGCCGATAAGAAATTGCTCCAAATAGTAGCAAACTCCTGGGCTGTTATGTTTTCTTCCATTTCATTCCACAATAAGCAGTAACCATTTTTTGACTGAGTGTCGAAGATATTGAAATTGTCGACGACTAACTTTTTATTTGTAGTACATGGTGGAAATATTAGACTTAGGGCTTAAGAGAACCGATTGTAGACCCATAGTATAAATAACAACAGATTCATCGACGCTACCTTTATCTGCTGAGAATAAGCTAAGGTTTTGGTTTTCAAACTCTAACCGAAACGCGGTGAGTGCTAGAGGTTCCATATTTCGATTTTTGGTCCATTCTTCAGTATAGAACTTGAACAAGGCATTTGAAAGCCAATTTAATTCCAAGTAACTTTGTGTAGAACTTGACCTACAATAATGGGATTCCATCTTTGGAAGCGACTTAAAAAAGTCAAGCAAGGATTATTTTTTCCCGCAAAAATGCTTCTCACTGCTGATTTTTGTTTGAAAACATTTTCTTCAACAGCATTGTGTTCTGTGGCATTAGCGTTCCATCACCGGTCTTATGTTGGTAATCGTCATTTGCGAGTGGCAACACTGGCGCATAAGTGAAGTGATTAAGTTTTTTGCAGTCCTTAATTTAAAAATTTGATTCCAATAAAAAAGGGATAAATATAAAACCCAAGGTGAACGCAAGAGCCTTATAGCCTAAGGTGAGCATTTTAAAAATATAAATAGGTTTCACCTTTTTCATATTCTATTAAAAACACGAAATAAAAGAATCTGTGTTCAGAACAAAGAAAAGGTTTTACGGTAAACAAAGCAAATGAACAAAAGACCTATATCAGATATATCACCAGAAAAGATGGATTTTGATCACAGAAAAGGAAAAAAACACAAAAGCCACACTAACAAACCCTGCAAATAACTTGGTAGCGAATATGACTCGAAGGGATCTTGAAGAATTGTTTGATGCAAAACATAAAAATCTGGCGACGAAGCATGACATTGAAGAAGTTTTAGTCGATATTGGTGCTTTAAGACGCGATAATGACGACTTAAGATGCCACGTCAACTCGCTTCAAGAAAAAGTAGGATTCCTAAAGAGACAATTCGAACACCTTCAATTGCAATCCACGGAAAAAAATTGTTTTTTCGAATTGAGGCCAATGATAACGTTCAACAGGAACAGCAGGTTGCAGAAGCTTGCGCCCAGCTGTCAAACGATCCAAACAGCAACAACGTCGAGGAAATAAAACAGATAAAGTCTTGGAACACAAAATACAAATATTTTATTCTCAAGCTGAATTGCAAACAAAATGTGAACACAATTTTGAGGAACACAGGAAAGTTAAATAATAAAAGATTTTTGTTTTTGGCCAACAAAATGTATGGGAGTATTTGTCGTCTTAAAAAAATTTAAAAAAAAGTGTTGGCATATTACTGTTTAAGATCTATTACATTATTTATCCGAAACACAAATTATATTTCAACTTTAATATTACATTACTGGCAATACCTATTATAACTCTAATTTCACTTCCTTCCTATTATCTGAAATCAATACTTAGCCAAATGTCAATTTCTTCTGTCTACCTTCTTTCACTTTTGCAGCATACCGCCTCGTGAATAGATCGCTTTTCCAAACTCTCTTGAATTTAATAAATTTAATTATTTATATATCAATTTTTTCATGATTTTCATTTATGCAATAATTTCATAGTTTTTTTCTTATCGAGCTATCGAACATTTTGGTCCTTCGAGCCGAATATAAATAATAATAATTTCAATTAATTTACTATAGTGTTTTTCATTTTTTATATCAAATTATAGTTTCCGCGTTCATATAATTTTTTTTTTCTTTCTTACAGTTTTTCATTTTTTTTGCCTTCTGCATACCTATTTTATCTACACAAGTACACGGTTAATAATTCCGCGTGCGGTATTGGTATAATTTGGTTTGTTGAAAATTAAATAAAATTAATTAAATTTAAATTTCTTTAATTTTGTAGGCAAATTAAATAAATCATAATCTTAATCTATTCTTCCACAGCCTTTTCCAAATCCTCATCATTCATTATTCATACACGGTTAAAAATCTGGGGGTGTTTTTTAATACCGCCTCAGTATTACAGGCATATGCAATACAAGAAAAAATTGTTTTTAATATTTTCAATTTATTAAACTTTTTTTGTACGAATTTTGTATTAAATTTCAACATTTCTTTTATTAAAAACATCATTTTAATACTAGTATTCTGAAATATAATCTCAAAAGTTTTAACTTTAGTGTTTTAATTGTACAAAATAACCCTGCCATAATTAAAATTGCAGTTCAACCATAAGCTTATTAAAATTAAATTATAATTGACTTAAAATATAATGTCTACTCTGATTATATTTTAATATTCATTTGCAACGACATTACTTTTTTAATATTTAAAAAATACTGTCTAATACTTTAGTATTATATTTCAATGTTTTGGTGTTAAATTTTTAAACAAAACATATATTGGATCATTTGAAGCGCGTCACCGTTATAAAAGAAATCTAATTTGCAACAATACTTCCTTTTAATAATTCGGATTTAATATTTAAAAATTTATTTTTAACTTGAAATTAGTAGTTTTTTAATCTTAAACACAAGCTTAAAATACTTTTTAACCCTTGAGTATTACATTTAAACATTTTTTGAGCGCGCTATCCCCGATTTAAATATATACATATTATTTTATAATAATTCAGAATTACATTTTAATATTCAAATATTATTTTGAAACCTTTTAATACTTTGTTCAACCTCTTCAGTATTACTTTCAATTACTGTAGAATTACGTTTTAAACCCTGAAGTATTAAATTTTAATTTTTCGGTATTACTTTAAATACAAAAAGATTTTATTTTGTCGCTTGGTTTTTCTTAACAAGTTTAGGGTGTTTGAATGCGTGATTCAGTATGGACTTTTTGTTGGACAGCTTGTCGTAGTTATAAAAGTTAATAATTTGGAAAAAAAAACATTAAAAAAAATGTAAACCCAAACAAACAGTGATAATTTGGTAATATCGAATGAGGATATTCTTTTGACAGGTAAGCACATAGATACACTAGTATATAAGTATACAACAAAATTCTAACTGTTTTTAATGGCTTAAGTTGTGCATTAGCATTAGCTTGATCAAAAAAAATATTAATGATTTACATATGTTTAGGAATGCCAAAATAGATAAATTAGTTCGGGGGAAGCCAGAAAAATAGGCTCGCTATAAGATTTAGAGTAGGTTAGGTTGGGTATACCTATGCAGAGTTTCTATATATCTGAAGGATTCCTAAAATACAAAAATAATTTTGCATATACCCAACCTCGCACTTACTCCAAATCCTATAATAACCCCATAGAAGGGGGTTTGCAGAGGGGCACCTATTACCTTTTAAAGAAATATTTCTCGGCTTTCCCCGACCTGACCCCAGCGACCCAGTCGTGCCTATTTCTTATGAATGTGAATTATTTTTGTTTTAGTTCTGGAAGGCGAAGAACTTGAACTGGGTTAGTTCTTAATGATCGGGACGGAGATGAAATACCTAACTACATGTCGAAATTCTAAATGATATAGTAGGACAATATTCAAACAGCGGTTGCTCTTATAAAAAGGTTGTTTCCGTTCTTCGAATGCCGGTTGGTCCTGTCCGAGATTTAAGAAATCAGGGGGCAGGATGTCGTCTCCTTTTATACAAAGAAGTAAGTAACTTTTAAATAATAAATATGTTTTGTATAGTAAACATTTTTTTAAAGTAAATATTTTTCAAAACTATCTTTGAAATCAGTACGCTAATGTACTTAAATATATTTTTACTTATCTAGATTCTATATGAATTTTTAATTCATTACCCTGGAAAAGGACACAATCTTTTGGAAAGTGGCCAAACTATACGAAGTTTGTAAAGGAAATGTTTGTCGAATTATTTAGAGAAAAGGCTTTTACAAAATCGAAGGTTTGTGTCATTTTTTTTTTTATTATTTATACTGTCACTTTAACTAAATACATGACCCTTTAAAGGTTTAAATCATGAGGTTTCTTCATTTCTCTTATTGCTCTGGATGTTCTCATCAACTTCGCAAGGCCCAACATCTAAGGAGAAGAAGAGGCCATACTTTAAGAACTCGATTCATAAAATTATTAAGTTTGAAAACCTCAACAGCCCCTTATTATTGCAGTTGGACCGAACAAGCAAGAAATTTTACAAATATTTTATTGTTGTGGACAAACACATAATTGGCTGCCAAAGTTTTTTTCACATTTTTTTATGGGAACTTAACATCGAATTTGATTTTGGTTTGAAAACATTTTTTGAATTTTTTTCAATTTTCGTTAATAAGACAAATTAAAATAAACACTAAGTTTGAGAACAACTTTTTACAAAATAATTAAAAATAATAAAATTTTAAAATAGGGAAACTATGTTTTTTAAAACCATGTACGCACTTTGAACTAAGAAACAAATATTTGTATTGCAACCCTAGTTTTTAAACACCTAGACATACTTTATTTTTATAAATAATTTTTTGAAATCTTTTGTGTAGCTATTTTAAGTGTTTATTTGAATAAAATGTATGAATTTGAAATATAAAACACTCGTTCTTTGGAAACTTGAATTTTTAATAGGTCGATGGGTCCCAAAAAGATACACTCTGTAGTATCTTGGTAAGTTATTTTGCTTTCGGTAAATTATATGTACTTACATTTAAGACCTTGAATATAGGTATGGTAATATAAAATAAAACAAAAGAAAATATAAGATATTTTGAATGATTTAATAATTAATGAATAATTAAAATGTAATACAATAAGTATTAAATAATTATGTTTTAATACTTAAAATTAATTCAATTTTGTGTTAAAATTAAATATATTCTGTATTATTTAATAATCTTTTGACATTAAAATCAAATCCTTTTTTTTTATTAAAATGTAATATATTAAGTATTATATTATATCTTCCCTATCTTTAAATTAATACAAATTTGTATTAAAATTTAATACATTTGGTGTTTAATTACATTCAATGGTGTATTCAAAACAAATACGAATTAATATTAGAATAAGAAATATTGTATTATATTCTAATATTCCTTGGAATTTAAACAAATAAAAAATATTAAATTTGAGGTGCAAATATTAGATTTCAATGTGCTGTATATTTATTTCTACTACAAATGTATTAAAACCATAAATAGAATTTTAATAGTAAGGGTTTGTTTTCAATACTTTTGGCATAACAGCCAAAAAAACCTTAACGTATGCTAAAATTGAGTATTAGAGTTCCATTTTGTAATAACTAACATTATTTAATTTCAATAAATGTTTTATTCAATTTTGAGTTTTAATATATCCAAAATATTCAATTGTAATATTTTTTCAGTGTTGTCATATATACAACCTCAAAAATATTAAAATCAATGCTAGAATTTTTAACCGTGTATATAATAAAAAAAAGAACCTTCATTCATATATGTACATAAAAAGTGCACGAAATTACACGGAGTGAACAAGAAAATGTTTAGTAATTTGAGCCATTAATTCATTGTGATAAACAGTTGTGTTATTGCGTGATGTTAATTTGATTAACCGTAATATCAACTTTAACTGTTTAACGGCACATATAAGCCGTCGCAACTTACTTAACAGTTTTATATGCGGTACTTTTTTATCGGCTTGTTTCTAAGCGCGCGCATAGTAATTTTTATTTTATTTTTGTTTTGTCAATTTTTTATTAGATTAATATTTGATTTAAATTAATCATTGATCGAAAGAAAAAAAGGGAAAAATATATAATATTTCTTCTTTTGTGCTTTTCACGTTGCAGAAAATGTGAAAAAATATTCATAAATTTTTTCTCTCCGTGCATAAATGTGCATCGCTTTATCACATACATATAAGATCAAAGTTAATTTTTTTCTTCGCTTTCGTTTCTTATTGTTTTACATTTTTTTTGGGCAGATAAATGCTCACAAAATACAGTGCTGTCGTGCGAATTTATCTTTTTTCTTGTTCAGTACCTTAAGTATTTTTTTTTTCTCAACTTCAATACGATTGAATTAAATTGTGTATTTCTTTTAATTAATTAAATTAATTGGTTTACTCTTTTCAATATAATTATTTGCCATCGAGTGTTTTATAATTTCGATTAATACTTTATAAATCGATACCTTTTGGTTTGCTACCTTCGCTGAAACAAATTTTAAATTCGTTTCTTTTATTTTGGTTTGCTACCTTCGCTACAATATTTTTTTTTCATTCGTTTCTTTTACTTGAGCTTGGACTAAATTAATTTTCTTTCATTTATTTTTTTTTTGCATTAACCTATTCAAGTTACATTTTTTCTTTTGGATAACTACCTTTAATTGTTACGCATTATTTTGGTTTGCTACCCTCGCTCAGAGTGATTCATTTAATAACGTTTTGGTTTTTTAAGTTAATACGTTAATTAAAATCATTTTTTCGTTCATTTAATTTTGAATATATTTTAAAATGGAACAAATTAAAGCCGTAATTGAAGAACAACGGTTATGTGATACCGATTTCAATGGTTTTCAAACAAGCTTCTCCTAGTCCAGTGCGGACAATTTATTAAAGTTAGGCTACTTACGTAGTAGACTAGAACAGCGCGAAGCTTATATGGTAGCATATAAAAATAACCATTTGAAGATTTTTGGATTTTTGGTGTCAAAAAAACTAAAGCTGAATTTAGTTACTTTTCAGAATCTGAATATGAAAAATTTAAACAAAAATTTCTTGACACAAAAGGTGATATTCTAGGTACAATTCTTTTAATTGAAGCATCAGCTTCGAAGGAATTAAATTCCAGTCAAGTCAATCAAACGATATTCGATCAAACGTTCCGTGAAGAAAATGACATTCATCTTCCAAAAGTAAAACTTCCAGTGTTTGATGGAGCTTATGAAAACTGGTCAACGTTTCATGATTTATACACTAGTATGATTCATATTAAAAATAATATACCTAATGCTCAAAAACTATACTTTCTTAAAAACTGTTTAACTGGTGATGCGGAATCACTGATTCGATCTATAAAGTGCACAAATGTAAATTATGCTACGGCATGGAAGACGCTTTGTGATCGTTATGATAATAAACGTCTTATCATCGATTCTTATTTAAAAAATCTGTGTGAGCAACCAGACATGCAAAAAGAATCAGCTTCTTCAATTCGCAAACTTTTGTATACAACAAAAGAGTGCTTAGATTCAATTAGTAACTTGGGTGTTTCTACCGAATCCTGGGATCTCTTTATAATTTTTCTGATATCCCAAAAATTAGATAAAACTTCTCGTAGAAATTGGGAAAACTTTCTGGTACAGAAAAACTCTAATGCCAAAACAAAAACAAATGAGCTACCGAAACTCGAAGATTTTTTTTCTTTTCTTGAAGATTCTTTTCGTTCTTTGGAAGCTGTAGAGACCAAGGTTTCTTTGCATAGCAAGGAAAAAACTCCAACGTCAAATAAAACTCAAGTGTATTACAAATCCTTACACACTGCAAAGCGTACCAATTTTAAAAATCCATCATGTATTTGTTGTCAAGATACACATTATTTATATCTTTGTCCACAGTTTAAAGCTTTTTCTTCTGACAAGAAAATTGATTTTGCTAAAAACAATAATCTTTGTCTTAACTGCCTTGTTCAAGGCCATGCTGTTTCTCAGTGCAAAATTAAATACAATTGCCGAATATGTAACAAACGGCACCATACTCTTATGCATATTGAACATAAAAACTCTTCGAATGTACAAAGTACTTCTACTAATACTTCAACGAAACTGTTAACACAATCATTGCTGTGCACTGATTCCAAAACCATTGCAGTTCCACAAACTCTTCTTGCTACAGCAAAAGTCATAATTTCTACTTCTTCTGGTGATCATATTCTTCGAGCTCTTGTAGATCAAGGATCTCAAACTTCATTTATAACCGAAAGATGTGTTCAACGTCTAAAACTTAAAAAACATCCTTTCAACTGCGTAGTCAGTGGGATAGGTTCTTCAATTTCAACAGTCTGCAATAGTTTTGTAGAGTTTGTTCTAAAATCTTGTACAAATACAAATTTTGAAACACTAGTTAAAGCACTAGTAATGTAATCCATTATTGACTATGTCAATACATATCCAATTTCCTCTAATTTACCAAGAGAATTTGAAAATATTGCTCTTGCTGATCCATTCTTTTCTGAGCCTGGGAGTATTGATATTCTCATAGGTGCAGATATTTTCTACGAAATTATTCTTGATGGTATAATCAGACCTAAAAACGGACCATTGGCCCAGCGAACAGAATTGGGTTGGATACTATCTGGTCCTATTAATACAAATAACAACATTTCTATTCAAAATACAAGCTCTTTACATACACAAGTCAATGCAATTGACAATTCACTTCGGAAGTTTTGGGAACTTGAAGAAGTTTCCGTCTCCAGAATCGCTACTCCGGAAGAAACAGCTTGTGAAGAGTACTTTCAAAATACAATATCTCGTGACTTCACAGGGAGATACATAGTAAAACTTCCATTCAAATCCAAAGTCTTAAACGAAGACTATCCTGTTTTTCAAAATTCTTTGCTTAATGCTCAGAAACGTTTTACTCACTTGGAACAAAAGGTGTTTCCAAATAACCAAAATCTCAAAGAGGAGTATTCCAAATTCATAAATGAATATAAAAGCCTTAATCATATGAGATTAAAATGCAATTTACTTGATCTTCCTTCTACTGAAAATGGTTTCATATTACCACATCATGGAATATGGAAAGAAGGTAGTTCTACTACCAAACTAAGAGTTGTTTTCGATGGATCTTCGAAACCACTCAATTCAACTTCTCTTAATCAAGAACTTCTACCCGGACCTTCATTACAAAATGATTTGTCTTCAGTGATTTTGAAATGGCGTACATTTCTCTTCGTTTTTACATCGGACATTGAAAAAATGTTCCGACAAATCATTGTGAATCCGGAAGAAACAAAGTTTCAGTGGATTTTATGGCGTTCAGACGCGACCAGTCCGTTAAAAGTGTATGAATTACAAACAGTTACTTATGGTACAACTTGTGCCCCATATCTTTCAATTCGAGTTCTGCAACAATTAGCGAATGATGAAGCAGAAAATTTTCCTCAAGGAGCTGAGGTTCTTAAGAAAGATATCTATGTAGATGATATTATATCTGGTGCTGACGATATTAGTTCAGCTAAAATCATTCAAAAAGAGCTTAAGGATCTTTTAAATTCCGGAGGCTTTAATCTTCGAAAATGAACTTCGAATTGTCCAGAACTCCTCTCTGATTTACAACCAGAGGATTGTGAGTTTTCATTCGATTCTGATGATTCTGGTTCAGCTGTTAAAGCATTGGGTTTATTTTGGAATCCAAAATATGATTATTTGTTCTTCAAAGTATCGCTACCCACATGTTATATTTATACAAAAAGAACATTACTTTCTGACGCATCGAAACTTTTCGATCCACTTGGGTTATTAGCACCAACCATTATTCTTGCTAAAATATATTTTCAACAACTTTGGTTGGAAGGTATTGGATGGGATGACCCACTTCCTCCTAAATTAAGTTCCGAATGGGAACATTATAGAAAGAATCTAACATTTTTACAATCAATAAAAATACCTAGATGGCTGGGTACAACAAATTCTTCTTCCATTGAAATTCATGGCTTTTCGGATGCCTTTAATCATGCATATTCTGCAGTTCTGTATTGCAGGACTGAAAGGCCTCACGGTCAGATTTTTGTCAATATTATAACTGCAAAAACTAAAGTTGCACCAATTAAACAAATTTCATTACCACGACTTGGGTTGTGTGGTGCAGTCTATAAAAAGTTTTTATCTGCTACTCAAATTGGTACTTCTCAGTTAAAATCATACTATTGGACCGATTCAACTATCGTCCTTGGTTGGATTCATGCGCTACCTATTCGTTGGAAGACTTTTGTCGCCAACCGTGTAAGCGAAATACAAGAAACAACAAATGTAAATCAGTGGTTTCATGTTAGCTCTGAACACAATCCAGCTGACTGTGCTTCACGAGGAGTTCAACCGCAAGACTTAGAAAGCCATTCGCTTTGGTGGAATGGTCCTCAGTGGCTTTGCTGTCCTAAATCTGAGTGGCCCAGCCAAGATACATCTCGATTTCATACTGATCTAGAACAAAGAATGAAGATATTATATGTTCTAATGTGTTAATCAAATTTTCTACAAATCTCTTAAGCAGATTCAGTTCACTTAATCGTTTAATTCGAGTAACATCGCATATTTTTAGACTTCGCCCTGACCGAAAGAAAATTTACAGTGGTTGCTTAAAAGCTAATGAAATACAAACAACACTGATGCATCTTGTTACACTTTAATATATCATTTCCAGACGAAATAAAATGTCTTAATTCTAAAAAAGAAATTTCTTCTAAAAGTAAAATTCTCGATTTACATTCATTCATCGATAAAAATAACCAACTTCGCTTTGGTGGTCGTCTTCGTTTTGCAAATATAGATGAAGAGTCGAAATATCCTCTTATTCTATCAGGTTCTTGTTACCTGTCCAAACTTTTAGTTGCCGATGCGCATTCAAAAACTCTACATGGTGGACCTCAATTGATAATGTCCTATATCCGAAATAAATATTGGATAACCAATTTAAGAAATATTGCAAGAGCAGAATTTCATAAGTGTGTTCTCTGTACTCGATTTAATAAAAAGCGTACTTAGCAATTAATGGGTTCACTCCCCAAATCAAGAGTAAATGAAAGCAGGGCATTTAGACACAGCGGTGTAGACTATGCTGGTCCTTTCGACCTAAAGATGTCGAAAGGAAAATCGCCGAAGACCTACAAGGGTTTTATCTGTATCTTCATTTGCTTAGTGACGAAAGCTATTCATATTGAGCTAGTCTCAGATAAGACTTCCGAAGGTTTTTTGGCTGCGTTCCGACGGTTTACTTCAAGAAGAGGAGCCTGCAGTCACTTGTACAGTGACAATGGGTCCAATTTTGTAGGAGCCAACAAGGAACTCATAAGGATGAATCGCCAATTTCTTGAACTCCTTTCACCCGATGTCCGTGCCCAGATGGAAAACGAAGGTACCTCATGGAGCTTCATTCCTCCTGCTTCGCCACACTTTGGTGGATTATGGGAGGCAGGAGTCAAATCAGTTAAGTACCATCTTAAACGCATTCTTTTAACCAAAATTCATACGTATGAAGAAATGTATACTCTTTTAGTACAAATTGAGTCTTCTCTAAATTCCAGACCTCTTTGCCCACTTACTGACGATCCAACAGACTTAAGCGTGCTTACTCCTGCGCACTTTCTCATAGGAGAGCCTACGAACATCGTTCCAGAACCATCTCTATTAGACATCAAAACCCATCGACTCAATAGATGGCAACATATTCAACAGATGTTCCAACACTTTTGGGACAGATGGCAGAAAGAATATCTGTCACGTCTACAGCAACGTCCAAAGTGGACAAAATCAAAACGGAATCTTCAAATTAACGATATTGTCATCATCATGGATGAAAGATATCCTTCTGCAAAGTGGCCACTGGCTAGAGTGGTCGAACTGCATCCAGGTTCAGATGACATATGCAGAGTCGTTACTGTGTATACAAATGGGAAACAATTAAAACGTCCCATAACAAAGTTATGTCTACTTCCCGATGTCAACACACCAACATCATCATTCGACTGCGAAACTCCAACATAAACATCAACAACAAGCATCAAATTCAACGCATCTTCAAACATCATCAAAGTATCTCAACAATATTCATCATTTTTCTACAACGTGAGCGAGTATCAGGCGCTAGAAATCCTGTTCCAACATTCAACATTCGTCGTATATGTTATATGAGAGGAAATGCTCATATACAAACTTTATTTTGTATCTTTGATTCATTTATTTAATTTCAATAATGAATTGTATCTTTATTTAAGAACAGTAGTTCTTCCCCTGCGGTATGTTTAAGATCTATTACATTATTTATCCGAAACACAAATTATATTTCAACTTTAATATTACATAACTGGCAATACCTATTATAACTCTAATTTCACTTTCTTCCTATTATCTGAAATCAATACTTAGCCAAATGTCAATTTCTTCTTTCTACCTTCTTTCACTTTTGCAGCATACCGCCTCGTGAATAGATCGCTTTTCCAAACTCTCTTGAATTTAATAAATTTAATTATTTATATATCAATTTTTTCATGATTTTCATTTATGCAATAATTTCATAGTTTTTTTCTTATCGAGCTATCGAACAATTACCGAAAAAAAAATATGTACCAAGTTTGAAGCAAGTCCACTGAACTGTTTAGACTGAAGACTCAACGACAGACATACAGACAGAGAGAGAGAGAGGCGGAATTGGGGACCCACTTTTTTGGTGTTCTCTATGATCGTAATGTCATGTTTGATTGTTAGGAAAAAAATAATTTTTTTTACGAATACATAACTTGCCTTATAGTCCTATAATACCTATGATCGCAAGTAACTAAACGAGAAAGTGCATATCACATAGTGCATGTTAATGTGCTTTTTAGTGTAAGTTTATTCAAAACTAAGTTTTTATTTAAGAAAGGGCACTAAATTATATATTAAATTAAAGGTAAATAAATAATCCTTTAAATGGTATTAAAAAATTATAAATCACTGCTGAACTATTTTAGATATCGACGTTTAAAAAGTAACTTGATTTCTAATAAGTAGACCTCGGATTTAGCATATTTGCATATTTTTAAAAGATTAAGATATGTAGGTAAAGTCTGATGACATCAAAGTTCGGTTCTTAGAAAATAGAGTTAAAAACAATATGCATATTTTAATTTTTTGTGCATATTTGCCTGAAATGCATATGCATACTATATGCCAGATACATGCAACTCAATTCAATTCAATTCAATTTTATTTCAATTTGATGTACAAGTAAGACTTAGTCTTTTATAGTACCTTACTATGGTAAAATTCAATAATATAATAGTATTCTTAAATATAATTTCCTACTATAACAAATATTAATTACTAAATATAACTATGCACACAATATGATAAGTATTCAAAACATATGCAAAATATGCAAACAATTCCTACATTCATTAAATAAATTAAAAACTATATAAAAGCAATTCAGTGGTTGGTATAAATATATATTGACATTTTATTGATTATTGTAAGAGATATTAAAAAAAATTATTCAAGATAATTATGTCAATTTCTAATCGCCAATATTTTGATTGCGGATTTTTGTTGGCAAATAGAACGTAAAATCTTTTTTCAATTGTATGTGTGTGTATTATTTTTACTTGCGATTATAGGTACAATAAGGCAAGTTATGCATTCGTAAAAAAAAAAGAAAAAATTATAACAATCAAACATGATTTTACCTAAAAAAGTGATCGGCAAAAAATGTCTGTCAGTCTATCTGTTAGTCTGTCAGTCTATCCGTCTGTCAGTCTGTCCGCCTGTATGTATAACGAGCTACAGTTTAAACGGCATAAGCGATTACCTTCAAATTTGATATGTGTGATTCTTTTAGCATTCCTCAGATCGAAAATTGAAATTTTATTTTAAGGCCCAAAAATAACGGATTTAACCGTTTAAGAAAATTTTATTTTTTTCGAAAACGGTTTCAAGGATTTTGATAGAAATTTTTGACAATTATTTTGTTGGTTTTAGCTATCATTTGATATGAACCAAATTTTCGGGAAAAGTCTACTAAATGTACTATTCATATAACGTTTTTTTTTTTTTAATTTCTGAGAAGATCTAGGTAGGTAAACTAATTCTGCACATCAAAATTTTGAATAACTTTTTTTTATAATTAAAATTAATTTTTTCTAAATTTTTAAAACTAATCAAAAAAAATTATTTTATATTTTATAATCGCATGTATATTAATAAACTCTAAAAAACTGCATACATAAATGTAAAAAAAAAGTTGTTTTCAAAAAACTAAAAATAAAAAACAGAATTTCATCAAAATCCGTCTTACAATGTGGCATCCACTAGTGGAATCTAATGGTGTTCTGTTTTTTTTCTCGAAAAACTGATTAAATTGATGGTTTTTGCAGTTTTTATAAGTTTAAAAAACGATTTTTACTTAACTATACACCACTCACTTTCATGATATATATACATATGTACAAGTACATATCAAAGTTTCATCTATATATAATAATTAAAATCCATTTAAATATACATTTATAAGTATTTACCTATGTATGTATCTTTTCCTTGAATCTTGCATTCGACAATTCAGTATACTAAGAATCAAAGTAATCTTCCTACTAACAGCGTCAGTGGCTAAGTACACTAAAGTTTTTAGCTACAAGAGCAAGTTCGTACGAGTCGTGCATTTTATTTTTATTATAAACAGTAAACAAAATCGTTTGAGGTCTCAGCAAATTTAGCTTTACTTTTTTATATTTAATGATATTTTCATTTGTGACGGATTTAAGTCCAGACAAATCTTCAACACTTAGATTTAAAATATTATTTATTTTATGTCGGGGTGGCGATAGGATTGTTGATTGTTTTTAAACCATGAAAAATTTTCTTCTATATTACTTTTTAATATGTAACGAGTAGAATTCAATTTATCGATGAAATTCGTTTGCATATATTTTACATATTTGGCAAATTTTTTGCATATGTTGCATATAATGGGTTATCCATTTTGCGGTTTCAAAAGTAAACGTAAATAAAATACATATAAAATATTTTTGTATGATATTTCTTTTTTTATTATAAAGTTTGAACGCTGACATTATGTCTGAAACACAACATCATTTAAATGACCACCACGAGAATTGTTGCAAGCATCGATTCTTTTGAGTTAATTTTGGGCGATATCTCAGCCATAACTTGACGGATGTTGGTTTTCAAGTGCTCAGGAGTT
The DNA here is from genome assembly GCA_910595825.1 of Philhelius pedissequus. Classification (NCBI taxonomy): domain Eukaryota; kingdom Metazoa; phylum Arthropoda; class Insecta; order Diptera; family Syrphidae; genus Philhelius; species Philhelius pedissequus. The sequence goes on along the minus strand of OU343160.1, from coordinate 249,618,012 downwards.
AAAGGTTTATCTGCATAAGCACGGTCTTTCGCGCAGCCTCACAAAAAAAAAGTCCAGCGGTTTCAAATCGCATGATCTTTGTGGTCAGTTGATATCGCCACAACGAGAAATTACGCGGCCAGGAAATGTCTCTTGCACTAAGGCCATATTCGCTCGAGTTGTGTGGCATGTGGCACCGTCTTGTTGAAACCACATATTCTCCAAGTCGTATTCTTCAATAGCAGGCAAAACAAGTCGGTTATCATATGACGATAACGCTCCGAATTGACGGTGACAGTCTTTCCATCGTCGTTTTCGAAGAAGTAAGGTCCAATCACACCTCCGGACAAAAGAGCGCCCCAAACAGTGACTTTTTGTGGATGTAATGGCCTCTTTCAATTACTTAAGGATTCTCAGAACCCCACGTACGACAATTTTGTTTATTAAAATAACCACCGAGTGAGAAATGTGCTTCGTCGCTGGAGAAAATTTTGTTCGAAAAATCGCCGTCCACCGCCTGTTGTTCAAGCACCCATTCAACGTATCTACGACGTTGTGAATGGTCAGCTTGCTTCAGTTGTTGTGTAAGCTGGATTTTATATGGATTTAGGTGTAGATACAAATGCAAAATACGCCATAATGTGCCGTAAGATAGTCCTACTTCCTGAGAACGACGAGGAATCGACACATTCGGGTCTTATGCAACACTTTCACTGATTCACAGGCCTTACAATATCTGTAAGCAATCCAGTCTCTTCAAATTTCTCCACAAATTTGCCAATTGCTTACGTAGTTGGACGATTATGTAAACCATAATATCCTCTTAAAGCACGATATGTGGTTGTGGCAGAATCACCATTTTTGTAGTAGGTTTTAACAATTTGTATGCGTTGTGCGATAGTGAGGCGATCAATTTTCGTAAATCTTAGACTTTCAACTGAAAAAAAAAATGGTTTAACAACTTAGTTTGACAGATGTCGAATTCCAGCCCTATACTTTTGAAACCGCAAAATGGATAACCCTTTATTTTGCATATTTGTGGCATATTTTTTAAAAATATTTATTGCATATGCATTCCAATTTGTTTTATTTGAACGATAAAACGTCTAAATACAAATTGCGTTACCAATCTGATGAAAAACATGTAAATATTCAAAATCTGAGATCTACTAATAAGTTAAAATTAAATATTGGAGAATAGAGTAAAAAAATAATTTTTATTACGATGAAAAGGTAGAAAAAATACCTTTCATTTGAAAGCAAGTTTATTTCCTTACATGTTTTACATCGGAAAATACAAGCAGTTTTGTTGGAAAGATAAGTGAAATTTTGCTTCGGAATTAGTCAACTTCAAGCTCAAATATCTCAAAAACCCCACGATCGATTTTGAAAATAATTGACCCACATAATGTCCTTAATATCAGCTTTCATTTGATACTCGATTCATTAGTGAACGCACTGGGCCCAAAAATGGGCCATCGCTTTTGACAGAAATCTAAGCAGTCGTTATCGAGAAATCCAAGAATTAAAAAAAGTTATATGAAAGGTACCGTTAATAGACTTCTGTAAATTGGATTCTGATTAAATTATAGCTAGTACCAACAAAAAATTCTTAAATACTTTTTATCAAAGTCGTTGGAGCCGTTTTAGAGAAATAAACTTTTCCTTAACGGTTATATTGCAGGTATCGTTATATTTAGGCCTCAAAATAAAATTTCAATTTCCCCTATTAGGAATGCCAAAAGAATCACACATACAAAATTTGAAGCTAATCGCTTAAAATGTTTAGGCTGCAGCTCGTTATATATACAGACTGACAGACAGACATTTTTAGTCGATCACTTTTTTAATAACTTTCCAACAAACACAAATTGTTTGTTAATATTCAGTTAATATATTATTTATACTACAGCATCAAACTGATGAGCCCAACTGTAGTACGTATATTAATTTGGAGTAAAGACCGCAAAAAAACTCAATTAAAATATATTTTTTATATTCTACTAATTATTATATTTTTGGTCCGTTGGAAGGTTGGTTTTTGTGACGTTGCTTTTTGTTTTTGTAAGTGTGATACAAATTCCAATCATATTGATGAAATTTTATTAATCTGCAGAAATCTTCTTGTTTTCAGACGCTAGAAATCTTAATACAGCAAAACGTTGTGCTCTCGCTCAAAATTCTGACAACAATAAAAAATTATCTTCGTGCATTCAAATGTCGACAATTTAAATACATAAATTAATCACAACCATTTGCATTTGAATTTTTAATACTTACGATTGCAATTATATTTTTCTAGTGACAATACGAGCACATTTTAAATCTTTCAAAATACACTGAGTACGCTGAATACATTGGACAGGGTTATCGCTGGGGCTCTTTTGCGTAGTTTTGTCTGCTTTTTGAAGTTTGCACGGCACTTTTGTAAAATAGTCAAAAGAGGGCTCTTTTCAACAACTTTAATAATTTTGTTACACCCCTTTCACACAAGGAAACTGAGTTGCCGGCAACTGGGAGTTTGTAGGTGAGAAGGGCAAGAAGTAAGGGGAATGAAAAAATCTCCCCGGTCAACGATTTGAAGAGATTTTTTTGACGTTATGCTTTGAAATTTTCTTAGGTTTCCATTTTGACTTCTGTCTCTGATAGATGTCAAACATATTTTTTTTTAAAGAGAAATTGTTTCTTACAATCATATTATTACATTAACCAAACCAAGTGAGCTACTTAAATACATTCATTGTGAAAGAAAATTTCAAGTTTTAATTCTTGTTGGCAAGGCATTTAATTCAATCCATCACGAGTTGGTACATATTTCATACATAGAATTATGCCCCTAGAAATGGAAAATCGACAACTAAACGCACGGACCAACTAAGCTCTCAGCTTGTGGCTTCATCATCACATTTGGTTTATAATGACGTTCCTGTATTAGCGAGCAGCAGCAGCAGCAGGCAGCACCACAGGTATCAGTCATATCATCCTGACAGTGGTTTATGTGTCCAACTGTACCAATAAAGCTTCGGTGCATTCCAATAAGCCCAATATAATCTTCCCATCATCACTATCATGTGTTGGGCCCAAAATTTGGATGGCAAGAGAAACGCACAACAAATCTGCACACAAATCAATTTTCTCCTGGTTCATTGTTTTTCCGTGACCTTCTAATATATTAATTTAGCAAACCATTATTAACAACCACAATAAAAAAAAACAACATTTACTTATATAATCGCAGCAGGTTTCTTTATTTTGAATTTATTTTTGTAAAAATAAGCTGCGGTTAATTTATAACTCAAAATTGTGTAGAATTTTCCAGCCGCGAAACAAATTGTTTATTTACAAAAAGCGAATGTCAAATCAAAAGCAATTAAAAAAACGAGCAACTCAGTTTCCTCATTAATTTCTTCGTGTGCAAGCTACGAGGCAATTAAAGGAAAACGTCAAAAAAATTTTCAGCAACCGGTTTCCCTGTGAAAGGGGACTTAAATACTAAATCTTCGTTGAAAATTTTTCTTCCTTATTTGCTCGCATTCTTCTCAGACTTTAGCCGCTTGTTAAGTCATTCAAGTCTTTGTCTACATTCTCTCATGTTTGACATTTAACTTTATATTCTCAACAATTAATATTTTTTGATTTTTTAGTCGTTTTGCATTTCTTTTATTCATTATTTTAATCAAAATGTTTTTTAATTACTTTGTTAACGATTGTTTTGAAAAAAAATCATTGTGTCTTTTAATTACCTAGTTCGTTTTAAGTTCATTCCACCTTTTATTATTTTTTTTTTTCGATTATTTCGTTTTTTGTTTATTTCGATTTCGATTACTTCACCAACGTGTGTTTCGTCCACCAAGGGCATTAAAATTCAAGTGAACAGCGCGTCGAGGGTGTGGACATGCTGCCCTCATGTAACCCCCCTAATTGGGCCAATTATAGGATTTGGGGTAGGGTCGAGTTTGGTGTATGCAAAGTTTTTGTGTAAAATTTATCAAAATACAAATAGGGCTAAGCGGATTAACCTGCATTTTAAAAGGCGGGATTATAACAAACCGGAATTTTGAATATTTTAGTTAAATAAAAAAATTCCTTCATTATATAAAAATACTAGCAGATCCGGCCGCGCGTTGCTGCGACTTTATTGTATTGCGTTCCATTATTAGATATTAAGATTGGTATTGTTAAGGAAGTGATTGGTAAAGATTCTAGTTAATAGCAATCAATGCTTTCCATAAATTAAGAACTAAATGATGAACAATATTACTCGTTAATATGTCTTTAGTTAAAACAAATAAATTTGATGGTTGCCCATGGGAGGAACATGGATTCTCCAAGTCCACGCCTTAAATTGTCATTTTCTGCCCTTGCGACTTATTTATTGTCATTGCGAATGCCAAACGTAGCCTTTTAAAATGTATTGTTAATTCTGATGGAATCATAGGTATTATTCGAGGTAATAGGAGGGCTTTTCCTTTAAACTTTACAGTTAATATAGTTGCTTCAAGTACGTTTCCGGTAGTTCTTCTGATGACTAATAGTACACGGTTCCAACATTTTGTTGGATTTAAGTTACGCAAAAGAATGGCCGGTGAACAAATTTTCAGATAGAGCTTGTGTGGCGGCATTATTGGCATATCCAGAGAATTTAAAAATTCAGTCGGAAAACTGACGATCTCATTTTCATCAATAATAGTGTCAATTGACTTAAAAGTCATAAAATCACCTGGCAATTAAAATGTTAAAAGAATAAATTTAATGTTTCAAATTTACGTTTTTACGCTGATGAGGACGATGCTGGTAATAACACACAACCAATGTTATGTATATTAATTTGCTAATATTTTTCTTTGATTTCAGGGTGTCCTAAAAGAAAAAAAAGGTCTCAGTACTGAGGACGAAGCGAGGGAAGCATCTTTAAAATCAGTTAAGAAATTGAATGAAATAAAATTAAAGTTAAAGTGTATACCTATGACATTTTTTCAGACACCCTGTAATAAAAATATGTTTTATGTGTAGTGAGTTGTCTCGAATCACAATTTGAAAGTTTCATGAAATTCGGCCCACTATCAACAAAAATATGACTATTTTGTAGAAAATAAGGGTACGTACGTACACATTCAAATTTTAGTAGTTATTTCATCTTGGATTTACTGAAAACATAATCAACATCACTGCTGATCAGTGTTGCCAATCATTAAATTTTCTTCTGTGAATTATACGATACTAAATCTGTACACGAGTTTCCCATAAATGTACGAATAATTGTTCGGTTCTATGAAAACAGAATTTCCCTTTTAAATATATTTTTGGTTATTCTTATTCTGAGACCAAAGGCCAATGCTCTAAAAGTTGGTATCATTCTATTTTTATTAAACTATATACTAAATAAAATTAATGAAGTGTGAACCCTTATTGACTCACAATAACAACGCAGAGAATCGTACATATCTTTTGTTTTCACGTTTCTCTTTTTTTTTGTATATAGAATTTAAATTAAATGGACAACGCACGTACTTGCGTTTATGTTCGATCACATCGTATGTAAATGATTTCTATTAAGAATCTAAATATGAAAATATTTTTTAATTAGTTTTTTATAAACAAAACTTCTTTTATTTTTTTCTGAAAAAAAATTAATTTGGCAATTTTAAACATTTAATAATATAAACTTAAAAATGATATTTCAAAAAAATCATCAAGATGTTTTCGAAATATTGAATTTTTAAACAATATTTTTTTTTTCAAAAATCGAAAAAAATATTTTTCGAAAATTTTGGTATGTTTGGTAAATTTTTATCGAAATTCGTCTAGGCGTTTATGACAAAGTCGAAAATAAAAAAAAATTGTATGGTAAGTACCGTTAATAAAATAAATTAAAAAAAAAAATGTTTGACTAAAATATAGAATATACCTACCTAAGATAGTGCACATACTTTATTTTATCAAAATCGTTAGAGCCGTTTTCGAAATAATCAAGATGGTAATGGTACAATTTTGTACGGCAAGTACCATTATTATTAAGTATTAAGTATTAAGAACTATCCTATCTTAGAAACACCAGCAAAATAAACATTTAAAAAAAAACATGAAAATCGGTTATATAGTTTCGGAGTTCATTCAACACATTAACGTGACACGAGATTTATATATAATAGATAAACAACAAATAAACTTACATAAATTCTAATAAAGTTTTATATGGCGTTTCGCAAAAAGGGCCAATCTGATATTTTCAATTAGGTTTCTAAGATTTCTTAATTATTTATGAGTCAGATTAAGTTCTTTAAGGCACCGATATGGGTTAATCTGTTGAATTAATAAATTTTAAACCATATTAAAATAAAATTAAATAACTTAAACATTGCCTGTCATAATTAAAAAAATAAAAATAATAACAAGGTGTAGTTTGGGCATTTTTTGTAAAAAAAATAATTTCTTCGAATAAAAACCAAAAAGGGCCAATCTGACAGTTTGGCCCTCTTTGCTTCAATACTTCTTTAGCTGAAAACTACAAAAAGACCAATCTGCTACCATTAAAATCAAAATAGATAAACAGTTAGTAAGTCAATTTATTACTTTAAGAAATATTGTCAAACAACAAGAGCATTTATTACCAAAAAAATTATTAAAATAAATATTCAGACATTAACATAAAAAATAATTAGGTGTTCGTGGTGAATTATTACAATACATTTTTTTCTTCTTATTTTTTTTTGTATTTTCATTATTTTTTATGTTTACAAATAACTTTGTAAACTCCACATTTTTTACTTTTATGAGCTGGTTTTTTGATTATGTTATTGTATATAGCATTTTTAAAATAAAATTGTTAAAGAAGGCTGGTTTAATTTTTGCTTATGAGAGAGGCTTAAAGAGTTTGTCCGAATCACCAGGAAAATAAAGGATCGTGCGCCACGTTCCATCATTTTTATCTTTATCCAAATGCAGTGCATGCTCTTTCGATTTCTGTTGTAACAAGTGGAGAATAGTTTTTGGGGTTGTATCCATTATCAGTTGCGACATTTTTTATTAAGATGAGTTCTCTTTTTATTAGTTCGAATGAGGGGTACTTTAAATACGATTAAGCAATCAGTGGAATGCGGGCATTTTAATACTCAATGGATAGGCTGAAGACAAGGGGATAACAGTATCAGTAGTTGTACTTTTTCAAAAGATGTCGGAGACTAGTTTTTTTGAGGTTTCAATGTCTTCGACATCGAAGCTGATCAAGAAGGTTTAACGATCCCGGTCCATAATCGAAGTCAAACTGTAACTTGGAATCCAACTTATTTTTAGTTATTATTTAATTTATTTAATTATTACTTAATTACATTTTCAACAAAAGTCAAGAGGTTCCCTTCCAGACACAAAAAATTATAAACAGAAAAAGAATTTTTTAGATATTGGTTTTTGGAACCAAAAAAACGATGCTCAAAATCATCTATATCTACAAAACTCAACAGAAAAGGAGAAAGCGAAGAACGTGCCTTTTAATTATAGTACCTCCGATCAAACTCAAAATAGTTTTGGTCGATACATAAGGAGAGAAGTTTGAGCAATTGTAGGCCCATTTGTTCATTTTTTAAATTTTCAATGATTCGGCATTTAATTAATTGTTTGAGTTGTGAAATTGAAACTGAAGGAAACAAATTTTTAACATCAAAGGAAACTAATGGCCGATCTAGATCCTTAACCTTATCAATGAATTGAAAGGAAGGTTTCAAAGCATAATTGTGATGAAAAATTAAGACAATTAAAAACCCGTCCATAAAATTAAAAAAGTGGAGTTTACAAAGTTATTTGAATGTATTGGAATCAACTCCAAAATCACTAGAAAAACGAATAATGGAACATCTCAAGACCTCAGCATATGTTGAAACTTCTTCTGGGCTTTTCCAGCATCTGAAAAGCACTGGTCATGGATGCTCTTTCGACGATGTCACACTGCTACATAACCTTCCTGCTGGCAGAGTATAAGACAAATGTCAGGTTTTTGAAATTAACGAATAATACAAAAGTTTTAATGTGTCTCAATTGCGAAATAGACTTGACCAATAATAGTCCTTCACTCTAGAAACTGCTTTCTGAATTCTGCTTTTAAATACTACATTTAAATACTATAATTCAAGACCGTTAATGTAGTGTTTGATACCGTTAAACTAGTATAATTGGTATAAGTGGAATGTTCGCAAAGCAGATTGACCCTTATGCACCAAACATAACTTCTCATCTTACGAAATAAACAGATTGGCCCTTTTGATTTGTTGTAAGGCCTTTTTGCGCAATACCATCGATATATTAGATGCCAATTAGATTATAATAACAAACAAAATACGAAATAAACCTTTGGCGAGATAACCTTGACCTAAATAACTCATTCCACTTTTAACGGAAATGCAAAACGAGTAAAAAGTGATAGAAAGAAATGCAAAGTTATCGTTGAGCGAAATGATTAAAAACAAAGAAACACAAAAACGAAGTAAATATAAACGAAGTAGGTAAACAGAAATCGATGTAAGAAAGGTTTCACTCTTGAAATGCGAAGTAAAATAAAACGAAACAACAGACAACCGTTTTTCTTATAGTTCTTTCTTAAAGTTTATATTACCATTATTCATTTTTGAACTCCTTCGAACATTTTTCACAGGTAACCCTGACACTGGGTTTTAAATGTAGAAGTAGTTTATTTGGTAAAAGATGGGGTCCAAATCCCAAAACCATCAATTTGATGTACACAACCATAATACGAACTATTTTGACGTACATGTTTGGCCTTATGGCCTGCTTTGGAAAAGACAACCAATCTTAAAACCATGACAAAAATATAAAAATTGGCGTGTATCGGTACAATTAGTTCTATGAGAACTACACCAACCGCAGCCCAAGAAACTTTCCTTTCTTTAGCCACAGTTGACCTATTTAAGAAAGAGTTGGCGGCCAAGAACGCTCTACGACTAAGAGAATGTACGAATTATAAAATGGACCTATAAGGTCACAATACTGAAATAAGTTTTACAAATACGACAACTCAAACAGACTACATTTCACCGTATATAGATTTTAACCCTGTCGTACAAACAGTGGTCCCAACAAGTCAAAGCTGGAAGGACAACCAGTCATGAATAAAAATCATGTTTCGGTCTTTACGGATGGATCGAAGACAGAATGGGTTTAGGCTCAGGAAACTGGTCAGAAAATCTTCCCTTAACCAAATCATATAGACTTCCAAATTATTGCTCAGTATTTCAGGCGGAGGGGCTCGCAATAAGTAAGGCGGATAGGCATCTCTCCGCAAGTAAATTGGTCAACAAGAATATAGATATTTCCGTAGACAACTAGGCGCCAATCAAAGCCATTACCTCAATCGTCACAAAGTCAAAACTAGTAGATCGCTGCCGCAACGAATTAAGATTGCTAAACTAATCGAGCTTGGTCATCCTAATCTGGTTCTCAGGACATACTGACATATAAGAGAGTGAAACCGCAGACGAACTGGCCAAAACCGGATCATCACTTGAGCCGAGCCAAATGGTTTCCGGAATATTTGTGCCACTGGAGCAAGAACATTTTAGAATCCAACATTTTTTTCCCAAAACCGCAAACGACATATGGTCAGGTATTGACAGCTGTCGGGTTTCGAGAAGTTTTGGGACAGATCTCTAAGAAAAAAACAGAATATTTACTAACAGACCTCAACTGTCCCTCCTAACGGGTCATAACTCTATTGGAACCCACGTGACTAAAATGTCATCAGCACATCTGACTTATGTAGATGTTGTATGAACAAAGAAGCGGCGGAAGAGGGAGGGATCATATTACTTATTTTGTGAATGCCCCAGCCTAGCCCGAAGCAGAAAAGAACCTCTTGGAGAATACTTCTTCGACGAAGTGGGCGATATCTCTAATAAGTCACTTAAACATACCCTGAAATTTATTCAAAGTTCAGGATGGCTTAGGGAGGCACCTCAAACATAATCTCCCCATTTACTCCCTTCCTTAAACTTCGCTTTTCTACCCTGGAGACGCAATGGATCCATTGAGATCCGAGTTAGGTGAGACGGCATGCGGTTTCACCACCCCTTCTAACCTAACCTAGCTTTATACTAAGTACCGTTGCCAGTATTCGTGGAAATGGGCATTTGGAATAATATTATTTTCCTTTTAGTGCCTAAACATTTTATTTTTGGGCATTTATACTAAAAGTTACGGGAGCCATTGCCAAATTTGTCAATGCAAGAACATAGATATGTGTTTACGTATGTATGTACAATGTATATATGTTTGTATATGTCATTGCAACTGGTTGGGGACAGAATAACACGAACCTAAAATCCAGAAAACACAAAATCCACATGGCGCGTAAAGGCGATATGCTGCTTAACCAAATATAGGCTATGCAGTGGGGTTGATTTTGGGTGTTTGCAAAACCTATGTTGCGGGTTGCATGCACCGCCTACGACCCGTGTGTGTTTACGGAATTTTTGTTTCTGGGATTGTGTCCGTCTCACTAATGTTTCTTATAATTCAAACTTATTCATCAAAATTGGCGTCATTATTATTTATTTATGTCTAATTATGTCAAAATTGTTCTAATATTTTTGTTGACATCACTTTCAAACATTTTAAGTTTTGAAAGAGATAAAACATTAAAATTCCTTCAACTTAACTTTGACAAAAATTATACCTGAAGTTAGTGATTTGAATGCGGATGTACGTTGAGTATTTGTTTTTGTTCAACAGAACATAATATGCAATTTTAACATAAAAATTAAGACTTAATTGAATCTTTGTGGGGGCTGTGGGTTTTTGAAAAATTATAAATGTTGTAAAGAAAATTATAGTTTTTGGATTGTGATATAACTGTGTATCTACATAAGTAAATTTCTCATTAATTTTTCCCTGATAAAGAACATAATATGCGTACATATCGATACCTTCCGTAAAGAATGTATTACGCGACATTTCTAAAATTGTTCCGGAAACGAAAAAAACCGTCTTATTTAGTTATTTATTCCTGTATTTTTTTTCGAAGGAACAGAGTTGCAAAACCGAAATTTTAGACGGATAAGAAGTTTTCGTCGCTTAGTACATTTATTTTCGTGGTCAAGAGTCAAGACATTGCTGCTTGGTACAATGTTAACAAAAAATAAAGGTTTTGAAATAAATTGTCTCGATTAGTTCTTTTTTATTTTTTTTGTATATTATTTACACACAAAAATACTCCTTACAACCGACAAGACAAAAAAAAAACACAAAATAAATGTGAAAAAAGCAGTAGCCTACCTTATAGAAAAATATTTAAAATTAAAGACAATCATATCTGGAGTATTATAAGCGAGAAAAATGGATCAAATTGAAGTTCTAGTTGAATGATTCTGCTAAGCGACAGTCTCGGTTAAACACTTCGACAACGAACAATATTTGTGTGTGGAAGTGTTATTACTTACGACAATAAGATTCTTAAAAATGTCGTTTATCTTAGCATAATTTTTTTTGGCGGATAATACAAATTTCATGGAGCAACATTATTCGAGTGAGAAAACTTGGCGGTTGCTATACAATTTTATTTTCTCTCCCGTTTCTTTTGCATGATAGGTCAGCGAAACTCTGGCCAAAATGTGGCGCTTAACTTCTAGTATAGTTCCACATCAAAAAGTAATTTTTGGAAAAAGTGTCGCTTAATATATACTTACCATAAGGTATCGATAATTCGTTATTATGTTCGAATGTCAATAAAAAAATGCCTTTTAATTGACCTAGAGTCCGCTTAAATTAAATTTAATTAACTTCAAGAACAAAGGTCATATAAACTATGAACAATCAAAAGAATTAGGCGTATTGAAATATGTAACTACAAATGCATTTAAATAAATTACCTTCCCAAGTCCAATAGACTATCCAATAGATTTGCTGCTTTATTGTCTGCAGAGCGATCAGAGTTGTTATGCATTCCCGGATCACCTGGATGAATGAGTAGCACCAGGCATATGCCTAGGAGTGCATTAAAGAATGACGTGGCTGCAAAGTACACAAAAGTTCTAAGGGCGATTTTTCCATTCATACGCGCATTTAGACTAGCCGAACCAGCAATCAAACTCGATATGACGAGGGGAAGTATCATTAACTTAAGGACCCGCATGAAGAGCTCGCCGGGATAGGCGATGAGCATAATGGAATCTGCATGTAGTTGCAGTGGTCGTAAGCTGAATCCTGAAAATCAAAAGTAAAACAGTTTAGAATAGTGGAATGCATGCATGAGGAGTTTTTTGTTTAATATTATGTGAATTGTTTAAATTTCGACAAAATTTATTGGGTTTTGCCAGCTTACTGAAGCCCTGAGTTTTGGGATAATTTTATGTTTCGCGTATTAATTTCAGCGAAAATGAACTTCTTTTCCACATACAGGTACAAGCTAGGCCTAATCCAATTAATTTATTCGTGTTCATTTATTTCCAACAAAGTTTAATAACCAAGTACCCTATAGTGGTGTATCTAGGAAATTTGCTACTACACAATTGATAATGGCTGATCGGTGATATAAATAAAGCCGAAGTACCTACTTATTTCAAATAAAAGGTAACTCCGATTTTCAGTATTTACTTCGTTTCGTATGCATAACAAAAGTTTTTACTTGATTTCAAATATTATATACTTTACGAAAATACTAAATTCGATCAAGTAAATACTTAAAATAATAATAAATGTTTATTTAATTTAGTTTACAATCTTATTAGTTATTTTGAAACGAAATATGATAGTTAAAACAGAGTGATGATTTTATCTGAAAAAAGTGTATGATTTTATTTAAAGTAAATACCTAATTTTTAATATTTACTCCACTTTTATTTATTCCAAAATTAGTACCTTAGGATCATTTTTGGATAATAAAAAATTGTGTAGGTTCTGGCTTCTCTTAATTTTGTGTAAGTTTTGAAAATTTTTGTATCACATATTCTATTTCACTAGACGTCAAACGTAATAAAACTTCTGAATTGTTCAGCGTCTTCAATTTAAAGCTCTATTGTAATAGTGGACTAATTTTTTTACTTCTTTTTCTTTTTAAGAATAGTGACAACAATTAAATCCGTTGCAACTTTGCGCACAAAATCATTTTTTAATCATCATCTTTGAAGCTTAAAGCAAAACAACTTTTTTTTTTTAAATTTTACCTCTTCCAGGTTTTCACAAGTATCATGAAATCTATGGGTTTTTCCGCAAACTTCTTGGTGATTCCTATTTTTATTATTGTTAATTTCATTTAAAAAAAAAAGTAAACCGTTAAGTTTATTACGCATTTTCTAGAGAAAATTGACCCCAAATCAAAAAATTTGCACCGGCAGAAACATGGAACACGGTAAAAACTGAATATCTTAAGATTGAGATGAGATATCACATTTATTTGAACGCATTTACAAAGGCTGGTATTTCATCTAAACATTAAGACCTACAAAAAGTTTCTATCAATAGAACTTGCAGCGCAATTACCGTTAACATGGGTCAGGGTACACAAAACTAAGGCTTTTCTTAAATTTCCGATAAGAGATATACAAATTGGAGATATGACCTTACTGTAAACCAATTTTTTTCGCAGAATATACCCTAGAATCTCCCCTCTAAATGCTCTTGACGAATTAAGGGTCGCCCTGTATAGATAGAGAGATTGCATTGTTCCTCTTTTCTTCTGTTCTTTTTCTTTCTTTTTTCGTCTGGAATATATGCTATTGGCAATATTTGCTTGCCAGACATCTGCTCATCTCGATGGCTAGACAGAAAAAGGAAAGGACAAATATGAACACAAACGGAAGCTAATTCATCGCGCTTTTACTTGAGCTGATTTTGCCGATGGCTTACGGCTAACCGTGCCAGCATTAGAAGTGTTCGGTTACTGTTAAGCAACACAAAAAAATAGTCAACATTGCTGACCTACATCGTAAGCAAAAGCAACGACGACGATGACGACGAAAACCTACATTAACACCAAACCACCAAAAAGTGCAACGATAGAACAATGTGGTGTTCAGCCTACATTTATGTATATCGACTTACTTTATTATTATCAATTAATAATTTGTAAGCATTAAGTATGTAGCCTACATTTATGTTATATTGACTCACTTTATTATTATGAATTAATACCGTGTAAGCATTAAGTAGGTAGCATATTAATTACAAAAGAGCCATTTGGCCCAAAAATAAATATCATTTTAATTACAATCGTGATTGTACTTATATCGATCAGCTCATTATTGCAAGATCAGGTTTCAAGTGCCTGCATTTTGTATTAATCAAAATCTTATAGTTTGTACTATAAGATCAACCAAAACACTATTCTTTTTGTTTGTACAATAAGACACAACATCATAATCATCACTCTTATAGTTTGTACTATAAGACCCACTACAATCAGTCTTATTGTTTGTACATTAAGACTCAACATTTTGGTGACCCCGACCTTTAAATCATCAACCTAAGGACCTTGGCAGTGAAACTATATTAATCTACTGGAATCGATAGTTAAAGAAAGCCACAATGGAAAACGCGATAGCCAAACAACTTCAGGCCGTAGAAGACATCCAAACTATTATCGGGAACTTCAACAAGGATTCACCTTCCCGAAAAACGACGAAGGAATACTTTTCTTCACGTCTAAACCGAATCGATGCAATTTGGAAAGATTTTGGGACCAGAGACGACAAAAATCAATGTCGAATATTTCACTTTGAGTTATTTAAATAAAATCAAAGAAATAACTCAAAAATATAAACAAAGATTTAAGGAGTCTCTAACTAAGGTAGAGTCCAGCTCGCCAAAAGAATCGCTAGCTGAAAATGAGCCCAGCGAAACTAATAAGACAACCGAGCGAGAAGAACAAACATCACCCGAGGTGCTCACTCTCATGCGTCGCAAAAAGGCACTTATGAACTCGGTAGCTCGACTCATTAATGGTCGAATTAAGGAAGAAGTCTCCATACAATGCCTAGAAGCAATTAATAAATTCTGGAGCCAAATTGAAGAACTTCACTATTCTATTTGGGAGAAATGCGAAAATCCACTTACAGAGGGTCACGACATGAACTCTTATTCAGAGCTTAAACTAAAAATTCTGAAGAACCGATCCGTACTTAAAGGACCTGCCAATAATCCAAGAAGTGAGCATCTGTCAGTTCAACTTCCAAAGATGACGATCCCGAAATTCGACGGCGATTATTTAAAATGGCAAGCCTTTGCCGATATCTTCACGAAGATGATACACAACCAAGACTTACCGCTAGTACAAAAAATGTGGTATCTAAAGACAAACGTGTCTGGTGATGCAGAACGCCTGCTAAGATATTTGGAATTGACAGAGGAGAACTATACAATCGCATGGAAAACTCTTCAAGATCGTTTCAGCTACAAAAGGGCACAGACATTGTCCCTTATCCAAAAAATTCTGGGTTTATCGCAGCAAAACTCCGAAATAAGGGCCATTAGAGAATTTCATGATACAATTCATGAATCTTTAGCAGCCTTGAAGGCTCCCAGTATTGATACAGACTCATGGGCACCTCTACTCATCCACCTATTAACGAAGAAACTAGACCGACAAAGTCATCTACTCTATGAGCAATCCGTCAAAAACCCTCGAGAACTTCCAACAATGGAAGAATTTCTCAAGTTCTAAGAGAAAGGTTTTGAGGCCCTAGAGGCTGTTGGGGGAAAAGAGAGAACCAAGGTGGTATCGAACATTGCTACCTCCAACATTGACAACTGCAAGGTATGTGGCAATAAGAGCCATCCATTCTTTTATTGCGAAAAGTTCTTGAAGATGTCAGCTGCTGAAAGACACAAAAACGACATCTATGCGTGAACTGCTTCAGGCTAATCACACCACAAAAACATGTTTAGCACGTAGCTGCAGTAAATGCCCAGTCAAGCACAATACCTTATTGCATTTAGAAAGAAACATTTCTTCAAACCCAGACTAAAAGAAACCAATTCAAACAACAGCCATCGTAGCAGGTGCTACATCCACCAAATCAATGACATCAGAACGGGGAAATTCATCACCAGTTACTATCGCCACCATACAGCAAATAAAAAACAAACAAGGCCATGTTCTTTTGGCCACCGCAAGGGTTTTTATCACGGCAAATAACGGACAAACATGTGAAGTTAGAGCCATCTTAGACTCCGGTCAGATAAACCTTATAACCGAGAGGACACATGGAAGAAATCAAACCAGACAGCATTCAAGGACCACACTTCTTCATTCCTCATCATTGCGTATTAAAGCCTGATAGCAGTACAACAAAACTACGGGTGGTCCTTGACGCTTCCGCAAAAACTTCATCCTGTCTATCTCTCAATGACATCCTCCTCACCCGACCTACAGTTCAAAGTGAACTTTTGTCAATACTCCTTCGTTTATGCACAAATATGTATTTACAGCAGAAGTTGAGAAGATGTACAGGAAGCTTCTAATCCATGAAGAAGATCAGGGTTATTAACTCATCATGTGGAGACGGCAACCATCAGAAGAGATAAGATACTATAAGCTAAAAACAGTAAATTACGGGACATCATCCGCACCTTATTTGGCAACTAAATCTCTGCAATACTTAGCAACCGAAAACAAAATAACACAACCAACTGGAGCTCGAATACTTCAAGATGACTTCTATGTGGACGACGGCATTAGTGGGTCAGATAGCATCCCTCTGGCGAAAGAAGCACAAACTCAAGTTACTTCTTTACTCAACAGTGCTGGACTCAAGCTCCATAAATGGTGTGCAAACCATCCATCCTTGCTAATGGACATCCCAGTTGAGGACCAAGAGGTCAGTCTTGATTTCAGGGATTCAATCAACTGCACAATCAAAACCCTAGGTCTAACCTGGCAGCCGAAATCGGACCAATTATGTGGAAGAGCACAGATACCCGATGCCAGTCAGTTCAGATCTAGCACGCATCTTCGATCCACTAGGACTCTTTGGTCCGGTAGTAGTCAAGGCCAAAATCTTCATGCAACAGCTGTGGCACCTTTAACTTTCATGGGATGACGATCTACCACAACATCTAAGAGAAGAGTGGCTAGTCTTCAGAAACAGCATATCAACGCTCAATCAGGCAAGAGTTCCTAGGCATATCTTCAATAAAAATAATCCTACATCCATACAAATTCACACATTTGTGGATGCATCAGAACAAGCTTATAAGGCAGCTGTGTATCTTCGGTCAACTTATAAAGATCGAACAATAATCGTCAGACTACTTTGTGCCAAATCACGAATTTCTCCGGTTAAACGACAAATCCTTACTAGATTTGAATTATGCGCTGCCATTAATCTTGAAATACTTATAGGTTTTTGTAAACATTTATGTATCAACTCTTTCATCTTAGAGATAACTTACTTGTCATTATAACATATATGTAAGTACAAAATATGTGTATCTGCAGAATTGAAAATAACGTAAAATGATTAAGATTTTTTTACAACTTTTTTTTTAATGTTAACTATATGCCTCTAAGACTTAAGGTCTTTTAAATGCAACCTGAATTACATGTCACTAGTTCGAAGAAAGAGAATGATAGGAAAGAATTTTTTTGTTGGTACAGTGGATTTGAGAAACAGACATTGACGGTCTCATTTTAAACCATGGGCAGCATTCAATTAAAATTGGAGGTATAAACAAATATGCGCTTATCATGGGGATCGAACCCACACGTCTAAGTTCAATCAAGCACTTTATCCACTGCGCCATTGCCACCAACTTTGTTATGAAAATTTAACACTTTTGTATGAATACATTTTAAGTTGTTGAAAGAGTTGTATTCAAGTTGTTGTATTTTGGGTAATTCCTATTGCTATTTGGATATATATCTATTTGATACATACGATTAGAAATCAGTTAGCACAAAATAATTGAAAATTGAAATACATTCAAGACTTTATTCAATTAGAATTTTTAAGGCTTTACCCTCTGACGTACGTAGCATTAGCTCTACTCATTTATTCATCAAAAACATTAAAAAATGGCTCTTTAACTTTGATCTCAATGAAATCTATAATATTATCAGGATTCTTATCTAACTTCGAATTTACTCTTCATTTCCCTTAAAAAAATGTTCTATTAATTTTTATATATTTTGATTCTCTTCAAGTGTTTACCCCACAATGTTTTTTTTTTTATTGTAAAATATTTATGTTAAATCATTATCTTTAAGTTTGATTTCTCGGTACTTTCGATTCTTGTCTTTAGGCAACAGACTGTACCTTCTTCTTATCATGAATTGGAAAACATTTAAATATAATATAATTAAATCATAAACTTGCTTTTTATTTTTTTCTCTCTCTGTTAACTTATATTATAATTGATTTTGCTATATTTATATTTTAATCTATTAAGGCTTTATTCTTATAACTGTTACAAAGAAGTAAAAAATAAACTAAACTAAAACTAACTTACAACATAATTCGTCTTACCGATAGTGAGATATGCTTCTGGTACGGTGAACATTTCTGCTCCGATTAAAAAGTGTGCTGGAGTTAAAGCATGGAAGTCATCAGGATTTTCTGTTAAGGGACACAGAGGTCTCGAATTTAAACACGCTTCAATTTGCGTTAAAAGTGTGCTGAGTTCGTCAAAAGTTAGTACCCCATTTCCAACAATTCTTTAGAAGTGGTGTTTAACACTCTTAACGCCGGCTTCCCATAATCCCCCGAAGTGCGGGGAAGCAAGAGGAATGAAATTCCATCTTGTTCCTTGTGACGACAAAATGTCAGCAACACCTTTCCAGTCATGGGTGGCATTCTTCAGCAGACGGTACAACTCCGTTTCAGCTCCTTTAAAATTTGTGCCGTAATCACTGTAGATCTACAGACTCCTCGCCGTGATGTGAAGCGCCGAAATGCTGCTAGAACGGGTTGAGTGGTGAGGTCGCTGACTGCTTCAAGATGAATAGCCTTTGTTGCAAGGCAAACAAAGATGGCTAGGTAGCCTCTGTAGCATTTTGCCCCACGGCCTTTCTAAGCCCGGATGTTAATCGGTCCAGCATATTCAACGCCAGTATGTGAGAATGGCCTGGAAGTATTCACTCTGGGTGCTGGGATTCTCCCATTAATTTATAAGGTGGCCTCGTCCTATACCGATAACAGATAGTGCATTTATGGAGATAGTGTTTTACTGCTCGTTTGGTTTGCAAAATCCAAAATTTCTGCCGCAGATAACTCATCATCAATTGAATGCCTCCATGAAGAGTTTTTTCATGTGCCTCCTGAAGAATCAGTTTGGTAAAATGATGATTTGGAGTTACGATGCTGTTGATCATACGGCAAGTTAGCATTCTTCAATCTTCCACCAACACGAATAACTCCATCAGGATCTACGAAAGAGTTGAGAGATGCCATGCCTCTGGACTTCAAAATACCGTTAGGAAACATTTCAAGCTGAGCTAATTTTACTAATGCTTTGGCTGCATCATGAAGTTCCTTTGGTGAAATCGGTCCACTTTCCCAATTGGGTACGTATTTTTTCGAATTGTTTGTGAAACGTAAAATCGTAGCACAAATACGTATTAATTTGTTTATTTCAGAACATCTATGAATTAGTTCATTAATTGGAAGAAAAACTTGTTCGATATGATGCACATGAATTTGTGGCTGGGTAGGATGCTGAAAATCCCAAACATCGCGTAAAAATTCAGGTCCTTTCCACCATAATGTGTTATCAAGCAAAGCCGATGGTAAAACACGTCTGGAAATCAGATCTGCAGGATTATGTTGCGTTGGAATGTGTTTCCATATTTTACTGGAGTCAACCGTTGTATCTCTCCAACTCGATTTCGAACAAATGTCCCCCTATTTGGTTGGGGATGCTTGAATCCACGAAAGGGTGATAGTTGAATCCGTCCAAGCAAATTGCTTCATGTTTTTGTTACTGAAAACTTGAGTGACATGATTCAGAAGCTTGGCCAACATAATAGCACCACAAAGTTCCAAACGAGGAAGACTTACTGGCTGTACAGGAGCAACTTTAGACTTGGCGATAAGGAGATGCATTTTCGCGATACCTTTATCATCTTCAACTCGTAAATACACTGCTGCTCCGTATGCTTTCTCCGAAGCGTCACTGAAACCATGCAGTTCCATACGAGGCAAATCACCACCGGTTTGAACCCACCTTTGAAATTGAATCTTGTTGATAGATTGCAAGTCTTCGTAGAAAGCATTCCACTGTTCCAGAAGTGACGATTCAATTGGTTCATCCCATGACATTTTCTTCACCGACAGTTGATGCATGAACATCGTTGCCTTCACAATACTTTGAGCAATCCAACCTATCGGATCAAAGAGTCGAGCTATCGTGGATAGAATGAATCGTTTCGTCGGCTACGGATTGGAAAGCGGATTATAGCAGAAAGAGAATTTGTCAACAGAAGGCAGCCAATGGACACCGAGTATCTTAACTCGTTCCGAATCTTCTGACGGCATTGAGAATGTTGATCCCCGTTCTCCTGTTGGAATGCTGAAAAGTAATTCGTCAGAGCTTGAAGGCCATTTCCGTAAGTAGAATCCAGCTGTCTCTAATGTTGATCTAATTTGTTGAATTTTCTCCTTAGCCTCTTCAATACTGTTTCCTCCAGATATCAAGTCGTCGACATACATCTCTTCTCGGATCATGGTGGCTGCTAGTTGATTTTTGGAATTGTCTTCTGCAACGTTCGGATCGCAAGATATGGAGCGGCAGCTATTCCAAAGGTAACTGTATTAAGTCTGTAAACTTTGATAGGGTCTTCAGAATTCTTTCTCCATAGAATCAGCTGATAAGTTTTGTCCTGTTCAGCTATCAAGATCTGGCGATACATCTTTTCAATGTCAGCTGTGAAGGTGTATTTATACAACCTCCACCAAAGAATGATGTTGCAAATATTCTGTTGAATTGCAGGACCTACCAACATAGCATCGTTTAAGCAGACTCCACTAGATGTTTTGAAGGATGCGTCAAACACCACCCTCAGTTTCGTGGTTGAACTGCTCTCTTTAATGACAGCATGATGTGGCAGGTAGTAATGCTGATTTTCTGGCAAACCTTTCTCGTCGCCTTCGCTCATATGACCCAGTTAGATGTATTCTTCGATGCATGCTGAATATTGCTCAAGACGTCGCTCTAAACCTTCGCCGTAATGCACTTTGGTAAGAGTCACCAAAAACATGACAAACATTTCCTTTGAACGGCAATGCTACTTGATAGCGTCCATCAATTGTGCGTTCAGGGTTGGCGATGAAGTGATTTTCACATTCTATATCTTCCGCTTTTTGAAATGGCTTAAAAGGCGTCTCTCCTAATTCCCACAATTTGCGCAGTTGGGTTTCGACATCTACAGTTTGGAGGAAACTTCTGACTTGATGACTTGAGTCGCATACAATTGGGGCCTTTCCGAATAAGATCCATCCTAATGTTGTGTTTTGCATGACTGGCATTGACTTGTCTGTTAGAGAAATCAGCTCCGGCAACAGAAGTTCTGCTAAGACATCATTGCCAAGTAAAATATCAATTTTGGACGATCTGTAGAATTGAGGATCGGCTAAAACATAATCGTTGAGATGAGTCCAATTCTCAACGTGAAGGGTCCGGGCCGGCAAATGCCCAGGCAGTGACTTCAAGATGTAGGCTTGCGCTGTTGTTGCAAAATTGGAATGCTGCGAAGAAAAAGTGATATCTACCACTCTTAAACATGTGTCACTGCTGACCAAACCCAACCCGGACACCCCCGTATGAGTTGTTGGAGATTTGAGTTGTAGCAATATTGGGCAGCACACTCCGTAATAAACGACGCTTTAGATCCAGTATCTAGCAATGCACGCAGCGTCAACCACTCTCCCAATGAAGACTTTACTTTCACAAGGGCAGTTGCCAGTAAAACTCGTGAATTTTTCGTTGGACTGCCGTACTGGGAGTGGTGAGAAATTACATTGGTAGATGTAGACGGTTGTCTATTGGCAGCCTGGAATGAATGAGCTTGTGCATTTAAAGGGATGTTTTGCAAATTTTGGCTGGCACCCTATTGCTGCAATTGGTTGTTCGGCTGACTGCTATTTGAAGATTGCTGTTGAACTGGCTGAAAAGAGTTATTTTGATTTTGCTGTAAGCGTGAAGGTTGTTGGCTTGGCTGAAAACATTAACATGTAATAGCGTATGGTCTGGTTGTTAGCAATAGTAACACCTACGCTCACTTGGACAATTATCGGTTGCATGATTATACCCTAGACAATTTCGACACAAATACAGGTTATCTAAGACCTGACAATGCTCGGTAACACTTATTTTCAAAAATTTGTAGCATCTTCTAACCGCATGTTCATTTTTTCAGACATATTTTACATGAAAGTTTCATTTTGTCAGTCTGAGCATGTA
This sequence comes from Philhelius pedissequus, assembly GCA_910595825.1. NCBI lineage: Eukaryota > Metazoa > Arthropoda > Insecta > Diptera > Syrphidae > Philhelius > Philhelius pedissequus. The sequence goes on along the minus strand of OU343160.1, from coordinate 249,595,638 downwards.
CGACGAAAGAGTTCTTGTGTGAAGCGTCCCGTGATGGTTTGGATGTATCCTGACTGTGTTGCTGGTCGACTGCTTCAATAGTCCGGAACCTTGTCTCCAAGAAGAAAGTAAATTCCTTGAAAGTCGGCAACTTCTTTGGGTTCTCTCTGTCATTCAGCTTTTCCTCCGACATTTGCTGCGTTTTGCTGGGTAACTTTCGCACTAGTACAAAAATTAGCACTGGATCTAAATGTTCTACCTCTATTTTGAGATTTGCAAGGCTATAAATTACTGTCGTCGATGTATACAGCAGGAATTTTATTTTGAAAAATAGTGGACACCATGTAAAGATATATGTATGAGTGATTAAATCAGATATGTATATAGGCATTCATTTACGTTTGCTCAAAAATGAAATGTAATATTATTTTTAATGTAATAAAATCTTTTTAGATTGCTTAGTTGTTAAAGCTTGAGGGAAAAAAAGATGCCAGTTAAATTGATGGACAAATAAGAATATATGTATAAAAAAATTCATAAATCGTTGGAGAGGTTTTTTAAAAAAATAATTGCTTATGTACAAAAAAATTTAATCGTCATTTTGAAGTAATTATTAACATGCATATAAAGTTTTAATTTCAAAAAAAGTCAATGAATGGTTTTTGAAAAATAGGTTTTACAAAAAAAAATTATTTATTTTTTAAAAATCGAAAAACGATTTGATCGGCTTTTCCAATAGTGAGAAAGTCGAAAATATAAAAAAGTGGTTGTAAGCAAAGTACCGTTTGTATGGAGCCGTTTTTGATAAATGCATTTTTTTCTTGAAGGTTTTTAAATATTTGTATGGCGTGTACCTTTGTTTTTTAGCTTAGAAAAATAGTTTTTTTGACTGTTCAAGATAATGTCAAAAAACTACCAAATAAGAAGTTTCAAAAAATCGTTTTCGTAATTTTGAGTTTTCAAAAAAAAGTTTTTTTCTTAATTAAAGTTTTTTTTTTTAATGTTGCCTTACATTAGTGTTTAAACTTTCTAGGATCTTTTGCATAAAAAAATTCACAAATGAACTGTTTTCCAGATAATCGAAATCCAAACAAATGGTTCTACTAGAAGTACCAAAAATATCACTTTTTTCCAAAAAAAAAAAAAAAAAAAAAAAACAAATTACCAAAAAGTACCTTTTCCTAATGAACAGATTTTTATTTATAAAAATCGTTGGAGCCATTTTTGAGAAAAATAAGACTTTCTTCGTGACAAAAAAATGTATGATTGGTATTGTTATTTTTCGTCTTAAAAAAATTAAAAAATTTTTTGGTTTTTTGTAGCAAATTTTTTAGCAAATTCATTCAACCGTTTAGGGTGTAGACTCGACGACATTGAGGGATACAATTTTTCCATCTGCGCTATCATCGTAGTGACAAGTTTGATGAAATCCATAACTTGCCATATATTATGCAACTAAATATCGCAAGTAAACATTCATACAATTGTTTAAGTAATAATTAACAAAATGTTATATAAAAGTTGATGAGAATAATGATTAGATCTCTAAAAAGAGTGCAATCAGCATCGACACAACATCAAATCTAAGGAGTTGATATAAAGAAACAAAGCGAAAGCCCCTTCAAATAACCTAATAAAAGCTTCATCGGATGTTATGAGGATTATGTAATGTACCTTTATTAAAAGTTGAACAAAACACTTCTTTGTTGATAAATAATGCATGATTATTTAAAAATATTTAATTCTGATCCGTAGCCTTTTTATATGTTTTTAAAAATTAAATTTAAATTAAATATTAAGTCAGTAAGATTAATGACTCACCTAAAGTAACACCCAATAGTACTCCAGACAGTGTTACCAGCAGCATCATATTCTCATGCAACCACTTCTTGTATCCAGTCAACTCGATTGGTGCATCACTGCGTTCGGTTGTTTTCGGTGGCATTTGAGTACCGTTGACGGTTGTACCATGTGGTGGACCCATTTTAGCGAATAAGTAGTCTGAAAATTTTTCAGATTTTTCCATCGTTTGAAAACGATACTTGGTAGAGATTTTAAATTTGTTTTGGATTTGTTTTATTAAATGCAGTGATGTGTCTTTTAATTAAAAAATGAATATTTTTTGTAGACTTCAGTTTAAAAATCGAATGGCAATATTACGTTTTTGTGTCCATTTATAGATTTATATGATATCCGTATAATTTTGGGAATCAGACTTCTTTGTGTTTAACAAAAAAAAACGTGCTTTTCAACTTGGTAGGATTTATACATATGTATATTCTGTGATTTTATAAGATTATTGTGTATATTAATTTTCTAAATTAAATTAAACTATGACTAGGTATTATTGTACCCATTTTTATATCTTCTACGAGGGTGTGTGTGTGTTTGTTTTGTATATAGTAAATGCAATTTATATTTTATTTATTTTTTAACAGTGGATATTATTTTTTAACTTTACTTTCTGATAGACATTGAAATTTTGGTTATTTTATAATTTTGTGTAGTATAATTTGGTTGCAGTTTAATTTAACGTTTTACTGCAAACGTTTGCCTGAATTGAGGGTTACCGATGCGGCGATATCTTCTTCAGCAGAATACGCCCTTTAAGCCTTGTAGGTTCGTCCTGGACGTCTACGTTAAAGTGGTTTTTAAGTAATGGCTCCGTTGTTGTGATTTTTTTAATAACTTTTTGAAACTTAAATTATCCTATACACTTTGAAGGGGGGCTTAGTTTTTGGCAGAGTTTTTTCTTTTATTCAGTTAGAGTTTTATATTTATTAGGTAATGTAAAGTTGTTATTTTTATTTTAAAATTATTGAGCTTTGGTCCAAAATATAAGATTCTGGCAGTTTAACTATTAGTTACTTGTTTTTATTTTATATATAAATTCGTAAATGCTCGTTTTATATATTATGTATAGTATTTATATTTATAAAATGCGTTTAAGGTGGGTCCTTTATTGATACTTTTTTGAATAACTATATTTTGTTTTGTTTTTACTTTAATTTAATTTATTAAAATAACTTCTTTAAATAGTAGCGTAGTAAAAGAAAGAATTTAAATCTCATTAAATTAACTTTTTTGTAGCCCTTCTTGAAAAATCGATTTTTTTAGTTTGCCCCGTTTTCTCTGCTCAGTATGGGTAAACGAACGTATACGACCGACTAGGGTTGAAAATCTATGTTAATTCAGAAAATGAAAACTTTTTGTTCTTTTCAGATTTCGAGTGTATTGAATATTCTTTTCTTTTCAACAAAAGCCAAATTTTGAAAACAACTTTTACACAAAAGAGGGTTCTTTTTTTTAATCCAAAGGAAGAATATTGTTTCTTCTCTGCTCAGACAATTTTAATTCAGGGCACTTAACAAACACTTTCCTTTACAATCCGCTCACGACAAGACTTCAGCAACGTTTGAAAGCTTTGAGTTTTTCGAAGGCTATATTATAAAGGTTTATGGGATGGAGACATGCTCTGTACCTACATATATATACAGAAAAGCTATTTTTGTTGCATCTTTAGCTGGGGAAGCAATAGACGCAGTAAGTGATATCACACTCTCTCATGCAATTAAATACTTTTTGGTCGCCAATAAATCTGCAAAAGGTATTTTTTTGGCACTATTAAAATATATAAAAGCCGACTTGCCGAAAGTGCAGTTTTAAAAATGAGATACATTATGTATTACATAGGCACATATGGACACATAGGTAATATAATTTGAATATGAACTTGATTAGATAGAAAACAATTTCTTGTTTGATAGATAAGAATTCTTTTCTTAATCTTCATTTTTCCCTGATTAGAATTTTTGGAAAAAAAAAATTAGAAGTTGTAACTTATGCTAAGGCCGTGCAGGTTAAAACTTGGCAGAGTTTAAAAACTAAGCTAATAATGTATGCGCGTATGCAAGGATTGATTTCGTTATTCCTTAGATGATTTTGGTAATTTAATAAACCTGTGAGGTATTAAAATATTTAATAATAACTTTAGCAATGCCTTTAAAGTCTAAGGCCTTTGCAATGCAATCTGAAAGAAATAGAAATGTATGAAAGAATTTTTATTAAGACTGTGAATTGAGAATTATGTATAATTATTTTATTCCGCGGGTAGCAACCTGTTGAATCTAGAAGGGTGATGTAGAAAATTATTCTACCTAGAATGGTGTTCGATCTCAATCCTCTAAGTTAACAGTCAAGTTCTATTTCCACTGAGCAAGTGCCATCCCCAAAGCTTATAACTTAAGTTAAAAGTTCGAAACACACACAATTAACATATCATTTCGACACTTCTTAAATAAAATGCACGACTGGATCGCACGAACTTGCTCTTATGTTCGATCACATTGTACGCAAAAAATTTCTATTAAAAATCTGAATATATTTTTAAAGTCGTTTTTTATATATGCAAAGTTTTTCAATATTTTTCTAAAAAAAAATTGGTATGACAATCTTAAATATAATATAATATATTAATAATATATAATATAATATAATAATATAAACTTAAAAACAAAAGATTAAATCGGCTTAATCAAAGAAAAAATAATTGAAAATTCTGAAATAAATGCTCAAAAAAAGTACGCAATTTTATTTCTTGAAAAAAAATTTTTAAATCTGTGGAGCGGTTTTTGAGAAAAAAAGTTTTTTTCTTTAAACTTTTTGAAAACATTTTTCAAAAAAAATTCAAATTCAAAAGCATGAGCAGATTTCTAAATATAAATTTAAAAAAACTATTTCAATGATTTTAAAAATACAAAAAAATACTAATTAAATATATTGGTACGCAGTATAAATAAGGCAACCTAAACCTATATATGTATGTGTGAAATTTCAAAAGAATCGGTTAAGCCATTTATGAGAGACTGACAGACTGACAGACTGGCAGACTGACAGACTGACAGACTGACAGACTGACAGACTGACAGACTGACAGACTGACAGACTGACAGACTGACAGACTGACAGACTGACAGACTGACAGACTGACAGACTGACAGACTGACAGACTGACAGACTGACAGACTGACAGACTGACAGACTGACAGACTGACAGACTGACAGACTGACAGACTGACAGACTGACAGACTGACAGACTGACAGACTGACAGACTGACAGACTGACAGACTGACAGACTGACAGACTGACAGACTGACAGACTGACAGACTGACAGACTGACAGACTGACAGACTGACAGACTGACAGACTGACAGACTGACAGACTGACAGACTGACAGACTGACAGACTGACAGACTGACAGACTGACAGACTGACAGACTGACAGACTGACAGACTGACAGACTGACAGACTGACAGACTGACAGACTGACAGACTGACAGACTGACAGACTGACAGACTGACAGACTGACAGACTGACAGACTGACAGACTGACAGACTGACAGACTGACAGACTGACAGACTGACAGACTGACAGACTGACAGACTGACAGACTGACAGACTGACAGACTGACAGACTGACAGACTGACAGACTGACAGACTGACAGACTGACAGACTGACAGACTGACAGACTGACAGACTGACAGACTGACAGACTGACAGACTGACAGACTGACAGACTGACAGACTGACAGACTGACAGACTGACAGACTGACAGACTGACAGACTGACAGACTGACAGACTGACAGACTGACAGACTGACAGACTGACAGACTGACAGACTGACAGACTGACAGACTGACAGACTGACAGACTGACAGACTGACAGACTGACAGACTGACAGACTGACAGACTGACAGACTGACAGACTGACAGACTGACAGACTGACAGACTGACAGACTGACAGACTGACAGACTGACAGACTGACAGACTGACAGACTGACAGACTGACAGACTGACAGACTGACAGACTGACAGACTGACAGACTGACAGACTGACAGACTGACAGACTGACAGACTGACAGACTGACAGACTGACAGACTGACAGACTGACAGACTGACAGACTGACAGACTGACAGACTGACAGACTGACAGACTGACAGACTGACAGACTGACAGACTGACAGACTGACAGACTGACAGACTGACAGACTGACAGACTGACAGACTGACAGACTGACAGACTGACAGACTGACAGACTGACAGACTGACAGACTGACAGACTGACAGACTGACAGACTGACAGACTGACAGACTGACAGACTGACAGACTGACAGACTGACAGACTGACAGACTGACAGACTGACAGACTGACAGACTGACAGACTGACAGACTGACAGACTGACAGACTGACAGACTGACAGACTGACAGACTGACAGACTGACAGACTGACAGACTGACAGACTGACAGACTGACAGACTGACAGACTGACAGACTGACAGACTGACAGACTGACAGACTGACAGACTGACAGACTGACAGACTGACAGACTGACAGACTGACAGACTGACAGACTGACAGACTGACAGACTGACAGACTGACAGACTGACAGACTGACAGACTGACAGACTGACAGACTGACAGACTGACAGACTGACAGACTGACAGACTGACAGACTGACAGACTGACAGACTGACAGACTGACAGACTGACAGACTGACAGACTGACAGACTGACAGACTGACAGACTGACAGACTGACAGACTGACAGACTGACAGACTGACAGACTGACAGACTGACAGACTGACAGACTGACAGACTGACAGACTGACAGACTGACAGACTGACAGACTGACAGACTGACAGACTGACAGACTGACAGACTGACAGACTGACAGACTGACAGACTGACAGACTGACAGACTGACAGACTGACAGACTGACAGACTGACAGACTGACAGACTGACAGACTGACAGACTGACAGACTGACAGACTGACAGACTGACAGACTGACAGACTGACAGACTGACAGACTGACAGACTGACAGACTGACAGACTGACAGACTGACAGACTGACAGACTGACAGACTGACAGACTGACAGACTGACAGACTGACAGACTGACAGACTGACAGACTGACAGACTGACAGACTGACAGACTGACAGACTGACAGACTGACAGACTGACAGACTGACAGACTGACAGACTGACAGACTGACAGACTGACAGACTGACAGACTGACAGACTGACAGACTGACAGACTGACAGACTGACAGACTGACAGACTGACAGACTGACAGACTGACAGACTGACAGACTGACAGACTGACAGACTGACAGACTGACAGACTGACAGACTGACAGACTGACAGACTGACAGACTGACAGACTGACAGACTGACAGACTGACAGACTGACAGACTGACAGACTGACAGACTGACAGACTGACAGACTGACAGACTGACAGACTGACAGACTGACAGACTGACAGACTGACAGACTGACAGACTGACAGACTGACAGACTGACAGACTGACAGACTGACAGACTGACAGACTGACAGACTGACAGACTGACAGACTGACAGACTGACAGACTGACAGACTGACAGACTGACAGACTGACAGACTGACAGACTGACAGACTGACAGACTGACAGACTGACAGACTGACAGACTGACAGACTGACAGACTGACAGACTGACAGACTGACAGACTGACAGACTGACAGACTGACAGACTGACAGACTGACAGACTGACAGACTGACAGACTGACAGACTGACAGACTGACAGACTGACAGACTGACAGACTGACAGACTGACAGACTGACAGACTGACAGACTGACAGACTGACAGACTGACAGACTGACAGACTGACAGACTGACAGACTGACAGACTGACAGACTGACAGACTGACAGACTGACAGACTGACAGACTGACAGACTGACAGACTGACAGACTGACAGACTGACAGACTGACAGACTGACAGACTGACAGACTGACAGACTGACAGACTGACAGACTGACAGACTGACAGACTGACAGACTGACAGACTGACAGACTGACAGACTGACAGACTGACAGACTGACAGACTGACAGACTGACAGACTGACAGACTGACAGACTGACAGACTGACAGACTGACAGACTGACAGACTGACAGACTGACAGACTGACAGACTGACAGACTGACAGACTGACAGACTGACAGACTGACAGACTGACAGACTGACAGACTGACAGACTGACAGACTGACAGACTGACAGACTGACAGACTGACAGACTGACAGACTGACAGACTGACAGACTGACAGACTGACAGACTGACAGACTGACAGACTGACAGACTGACAGACTGACAGACTGACAGACTGACAGACTGACAGACTGACAGACTGACAGACTGACAGACTGACAGACTGACAGACTGACAGACTGACAGACTGACAGACTGACAGACTGACAGACTGACAGACTGACAGACTGACAGACTGACAGACTGACAGACTGACAGACTGACAGACTGACAGACTGACAGACTGACAGACTGACAGACTGACAGACTGACAGACTGACAGACTGACAGACTGACAGACTGACAGACTGACAGACTGACAGACTGACAGACTGACAGACTGACAGACTGACAGACTGACAGACTGACAGACTGACAGACTGACAGACTGACAGACTGACAGACTGACAGACTGACAGACTGACAGACTGACAGACTGACAGACTGACAGACTGACAGACTGACAGACTGACAGACTGACAGACTGACAGACTGACAGACTGACAGACTGACAGACTGACAGACTGACAGACTGACAGACTGACAGACTGACAGACTGACAGACTGACAGACTGACAGACTGACAGACTGACAGACTGACAGACTGACAGACTGACAGACTGACAGACTGACAGACTGACAGACTGACAGACTGACAGACTGACAGACTGACAGACTGACAGACTGACAGACTGACAGACTGACAGACTGACAGACTGACAGACTGACAGACTGACAGACTGACAGACTGACAGACTGACAGACTGACAGACTGACAGACTGACAGACTGACAGACTGACAGACTGACAGACTGACAGACTGACAGACTGACAGACTGACAGACTGACAGACTGACAGACTGACAGACTGACAGACTGACAGACTGACAGACTGACAGACTGACAGACTGACAGACTGACAGACTGACAGACTGACAGACTGACAGACTGACAGACTGACAGACTGACAGACTGACAGACTGACAGACTGACAGACTGACAGACTGACAGACTGACAGACTGACAGACTGACAGACTGACAGACTGACAGACTGACAGACTGACAGACTGACAGACTGACAGACTGACAGACTGACAGACTGACAGACTGACAGACTGACAGACTGACAGACTGACAGACTGACAGACTGACAGACTGACAGACTGACAGACTGACAGACTGACAGACTGACAGACTGACAGACTGACAGACTGACAGACTGACAGACTGACAGACTGACAGACTGACAGACTGACAGACTGACAGACTGACAGACTGACAGACTGACAGACTGACAGACTGACAGACTGACAGACTGACAGACTGACAGACTGACAGACTGACAGACTGACAGACTGACAGACTGACAGACTGACAGACTGACAGACTGACAGACTGACAGACTGACAGACTGACAGACTGACAGACTGACAGACTGACAGACTGACAGACTGACAGACTGACAGACTGACAGACTGACAGACTGACAGACTGACAGACTGACAGACTGACAGACTGACAGACTGACAGACTGACAGACTGACAGACTGACAGACTGACAGACTGACAGACTGACAGACTGACAGACTGACAGACTGACAGACTGACAGACTGACAGACTGACAGACTGACAGACTGACAGACTGACAGACTGACAGACTGACAGACTGACAGACTGACAGACTGACAGACTGACAGACTGACAGACTGACAGACTGACAGACTGACAGACTGACAGACTGACAGACTGACAGACTGACAGACTGACAGACTGACAGACTGACAGACTGACAGACTGACAGACTGACAGACTGACAGACTGACAGACTGACAGACTGACAGACTGACAGACTGACAGACTGACAGACTGACAGACTGACAGACTGACAGACTGACAGACTGACAGACTGACAGACTGACAGACTGACAGACTGACAGACTGACAGACTGACAGACTGACAGACTGACAGACTGACAGACTGACAGACTGACAGACTGACAGACTGACAGACTGACAGACTGACAGACTGACAGACTGACAGACTGACAGACTGACAGACTGACAGACTGACAGACTGACAGACTGACAGACTGACAGACTGACAGACTGACAGACTGACAGACTGACAGACTGACAGACTGACAGACTGACAGACTGACAGACTGACAGACTGACAGACTGACAGACTGACAGACTGACAGACTGACAGACTGACAGACTGACAGACTGACAGACTGACAGACTGACAGACTGACAGACTGACAGACTGACAGACTGACAGACTGACAGACTGACAGACTGACAGACTGACAGACTGACAGACTGACAGACTGACAGACTGACAGACTGACAGACTGACAGACTGACAGACTGACAGACTGACAGACTGACAGACTGACAGACTGACAGACTGACAGACTGACAGACTGACAGACTGACAGACTGACAGACTGACAGACTGACAGACTGACAGACTGACAGACTGACAGACTGACAGACTGACAGACTGACAGACTGACAGACTGACAGACTGACAGACTGACAGACTGACAGACTGACAGACTGACAGACTGACAGACTGACAGACTGACAGACTGACAGACTGACAGACTGACAGACTGACAGACTGACAGACTGACAGACTGACAGACTGACAGACTGACAGACTGACAGACTGACAGACTGACAGACTGACAGACTGACAGACTGACAGACTGACAGACTGACAGACTGACAGACTGACAGACTGACAGACTGACAGACTGACAGACTGACAGACTGACAGACTGACAGACTGACAGACTGACAGACTGACAGACTGACAGACTGACAGACTGACAGACTGACAGACTGACAGACTGACAGACTGACAGACTGACAGACTGACAGACTGACAGACTGACAGACTGACAGACTGACAGACTGACAGACTGACAGACTGACAGACTGACAGACTGACAGACTGACAGACTGACAGACTGACAGACTGACAGACTGACAGACTGACAGACTGACAGACTGACAGACTGACAGACTGACAGACTGACAGACTGACAGACTGACAGACTGACAGACTGACAGACTGACAGACTGACAGACTGACAGACTGACAGACTGACAGACTGACAGACTGACAGACTGACAGACTGACAGACTGACAGACTGACAGACTGACAGACTGACAGACTGACAGACTGACAGACTGACAGACTGACAGACTGACAGACTGACAGACTGACAGACTGACAGACTGACAGACTGACAGACTGACAGACTGACAGACTGACAGACTGACAGACTGACAGACTGACAGACTGACAGACTGACAGACTGACAGACTGACAGACTGACAGACTGACAGACTGACAGACTGACAGACTGACAGACTGACAGACTGACAGACTGACAGACTGACAGACTGACAGACTGACAGACTGACAGACTGACAGACTGACAGACTGACAGACTGACAGACTGACAGACTGACAGACTGACAGACTGACAGACTGACAGACTGACAGACTGACAGACTGACAGACTGACAGACTGACAGACTGACAGACTGACAGACTGACAGACTGACAGACTGACAGACTGACAGACTGACAGACTGACAGACTGACAGACTGACAGACTGACAGACTGACAGACTGACAGACTGACAGACTGACAGACTGACAGACTGACAGACTGACAGACTGACAGACTGACAGACTGACAGACTGACAGACTGACAGACTGACAGACTGACAGACTGACAGACTGACAGACTGACAGACTGACAGACTGACAGACTGACAGACTGACAGACTGACAGACTGACAGACTGACAGACTGACAGACTGACAGACTGACAGACTGACAGACTGACAGACTGACAGACTGACAGACTGACAGACTGACAGACTGACAGACTGACAGACTGACAGACTGACAGACTGACAGACTGACAGACTGACAGACTGACAGACTGACAGACTGACAGACTGACAGACTGACAGACTGACAGACTGACAGACTGACAGACTGACAGACTGACAGACTGACAGACTGACAGACTGACAGACTGACAGACTGACAGACTGACAGACTGACAGACTGACAGACTGACAGACTGACAGACTGACAGACTGACAGACTGACAGACTGACAGACTGACAGACTGACAGACTGACAGACTGACCTAGAATGGTGTTCGATCTCAATCCTCTAAGTTAACAGTCAAGTTCTATTTCCACTTAGCAAGTGCCATCCCCAAAGCTTATAACTTAAGTTAAAAGTTCGAAACACACACAATTAACATATCATTTCGACACTTCTTAAATAAAATGCACGACTGGATCGCACGAACTTGCTCTTATGTTCGATCACATTGTACGCAAAAAATTTCTATTAAAAATCTGAATATATTTTTAAAGTCGTTTTTTATATATGCAAAGTTTTTCAATATTTTTCTAAAAAAAAATTGGTATGACAATCTTAAATATAATATAATATATTAATAATATATAATATAATATAATAATATAAACTTAAAAACAAAAGATTAAATCGGCTTAATCAAAGAAAAAATAATTGAAAATTCTGAAATAAATGCTCAAAAAAAGTACGCAATTTTATTTCTTGAAAAAAAATTTTTAAATCTGTGGAGCGGTTTTTGAGAAAAAAAGTTTTTTTCTTTAAACTTTTTGAAAACATTTTTCAAAAAAAATTCAAATTCAAAAGCATGAGCAGATTTCTAAATATAAATTTAAAAATACTATTTCAATGATTTTAAAAATACAAAAAAATACTAATTAAATATATTGGTACGCAGTATAAATAAGGCAACCTAAACCTATATATGTATGTGTGAAATTTCAAAAGAATCGGTTAAGCCATTTATGAGAGACTGACAGACTGACAGACTGACAGACTGACAGACTGACAGACTAACAGACTGACAGACTGACAGACTGACAGACTGACAGACTGACAGACTGACAGACAGACAGACTGACAGACTGACAGACTGACAGACTGACAGACTGACAGACTGACAGACTGACAGACTGACAGACTGACAGACTGACAGACTGACAGACTGACAGACTGACAGACTGACAGACTGACAGACTGACAGACTGACAGACTGACAGACTGACAGACTGACAGACTGACAGACTGACAGACTGACAGACTGACAGACTGACACTGACAGACTGACAGACTGACAGACTGACAGACTGACAGACTGACAGACTGACAGACTGACAGACTGACAGACTGACAGACTGACAGACTGACAGACTGACAGACTGACAGACTGACAGACTGACAGACTGACAGACTGACAGACTGACAGACTGACAGACTGACAGACTGACAGACTGACAGACTGACAGACTGACAGACTGACAGACTGACAGACTGACAGACTGACAGACTGACAGACTGACAGACTGACAGACTGACAGACTGACAGACTGACAGACTGACAGACTGACAGACTGACAGACTGACAGACTGACAGACTGACAGACTGACAGACTGACAGACTGACAGACTGACAGACTGACAGACTGACAGACTGACAGACTGACAGACTGACAGACTGACAGACTGACAGACTGACAGACTGACAGACTGACAGACTGACAGACTGACAGACTGACAGACTGACAGACTGACAGACTGACAGACTGACAGACTGACAGACTGACAGACTGACAGACTGACAGACTGACAGACTGACAGACTGACAGACTGACAGACTGACAGACTGACAGACTGACAGACTGACAGACTGACAGACTGACAGACTGACAGACTGACAGACTGACAGACTGACAGACTGACAGACTGACAGACTGACAGACTGACAGACTGACAGACTGACAGACTGACAGACTGACAGACTGACAGACTGACAGACTGACAGACTGACAGACTGACAGACTGACAGACTGACTGACAGACTGACAGACTGACAGACTGACAGACTGACAGACTGACAGACTGACAGACTGACAGACTGACAGACTGACAGACTGACAGACTGACAGACTGACAGACTGACAGACTGACAGACTGACAGACTGACAGACTGACAGACTGACAGACTGACAGACTGACAGACTGACAGACTGACAGACTGACAGACTGACAGACTGACAGACTGACAGACTGACAGACTGACAGACTGACAGACTGACAGACTGACAGACTGACAGACTGACAGACTGACAGACTGACAGACTGACAGACTGACAGACTGACAGACTGACAGACTGACAGACTGACAGACTGACAGACTGACAGACTGACAGACTGACAGACTGACAGACTGACAGACTGACAGACTGACAGACTGACAGACTGACAGACTGACAGACTGACAGACTGACAGACTGACAGACTGACAGACTGACAGACTGACAGACTGACAGACTGACAGACTGACAGACTGACAGACTGACAGACTGACAGACTGACAGACTGACAGACTGACAGACTGACAGACTGACAGACTGACAGACTGACAGACTGACAGACTGACAGACTGACAGACTGACAGACTGACAGACTGACAGACTGACAGACTGACAGACTGACAGACTGACAGACTGACAGACTGACAGACTGACAGACTGACAGACTGACAGACTGACAGACTGACAGACTGACAGACTGACAGACTGACAGACTGACAGACTGACAGACTGACAGACTGACAGACTGACAGACTGACAGACTGACAGACTGACAGACTGACAGACTGACAGACTGACAGACTGACAGACTGACAGACTGACAGACTGACAGACTGACAGACTGACAGACTGACAGACTGACAGACTGACAGACTGACAGACTGACAGACTGACAGACTGACAGACTGACAGACTGACAGACTGACAGACTGACAGACTGACAGACTGACAGACTGACAGACTGACAGACTGACAGACTGACAGACTGACAGACTGACAGACTGACAGACTGACAGACTGACAGACTGACAGACTGACAGACTGACAGACTGACAGACTGACAGACTGACAGACTGACAGACTGACAGACTGACAGACTGACAGACTGACAGACTGACAGACTGACAGACTGACAGACTGACAGACTGACAGACTGACAGACTGACAGACTGACAGACTGACAGACTGACAGACTGACAGACTGACAGACTGACAGACTGACAGACTGACAGACTGACAGACTGACAGACTGACAGACTGACAGACTGACAGACTGACAGACTGACAGACTGACAGACTGACAGACTGACAGACTGACAGACTGACAGACTGACAGACTGACAGACTGACAGACTGACAGACTGACAGACTGACAGACTGACAGACTGACAGACTGACAGACTGACAGACTGACAGACTGACAGACTGACAGACTGACAGACTGACAGACTGACAGACTGACAGACTGACAGACTGACAGACTGACAGACTGACAGACTGACAGACTGACAGACTGACAGACTGACAGACTGACAGACTGACAGACTGACAGACTGACAGACTGACAGACTGACAGACTGACAGACTGACAGACTGACAGACTGACAGACTGACAGACTGACAGACTGACAGACTGACAGACTGACAGACTGACAGACTGACAGACTGACAGACTGACAGACTGACAGACTGACAGACTGACAGACTGACAGACTGACAGACTGACAGACTGACAGACTGACAGACTGACAGACTGACAGACTGACAGACTGACAGACTGACAGACTGACAGACTGACAGACTGACAGACTGACAGACTGACAGACTGACAGACTGACAGACTGACAGACTGACAGACTGACAGACTGACAGACTGACAGACTGACAGACTGACAGACTGACAGACTGACAGACTGACAGACTGACAGACTGACAGAC
The DNA here is from genome assembly GCA_910595825.1 of Philhelius pedissequus. Lineage (NCBI taxonomy): Eukaryota > Metazoa > Arthropoda > Insecta > Diptera > Syrphidae > Philhelius > Philhelius pedissequus. Next base: position 249,579,574 of record OU343160.1, on the reverse strand, counting down.
TGACAGACTGACAGACTGACAGACTGACAGACTGACAGACTGACAGACTGACAGACTGACAGACTGACAGACTGACAGACTGACAGACTGACAGACTGACAGACTGACAGACTGACAGACTGACAGACTGACTGACTGACAGACTGACTGACTGACAGACTGACAGACTGACAGACTGACAGACTGACAGACTGACAGACTGACAGACTGACAGACTGACAGACTGACAGACTGACAGACTGACAGACTGACAGACTGACAGACTGACAGACTGACAGACTGACAGACTGACAGACTGACAGACTGACAGACTGACAGACTGACAGACTGACAGACTGACAGACTGACAGACTGACAGACTGACAGACTGACAGACTGACAGACTGACAGACTGACAGACTGACAGACTGACAGACTGACAGACTGACAGACTGACAGACTGACAGACTGACAGACTGACAGACTGACAGACTGACAGACTGACAGACTGACAGACTGACAGACTGACAGACTGACAGACTGACAGACTGACAGACTGACAGACTGACAGACTGACAGACTGACAGACTGACAGACTGACAGACTGACAGACTGACAGACTGACAGACTGACAGACTGACAGACTGACAGACTGACAGACTGACAGACTGACAGACTGACAGACTGACAGACTGACAGACTGACAGACTGACAGACTGACAGACTGACAGACTGACAGACTGACAGACTGACAGACTGACAGACTGACAGACTGACAGACTGACAGACTGACAGACTGACAGACTGACAGACTGACAGACTGACAGACTGACAGACTGACAGACTGACAGACTGACAGACTGACAGACTGACAGACTGACAGACTGACAGACTGACAGACTGACAGACTGACAGACTGACAGACTGACAGACTGACAGACTGACAGACTGACAGACTGACAGACTGAGACTGACAGACTGACAGACTGACAGACTGACAGACTGACAGACTGACAGACTGACAGACTGACAGACTGACAGACTGACAGACTGACAGACTGACAGACTGACAGACTGACAGACTGACAGACTGACAGACTGACAGACTGACAGACTGACAGACTGACAGACTGACAGACTGACAGACTGACAGACTGACAGACTGACAGACTGACAGACTGACAGACTGACAGACTGACAGACTGACAGACTGACAGACTGACAGACTGACAGACTGACAGACTGACAGACTGACAGACTGACAGACTGACAGACTGACAGACTGACAGACTGACAGACTGACAGACTGACAGACTGACAGACTGACAGACTGACAGACTGACAGACTGACAGACTGACAGACTGACAGACTGACAGACTGACAGACTGACAGACTGACAGACTGACAGACTGACAGACTGACAGACTGACAGACTGACAGACTGACAGACTGACAGACTGACAGACTGACAGACTGACAGACTGACAGACTGACAGACTGACAGACTGACAGACTGACAGACTGACAGACTGACAGACTGACAGACTGACAGACTGACAGACTGACAGACTGACAGACTGACAGACTGACAGACTGACAGACTGACAGACTGACAGACTGACAGACTGACAGACTGACAGACTGACAGACTGACAGACTGACAGACTGACAGACTGACAGACTGACAGACTGACAGACTGACAGACTGACAGACTGACAGACTGACAGACTGACAGACTGACAGACTGACAGACTGACAGACTGACAGACTGACAGACTGACAGACTGACAGACTGACAGACTGACAGACTGACAGACTGACAGACTGACAGACTGACAGACTGACAGACTGACAGACTGACAGACTGACAGACTGACAGACTGACAGACTGACAGACTGACAGACTGACAGACTGACAGACTGACAGACTGACAGACTGACAGACTGACAGACTGACAGACTGACAGACTGACAGACTGACAGACTGACAGACTGACAGACTGACAGACTGACAGACTGACAGACTGACAGACTGACAGACTGACAGACTGACAGACTGACAGACTGACAGACTGACAGACTGACAGACTGACAGACTGACAGACTGACAGACTGACAGACTGACAGACTGACAGACTGACAGACTGACAGACTGACAGACTGACAGACTGACAGACTGACAGACTGACAGACTGACAGACTGACAGACTGACAGACTGACAGACTGACAGACTGACAGACTGACAGACTGACAGACTGACAGACTGACAGACTGACAGACTGACAGACTGACAGACTGACAGACTGACAGACTGACAGACTGACAGACTGACAGACTGACAGACTGACAGACTGACAGACTGACAGACTGACAGACTGACAGACTGACAGACTGACAGACTGACAGACTGACAGACTGACAGACTGACAGACTGACAGACTGACAGACTGACAGACTGACAGACTGACAGACTGACAGACTGACAGACTGACAGACTGACAGACTGACAGACTGACAGACTGACAGACTGACAGACTGACAGACTGACAGACTGACAGACTGACAGACTGACAGACTGACAGACTGACAGACTGACAGACTGACAGACTGACAGACTGACAGACTGACAGACTGACAGACTGACAGACTGACAGACTGACAGACTGACAGACTGACAGACTGACAGACTGACAGACTGACAGACTGACAGACTGACTGTCTGTGTAGACTGACAGACTGACAGACTGACAGACTGACAGACTGACAGACTGACAGACTGACAGACTGACAGACTGACAGACTGACAGACTGACAGACTGACAGACTGACAGACTGACAGACTGACAGACTGACAGACTGACAGACTGACAGACTGACAGACTGACAGACTGACAGACTGACAGACTGACAGACTGACAGACTGACAGACTGACAGACTGACAGACTGACAGACTGACAGACTGACAGACTGACAGACTGACAGACTGACAGACTGACAGACTGACAGACTGACAGACTGACAGACTGACAGACTGACAGACTGACAGACTGACAGACTGACAGACTGACAGACTGACAGACTGACAGACTGACAGACTGACAGACTGACAGACTGACAGACTGACAGACTGACAGACTGACAGACTGACAGACTGACAGACTGACAGACTGACAGACTGACAGACTGACAGACTGACAGACTGACAGACTGACAGACTGACAGACTGACAGACTGACAGACTGACAGACTGACAGACTGACAGACTGACAGACTGACAGACTGACAGACTGACAGACTGACAGACTGACAGACTGACAGACTGACAGACTGACAGACTGACAGACTGACAGACTGACAGACTGACAGACTGACAGACTGACAGACTGACAGACTGACAGACTGACAGACTGACAGACTGACAGACTGACAGACTGACAGACTGACAGACTGACAGACTGACAGACTGACAGACTGACAGACTGACAGACTGACAGACTGACAGACTGACAGACTGACAGACTGACAGACTGACAGACTGACAGACTGACAGACTGACAGACTGACAGACTGACAGACTGACAGACTGACAGACTGACAGACTGACAGACTGACAGACTGACAGACTGACAGACTGACAGACTGACAGACTGACAGACTGACAGACTGACAGACTGACAGACTGACAGACTGACAGACTGACAGACTGACAGACTGACAGACTGACAGACTGACAGACTGACAGACTGACAGACTGACAGACTGACAGACTGACAGACTGACAGACTGACAGACTGACAGACTGACAGACTGACAGACTGACAGACTGACAGACTGACAGACTGACAGACTGACAGACTGACAGACTGACAGACTGACAGACTGACAGACTGACAGACTGACAGACTGACAGACTGACAGACTGACAGACTGACAGACTGACAGACTGACAGACTGACAGACTGACAGACTGACAGACTGACAGACTGACAGACTGACAGACTGACAGACTGACAGACTGACAGACTGACAGACTGACAGACTGACAGACTGACAGACTGACAGACTGACAGACTGACAGACTGACAGACTGACAGACTGACAGACTGACAGACTGACAGACTGACAGACTGACAGACTGACAGACTGACAGACTGACAGACTGACAGACTGACAGACTGACAGACTGACAGACTGACAGACTGACAGACTGACAGACTGACAGACTGACAGACTGACAGACTGACAGACTGACAGACTGACAGACTGACAGACTGACAGACTGACAGACTGACAGACTGACAGACTGACAGACTGACAGACTGACAGACTGACAGACTGACAGACTGACAGACTGACAGACTGACAGACTGACAGACTGACAGACTGACAGACTGACAGACTGACAGACTGACAGACTGACAGACTGACAGACTGACAGACTGACAGACTGACAGACTGACAGACTGACAGACTGACAGACTGACAGACTGACAGACTGACAGACTGACAGACTGACAGACTGACAGACTGACAGACTGACAGACTGACAGACTGACAGACTGACAGACTGACAGACTGACAGACTGACAGACTGACAGACTGACAGACTGACAGACTGACAGACTGACAGACTGACAGACTGACAGACTGACAGACTGACAGACTGACAGACTGACAGACTGACAGACTGACAGACTGACAGACTGACAGACTGACAGACTGACAGACTGACAGACTGACAGACTGACAGACTGACAGACTGACAGACTGACAGACTGACAGACTGACAGACTGACAGACTGACAGACTGACAGACTGACAGACTGACAGACTGACAGACTGACAGACTGACAGACTGACAGACTGACAGACTGACAGACTGACAGACTGACAGACTGACAGACTGACAGACTGACAGACTGACAGACTGACAGACTGACAGACTGACAGACTGACAGACTGACAGACTGACAGACTGACAGACTGACAGACTGACAGACTGACAGACTGACAGACTGACAGACTGACAGACTGACAGACTGACAGACTGACAGACTGACAGACTGACAGACTGACAGACTGACAGACTGACAGACTGACAGACTGACAGACTGACAGACTGACAGACTGACAGACTGACAGACTGACAGACTGACAGACTGACAGACTGACAGACTGACAGACTGACAGACTGACAGACTGACAGACTGACAGACTGACAGACTGACAGACTGACAGACTGACAGACTGACAGACTGACAGACTGACAGACTGACAGACTGACAGACTGACAGACTGACAGACTGACAGACTGACAGACTGACAGACTGACAGACTGACAGACTGACAGACTGACAGACTGACAGACTGACAGACTGACAGACTGACAGACTGACAGACTGACAGACTGACAGACTGACAGACTGACAGACTGACAGACTGACAGACTGACAGACTGACAGACTGACAGACTGACAGACTGACAGACTGACAGACTGACAGACTGACAGACTGACAGACTGACAGACTGACAGACTGACAGACTGACAGACTGACAGACTGACAGACTGACAGACTGACAGACTGACAGACTGACAGACTGACAGACTGACAGACTGACAGACTGACAGACTGACAGACTGACAGACTGACAGACTGACAGACTGACAGACTGACAGACTGACAGACTGACAGACTGACAGACTGACAGACTGACAGACTGACAGACTGACAGACTGACAGACTGACAGACTGACAGACTGACAGACTGACAGACTGACAGACTGACAGACTGACAGACTGACAGACTGACAGACTGACAGACTGACAGACTGACAGACTGACAGACTGACAGACTGACAGACTGACAGACTGACAGACTGACAGACTGACAGACTGACAGACTGACAGACTGACAGACTGACAGACTGACAGACTGACAGACTGACAGACTGACAGACTGACAGACTGACAGACTGACAGACTGACAGACTGACAGACTGACAGACTGACAGACTGACAGACTGACAGACTGACAGACTGACAGACTGACAGACTGACAGACTGACAGACTGACAGACTGACAGACTGACAGACTGACAGACTGACAGACTGACAGACTGACAGACTGACAGACTGACAGACTGACAGACTGACAGACTGACAGACTGACAGACTGACAGACTGACAGACTGACAGACTGACAGACTGACAGACTGACAGACTGACAGACTGACAGACTGACAGACTGACAGACTGACAGACTGACAGACTGACAGACTGACAGACTGACAGACTGACAGACTGACAGACTGACAGACTGACAGACTGACAGACTGACAGACTGACAGACTGACAGACTGACAGACTGACAGACTGACAGACTGACAGACTGACAGACTGACAGACTGACAGACTGACAGACTGACAGACTGACAGACTGACAGACTGACAGACTGACAGACTGACAGACTGACAGACTGACAGACTGACAGACTGACAGACTGACAGACTGACAGACTGACAGACTGACAGACTGACAGACTGACAGACTGACAGACTGACAGACTGACAGACTGACAGACTGACAGACTGACAGACTGACAGACTGACAGACTGACAGACTGACAGACTGACAGACTGACAGACTGACAGACTGACAGACTGACAGACTGACAGACTGACAGACTGACAGACTGACAGACTGACAGACTGACAGACTGACAGACTGACAGACTGACAGACTGACAGACTGACAGACTGACAGACTGACAGACTGACAGACTGACAGACTGACAGACTGACAGACTGACAGACTGACAGACTGACAGACTGACAGACTGACAGACTGACAGACTGACAGACTGACAGACTGACAGACTGACAGACTGACAGACTGACAGACTGACAGACTGACAGACTGACAGACTGACAGACTGACAGACTGACAGACTGACAGACTGACAGACTGACAGACTGACAGACTGACAGACTGACAGACTGACAGACTGACAGACTGACAGACTGACAGACTGACAGACTGACAGACTGACAGACTGACAGACTGACAGACTGACAGACTGACAGACTGACAGAC